>CM060248.1:84528628-85128628 GCA_030684275.1 Acipenser oxyrinchus oxyrinchus | reverse complement strand
TTCTTTAGGCTGGAACGATCATCAGCGTACTGCGCACCCTTACCACACCTTTTAGTTAAAAGTATTATTCCATAAGCACTCCGCCCCCACCCCCAACACACACACACACACACACACACACACACACACACATTTTAAACTGCTCAAATAGCAGAAACGATCAATTTGGCTGCTTAGTTTTTAACAAAATGTCTCAACGTGGATTGACAAAATATACTCTAAGTAACCCGCAAGGAATTGGAACTAATGAAGACTGTATTACCATATTCTACCTCTCACTAGTTCAAAGTGCACAGGTTTTACTTAGTACTCAAGTTCTGCATAAATCAGTCAAGATTCAAAAACAGGACAGTAAACCTGGACAGGTTGTCAGTTTGGAGAAAAATTATAGCCATTTGTGGCTTTTCTTAACACTCTAATGGGACAGGGGAGAAATAAACAAATTTTGTACTTGCTCATACTGTGTTTAGCAATCAATATTTATTGATAACTTTGATTTGCAGACTTCATTTATGTGTGGACACCATGCGCTCTCTTTTATAAATAAAGGGGAGGTTGAAAAATAATGAAGAAGCTATATACCTAAACCAAGCTTGGTGAGATACTGTGTAGAGATGGAAAATGTTTTATTCTTGTAGTCGGTTCTGCATAAATCACTTTGCCAAAAATGGTTGGAGCTTACTTTAAGTGGATACAAATTATTTATCTTTTTAAATATATGGGGTTTGATTACATAATGACTGAACAAATTGGGTCTGGATCTTAGATTGCTCTATAAAACAATGTACTTAGTTTTTAGTACTGAAAATATAAATTAATTCTTCTACAAAAAAATGAGTTTTTTTCTTTTTACTATAACGTGGCATATTTTCAAAGTGTTTAGGTGACAAACACCTGTTCATTTTATAACTAGAACCGAATAATTTGTGTTCATTGGCTTTCATTCCACTTTGAACTGTTGATAACTGAGACCCAAAGAAATCACATTCACAGTCGCAAAAGGATTCAAACTAAAGTCTCAGAATCACATTGTTTGGGGTAAATTAAAAACTGAAGTAAACATTTGAAATATATGCCCCAATATGTTTGCAACTAATTAAGTGGGAAACTCAATCACAACTGACTACAGCCTTCAAAGGGTTTAGCTTTTGATTGTTCTAAATAATCAAGTTAATCAATGTAAAATTAGGCCAGCTAAAATGCATTAACCCTAGGTGACACCCTAGGATCAAAAACAGCACAAATTATCAAAACTCACAAAAACCCAGCTGAATCATTTCAAAGTAGTTTTTAGCTAGTGTCCAACAGACTGGACAAAAGCATGGATTAATAAAACACAGAAAGAGGAATGTACAATCTGAGCAAGACAATGGAAATCCTTCTAGCACTCTTTACTAGTAATGTTATAATTTTGAGCTGGATGCAATGCATTTGTTAAGAAACATATTCACAAATATACTGTACTGTATGTGATTGATATATATATATATATATATATATATATATATATATATATATATATATATATATATATATATATATATACACCCACACACACATACACCTCTCTACAGATGCTAATACAAGCGAATTTTGGATAAGTAAATCAGAATATGATTTTTCTGAAAACAGATTTGTAATGTGTATTTGCATGACTTGGGCCAGATACTGCAATAACAACATTCAGAAATTTTTATTTTGGAAAACTGGGATTACATGAATTTGTGTCTATAACTATAAAACAAGAGTACTGAATTTAGTTTCTTTTACATGCTTTTTCAAAAACAAATACTTTCATGAATGTTTTCCAAAAAAATACAATCATTATTATGCGCTCTTGAACAACATATAAACACAAAAAAATTGGCCTCTGAATAAAGAATATTGTATTGTACCAAGTTTTGAGATCTAATATGTTTGATTGTTAAATTGTATTGTATAAATATGCTTATGTCATTCAGTGTGTGTACATGAGTGCAACAATACCCTTCTACATTTTTTCAGCAAACCGATTACATGACTTTTCAATTCTTGGTTCTTTTAAACAAAATTATTATTGACCATTTATGTGTGTGTGTGTGTGTGTGTGTGTGTGTGTGTGTGTGTGTGTGTGTGTGTGTGTGTGTGTGTGTATATATATATATATATATATTCTTATTTCAGTTAAATAAACATCATCAATAAGGAATAAGTAGTTATTAATATATTAATATTCAATTATTTATTAGCACAGCCTTCCACAGTTATGTTTCGACTTCCTCTGATTAAGCACAATAAATTAGCACTTTGCACACGTCAAACATGCATTTTATTTCAGTCTTCGTTTCACTTTTTCTTGCAACCTCAAAACCTAATATTTCAACTTCCCTGCGCCTTAGAACAGCCACACCTGTCTTTTATGGTATCACAAATCAAGCAACCACTGTGCACCACAGCCATGCAAACATTTATAGATATAATTAGCAACCTGCAGGTGAAGCCATTAGCTGGTCACCTGTATGGTTCTAATAGGGTTATAAATGATATATTTCTTGCACAGTCACTCACTAATGGATTGCACATTTTTCTGCTACAATAAAGCACTTGTTTCAGGATGCCATTTCCCTTTTCCAACGCTAATCAAATCACTGTATGTTAAAGCAATTAGCCCTATGTAACAAAAAACAAGAAAACAACAAACAAGCAAAAAAACGTAATCAAAATCAAATTCTAACAGCCTATCATTTTGGATTATTAAATATCCTGCATTTAGACTGAAGGTATCACAACAGCATCTGGGTCGTTCCGTATTCCAGGAGTATCAATGTTATGATGGTTTCTTCTAAAAATGTTTTCTCCAAATAAACATACTCACGAAATTTGCCTAACTTTAATTATTGATCCTAGGAAGTGTTGGGAACATTATAAAGGGATAAAATTGCAAGTTGAAAAAAAAAGCATTTGGAAATGTATTACAGGGTATATAATATAGATATTTGCATTTTGCTAAAAATTGTCACCATGTAGCATTTAATGTAGGGTAAAACTAGGTCAGAAACTTTTATTTGATTAACCTATACCCCATCAGGATAAACCAGTTACTTTTTATTAGAGCATTTTACAGCACTGGTAATTCCACTTTGATTGCATCTATTTTTAAGGGTAATCACAGATAACCACACAATACAGCGATAATAACTAGATTCTTTATCAGATTACAGGTGATTCTGATACACTTTTAATATACTTAATTCAAAAGAAAGAAACAGCAAAGCGTGGGACTGCTTGACTAAAACAACAAAACCATTTAAATTAGACAGGGGAGCTATCTTAGCAGTCAACCTCATTTTTCTTCAGGCTATTTTTGCTAAAATGATACAGAAGCAATTTTGTATCCATAATGCATTTAAAAGGGGTTTCCATGGCCTTTTTACACAAGCAGCTAAGACTGAAGTCGGTCCCCATGTGGCTAATGTGATTCCGAGGCCCCCTCTACCCCACGCAGTGAATGGAATAAAAAACAAGATCAACTGAAAAAACAGGCAGATTTGCGTAAAATCTGCGTAAATTTTAAGAACTGCATACCGCTCATTAGAAGGCAGTTTTACATTGTATAAAGTGGGTGCCAATGCCTGCTTTGCAAAAATGTATTTAAATAGCATTTCATCTAATTGCTCTTAAAAGCACAATAAAAATAAAAAAGTTCCTGTTTGTACAAAACTGCTAACAGCCACAGTGCTACATGACTTCTGCATTAGATCCTTGTCGTGTCAATTATTGTTAACACTACGATGATTGCACGTACACAAATAGAAAATCTTTTTCAGCAATAAAGCATCAGCCACTGAGTGTTTCTCCCTGAAATAAAATGTATTTACTTATACAAATATTGCAACTACAGTATATAAAACGCAAGACATGACGTGTTTTGAAACATACTTGGGGGTCCATTGAATTGATCTAAACTGCTTTGAATCGAAATACTGGTTAAAGTATTTGATGGTACCATGCATGTCTAATCTCCATAGTAAACGGGTCCATTTTAATTACCTAAAAATGGCAATAAGATCCGTCATTGCCTAGATCGATTCATCAGCCCCCCATTGTGTGTATAAAATATAAAGTAATTACATTTTTATAATGTTTACGTTGTACTTTCTATACATTATTTGTAATCCCTGTTTCTGATATATACGCTTTATATATAATATGCTGTAAAAAGGGAAAAAGTTATTGGTCTATCTGTATGTTTGTAAAAAATATAGATAGCCCATCAAAGATTGCTTATCAAATTCTTATCATGTTCTAATATTGAATCTCCGCAGCATCACGGTCTTCTCGCTTCAGTATTATGACACTGCATTACTGTAATACTGCCAAATGTTTCAGGTAACTACAGCATTAATGTTTTACTTCTCAAGGACTATGTAATGGTTAATTTAACTATGGCAGCAGTCATGTTATTGTAATATAAACTACTGCATAGACAAACGTGCATGACCTTGCATATTCGAGCATGATATATTGCTATAATGAGTTCCAGGTTTCTTTGCATTTAATTGTTTATAACCCTTGGTTTGCACAACACACATTAAACTAGTTACTAAAACCTTTTCAAATGGCAAAATACCTATCGACATTTTGTTTGTCTAACCCATACTTTTTAAGGAAAAATACACTGTATAAGGTTGTGTCTGTGTCAGAGTAATAGTACATTTGTAACAACCCTGCGTGTCATTATTATTTGCAAAGAACTCCTACAATATATGTATATATATATTAATACAATATATTTCAGCTACAGCCGCTTTCAATTGTATGCCTTAAAAGACAATTCAAATTTGGAAACCTCCTCATTTTGCTTGGCAGCCTTCATTTTTGGTAAAAGTGTATTCTGTTTAGGCTCAATTGTATTTTTTAAGGCAACCTTGAAGCAAATTCTTTCTTTTTTTACTTTAATTCCATGAAAATAAGGTTGAGTGCAAATGACATTTATTTGTATTGTATTTTAATTTTCAAATAGATAATAATCACTCAAACAAAAACTATTCTTTTTTTTCTAGGGAAAAATGAGAATAAACTTTACTAAAGACTCTTTCAAAGTTGATGCCCTATTTTGGATGAATCCATCTTGTGGGAGAGATTAAAGTTAAAAGCATGTCTCTTTAAGCTAAGCCCTGCTTGATCACTCCAAGAACTGTCTGCCGACAGCATGAAGCAATGCAGCCTGTAATCAATACATTTTGAGCTTTGTAGACAGTTACAATATTACAGCAACACAAAGGAAGTGCTTCAGCCATAAATGTCTGCAGTGGTACTTACAAGGAAGTAAAAAAGCAGCTCAGTTAGTTCAGTTGTGCTTTTCCATATACTGTACTGTATGCATCATTTTTATTGAATGTATACACTAGAGAAGACTGGATCGTTGCTTTGCATTATTGCACTTAACAATATTGCCAGTATGTTTAATATTTTCATTTATTTTATTTTTTTTCACTGTTATGTGGCAAGTTTTTGCAGCTGATCAACAGGACGGTAGCTAGATTGACATTTTATGGTTTTTCATCACTGGTATTATTTTTTTTATTTTTTTTCTGGTTTACAGCATATTAGGCTAATTGCTTGATCGTGGCTCCTGATGCATCCACTAAAGAATAGGTTGACTGTGACTTCAATTGACCCCTGTCTTTGAACCCACACCCTCCACAAAGAACAAGCAGGGCACTCAATAATCTTACATGACTACCAGTGTAGGGAATTGCACAACAGTGGTTACAATGACAATACATGCCCCTAATGTGAAAAGTATCAATAGTATACTGGATACAGGACTGCAGTTTACTGGGTGGGTCTGTACCACTTAAGTTATCAGTACTGCTAAACTGGGGTGCTGGATTAATATGGGAAAAATACACAGTTTAGAAACAATGTTTCATCTGAGAAGAAAATATGTCTTATATTGTGAAATGTGTACTACCATAAAGGTGTTTAGGTTCAAACATTTTATCCTACTTTAATTCTGTGTACAACAGCATTTCAATAATGTGTGGGTTTTGTCATTTAAATTCAGCTTGCTCTAGTGTACTAAATAGGAGAGACTTTTTCTATGTAAAGTTGTATTATTATTAATTATTTTATTTGATTTTTTTACGGAATAACTGCATTTGTGTACTATTATGTTATGTTATGTGTGGATGTGAGTATTTAAAGTTGTCACTAAAGAACTGTATTATTATTATTATTATTATTATTATTATTATTATTATTATTATTATTATTATTATTATTATTATTATCTAGTGTAGAAGCATTCCTTTAATTATTATTGTTTTGCAGGGAAACAAGAATGTATAATATTCTTCAATTACCTGTTTCTCAATCTGTGATTCTTGTAAGTCACAACCTAATATTTGTCATTTTTGACCCACTACATTACACATACCATTCAGTATTTCAGCCCTATGCATTTACTACATTCTGCTGTCCCAAAGAGAGCGGGCCACCGCGAGATAGATAGATCAGTTTACATATATTTTCAAAACGGTAGGGAATTGATTTTGTAGTAATCAATAGTACACTTCATTGCTTGTTTTCCTTTATTTTTTATTTATGCAAATCTGATTAATATTCGGCAAAACAAAACAAACTCTTAAAATGGTTGCAGTAAAGTCTAATTTATATAGTTAGTTCTACATAACTATATTAATATTGCTTGGCTTTGTCAGAATATGTTGTAGCTGTATTTGTTTGATTTATGAAAAAAATATATATGCCATACAAGTCACGATTCTACCTATAGATGTAATTAAAAGTGTACCCAAATTATGCTTTAAAACAGAAAGTAGCATGAAAATAACGTACAGGCGTAACGCATTGTTTCTTTCACTACAGATTGCTAATTTCAACAATAAACATTTTGAGTGAAACTTTTTTCATCTGGACACTGAAAGATATGGTGTTCTTCAAATATTTCACACTTGAATATTTAACAATTTGATACTTTTCATTTGGAATTAAATACGTTTTGTTGTTGTTGTTGTTGGTGGTGGTGGTGGTTAAATTGTGGCCCTGGGATATTTACCACATCACCTTAGCAACGTGAATAGACTACTGTACTTTCACGAGCCACTGGCGAGATACTGGAACTCGCACAGAACTACTTTCTAGCTCCACACGTACTTGCTATTGACAACATGCGCCAATATTTACATCCTTCAATCCTGATCCTACTCTATATGAATAATCGGGGCATCCCATTCACAATAAACAACGCCGGGACACCAATGGACACAATTGGTTCATCGGAGCATGACAGATATAAATAAACTTATGTGAAGAAACAGTAGCCTATACCAGTACCTTTAAGGCACTCCTTTGATAAGCCTGCTCTTAAACAAGTGGTTATACACATACGCAGCCTTCCATACATTATATATATATATATATATATATATATATATATATATATATATATATATATATATATATATATATATATAAACATTTCTTGTTCGTTTTTAATCTCACACACAGTAAATATATGTGAATATAATAACGAAGGACGTTCAGAACTAGTGTACATTTCTTAACGTACTCATAATCCTCTTCTATTCCCCCACTATACTTGATTTATTTATTTAGTTACCTTTGGGCTGCAGTGTTAGCGTCTAATATCCCAGCACTTTGCATCCAAGACCGGACTGGTGTCATCCCGCTGGTCAACGGTTCCTCTTTCATGGTCAAAGCTCCCCGAGGGAGACTGTCCTGGATTGAGAACATCAAAAAAAAAAAAAAAAAAAAAAGTCTTGTGGGTATTCTTCTTAACACCAAATTCAACTAAATAATCCACCTCCCCACACAAGACAGGGTCACCTAAAATTAACAACGGCAGCAGCGGAAAAAAAAGAATCTTCCCCAAAGTACAGAGTGAGTGTGAGAGTGAGAGAGAGCGAGAGAGCGGCGCTCATCCAGCCGGCGTCTAATATTTCCCTCTGGGTTTTCTTAGATCCCAAACCAAGTGATTGATTCAGTGCACTCAAGATCAAGCTCGACTCAAGTTAAGATTTAAAAAAAAAAGATACAAGAGCTAGACATCAAGCCTCTCAAGACGCCGATATAAACTGAGAGAGGCTGACTTCGGTATCTTCCAAAGAGGAAATTCACACAACTTGGTCAGAAGATGGGAAATAACAACATACAGTACAGACACACACGGAACTGTGAAATGAAAAGCGGGATAAAACAGACGTGTGCTTCAAAAAGGAGTAACATTAAATGATTACCCAACAAGAAGCAGGGATGGACCTGGAAAGGAGTGTTCTCCCTCGGGAGAGGGGGATTGGGTAGCTAGGAATCGGCTTCCTTTCCTCCCCGTCTCTATATGCTCCCTCAGTCCCAGAGGATCGCACCTTCTCTCGGGTTCGGAGGCTCTCGGCTCCCGGGGGGACCCACATGGTGAGGAGGGCGGGGATTCGACCATAAAAGGAGAGGCGATTTAAATGTTAAACCAGCCGCTACTCAACCATTGGTGAGAGTCACAGATTACGTCATTTTGAAACTTGTCGCACTCTCTTCCCAAAACATTAGCCTGATATTTAGAAAGAATAACACGGACAAACAATTCTGCGTCTCTAACTGCAAGGACCAGATTCCACGTTTGATTTCACTACTGTAAGATACAATCTGCGCCAGTAGTGTTTTTTAAAGGGACAGTGTCTTATACATTTTAACATTGTAAACGAGGTTTGTCCAGAATGTCAATGCAATAAAGCGGTGATGTGACAAGCGGCATGAACGGTTACACAATCTATTGATAACTTGTGTAAATCTTCACTGCAGCTATGATGCAGGAGCAAAGTAGATGCTAAATGTTACATCTGACAGTTTTATCAGTAACAGCAGCGAACTTACTTAATATATCCAAAACGAAGGCTTTCTATAGACTTGTACTATATATATATATATATATATATATATATATATATATATATATATATATATATATATATATAGTAGGCTATGCGATTGCCACAAAGTTATTTTAATTGTCCGTACATAAAGTCCACACATTAAATATGATTTTGTTTTGCACTAGGTAACTGAATAACATCATTAATGCTGTCAGGATCTTTCCGCGGTTTCTTTTCCCTAGCGTATGTGGCAGGACAGGTTTTTAAAGGATCGCAGCCTAAATTAAACAAAGTGAAGAAAACAAATACTGTTATCAATATCTTACAAGGAACATCTGTCATACAGTAGTAAATAGTTACATGATGTTAAAACAAACAAAAATAAAGCCAAACAGCCACCTTGTTTTAAATAGTATTAACTAAAACCAGATACACATGTTCCAGTCACCTGTCCCCACAACGTGGTAATACGTTTTTAATTGTTCGTTATTGCCATTTACCAGTAAAAGTTATAGATTAAGTTTTTTTTTAAAATGTTAATAGATCTGTGCGCACATCAATTAAAAATAATTATTCTCTTCGTTTAGAACTCATATAAACGGTACTACTGCATGTCGACCAAACAAGTGAAATGTTTTAAACATACAACTAAAGTATCTATATATATATATATATATATATATATATATATATATATATATATATATATATATATATATATATATATATATATATATATATATATATATATATATATGTATATGTATATGTATTTTCTCGGCTTTCATTACAAACTGAACGTTATATGTACCCTCCTTGGTGGGTGATAAAGAGATGGAATCGATTTAATAATATGATAGCCAAAACATCAATTATTATATCTGAGGCCAGTGTTCTGTACTAATTCTAGTATTTTAACGGTACTTTGACGGACATTATTTGTTTAGTGAAATCTATTTTACTTTCTATGGTAATTTGATGGGGTATTTTGTGTTACAAAATATAATTATTATTATTATTATTATTATTATTATTATTATTATTATTATTATTATTATTATTATTATTAGCAGCAGCAGCAGCAGCAGATCCGTGTATGCATGACTGATACTCTATCAGAGTTATCCTTTGTCATTTTATTTACCTGCAAAGGAAGCTGAAACAATGTAAAACGCCGATCACCAAAGACACTCCTTTGGTATATCCACACAGGCGAAAGTCCTTCTATTTAAAAAGCAAAACTCGAACAAAAACTATTAAGTTGGTGTACATTATCTGTTATGGTGCATTTACTTGTCTGAACTTTTAAAGTAGTATGTTCTGCAATATATATATATATATATATATATATATATATATATATATATATATATATATATATATATATATATATATATATTAAACATCGGTCGACTAGTATTTTTAAAATAATTTTTTGCATTCGTAGGTCTTTGACTAAGTTGCAAATGATCATTTCTTTGTGTGATTTAGTTACGTGCAGGTAGTTTGATATTTAACGCTGACAATGAAGATCCAATTCATGTTTTCCTTTTTAAAAAAGATCACGTATGTTTACAGTGATCCAATACTTAAATGTAAGGCGTTTTAAACACAGTTAAAATAGAAGGGAGTGCAGATGGATATTTAAATCGTTTCCTGAAGTGCCGGTAACTCGCATTGTAAAAAAAACTTTTTTTTTTTTTTTTTAGAATTGACAAAAAAGAAGAAAAAAAGTATTGAGAGAGAAACTTGAACTATACAGATCAGGTAAATATGTGGAAAGCCGTTTTAATGTTTTCACCTTCACTCAGGACTGCAAAAGAAACAGGCTACGAATAATTCAAACTATGCCCATGTGTTTGTTTAAAAACATAACCAACACATTCAAGAATATGAATATAATATTCTGCAAATGTATTCAGGGTTTTAATACGTTACATTAATTAGCCTTGTATTTGTTTTAAACACAAATCCAGTTAATATATGTCTCTATTACACAAAAACAAGGCATTAAGCAACATATTAGTATATTTATTCGAATTCTATTAAAATGTAGACGTGCAAATATAGCCAACGTACATATTTTACAGATAACTTTAAATAAACTATTTATGTAAAGACTTTTGTTGATTAAACATATTGTAAATACATATGGCTGTCGGTAGCATGTTCTCTGCATCAGATCTGTAGCTTGTGTGTATTTAACAGATAGCCTAACACCGTTTTCTTGGAAGCGATGGGAATGCGAATTAAATGCTTAATGCAATTAACCCAGCAGCTTCTTTAAATACAGCTAATCGTTTCAAACTTTAGCTAACCATCTAGTATATCGCTTGATAAAATGACAGATAGAATATCTCGATGCCGTTATGTTACATAATAATAATAATAATAATAATAATAATAATAATAATAATAATAATAATTAGTAGTCGTAGTATTACAACATGTGTATGTTTTGACTAGAATGTTAACGGTGTGCTTTGTATTCACGTGTTGTTTTTTGTTGTTCAGTTAATTTTCAATTCTTAGCATTTAATTATAAACAAAGTCATTTTATTTAGACTTGTATATGTTAAAAGGTTTTTAAAAAGAGTAGCTTGCTATAGGTGTTATTTTGCTGACGCATATTTAATGACACAAGGGATATTTATTGACACAGTTTTGCTCGCCTACATGCTGTGCGTTAATATTTATTTCTGTAGAATAATTGCTAGAAAAATGTCAAAACAAAGCAAAGCGTAATTGTCTAAATGCAAGAAACAATTGTGCCCAGGTGTTTGGCTTGGTAAACTAAGTTAAAAGTTCGAATCATTTAGTTATTCGAGTAAAATGATTTGTATCTATATATATATATATATATATATATATATATATATATATATATATATATATATATATATATATATATATATATAAGACGAGTTCAAAGCAAGCCTAAATCTTTGAACACAAAATGTTACATCAATTTCGATGCTATTTACCTTCAAAGGTGTCCCTTTTTTTAAAAAAACGAATCACAGAAGCAAGTGTTAAGGGCAATATTAAAAACTGGATAACTCAGTCTTCGACACCCTCTACCGGTTGGGATATGGAATAACATCACATCTTCCGCTTCTGCATGGTGTTGGACAACTTCACATCACACCACTGACGACGCTGATATGAAGCGTAAAATAACAAACATTTAAAGAAAGATGGTTATATTAGTATCAGTAGCACTTAGTATTCAGACAGATAAGGGACGATTGACACTCAAAAAATATAAATCCATAATACAGTAATACTAAAATAAAGTTAGCCGGTGACAATTTCTTTTTGATCTGAAGATACGCCAGCGAAGAGTCGACATGTTCAGACCAAAAATAAATAAAATACAAAAAATAATAATAAATTGAGACACTTTTCAGGAAAGGTTTCAAATGCATTAAAAAATAATAATAACAAAAAAAATATCCAAAAACAATGGAGACAATATAACTCTGGTCATATGTAACTACTCTGAAACCACTGCTAAGTAACCAAACAAAAAGGAGATCCTCCCTCAACTCAGCAATTTACTATGTTAGGTGTCTGTTCCAAAGAAATTGAACCTCGGTACCAGGAAATGCTGAACTTGCCACTACGTTAATCCAGGTTTGGAACAGCATCTCCTCAGGACACATACAAGCTATAATAAACGGAATATCACAAGATACAGCATTTTACAAGGCAATGGGATGGAGTCAGTGGATACCCAACAGCTAGTACAACACTGTCTGAAAAAGTCGAGTTTTCTGTTTAATATCCTATATACGTGTTATGTATGGTTCTTTATAGCTGGTTCTGCTTAGATTGTATACATTATTTATTATTATTTATTTATTTGCTGACGCCCTTATCCAGGGCGACTTACAGTCGTAAACAAAAATACATTTCATACATGCTGTACTTTCTAACTATTGCAGCACACGTTGATTCTGAAAATACTCCCCAAGTGCGTGAAGATTGCCCATGTTACACAGGCTTAAATGCTCACTTCACCGATGGGCTTTAGTGCAACACTTAAATGCTTCCTCACCTCTGGGAAAAAAAAGAATAAGGTTTCTGAAACGTTTCCTAAAGGCTTGCTTTATTTATTTATTTATTTATTTATTTATTTATTTATTGCTGGAATAGTAAAGCAATGGCAAGTAATGAGCAGAAAACAATACTAGAGGGTAATAAAATGAAACATTATGAACACATAGACAATGATCTTAAAGGGCAATACCCTATCGTTCTGTGTTTTATTTAGACTCGTATAAATTTCAACCACATTTGAAAGCACTGAATTGCGTTTACAGTAAAAGGGCAATGCTACTGTACCATCTAGTGGATAAAAAGAGAAACACAGAACAGCCAAAAACAATGTTGTTCCATCATCAGAAATATGTTAGCTTTACTATAGATGTTTTGGCAGAAATTCAGTTTATACAGGAACTACAAATTACTCAGGGTCTTACATCCCATACCTGTCTTTCATTACATGATATTCTAGATTTCATGTTGGGTGGTCTTAAGAAAATATTTAACGGCAATACAGAATGAAGCATTACTAAACAATGTTGACATACCTCTTTGTTTTATTTGTAGAAAGCTGCACTATATACAAAACACCAGGAAGGGCTACACTGACGATTTCAGCACATGAAGCGATAGAAAAAAATATAAAAGTGGAAAGGAAACAGTGAATACAAAACTAAGAACGTGCAAGTTTAAGCCCACGGTTTAACCTATTATTACATTTCCAAGTTTCCTAGAAATATGGCAACACTTTCATTTAAAGGGAACTTTTGGTTTATTAACTGATAACATGTTTCTTTTTAATTTCTTAATGATTAGGTAAGATACTGTGACTGCTTTATCAAACATTTTTTACATTTGCTTCTCAACACAATAACCCCCATAGAAATCAAATAAATCGTGTTCTTAATTACCTCAAGTTGTAAAGTTGTATTTAATATTGTATTACCTTTTTATTCAATTTAAGAGCATTGTCTTTCCCCTCCCAACAATTCTGTAGTTGAAGTTATCTAACTTGTTCAGTAGAATCATTTCACAATTCAAGAAGGATTTATTTTTGTGCTATTTTAAATCTGTAGCCTGTACTGTCTCTGTAGCCTGTACTGCCTCTGTAGCCTGTACTGCCTCTGTAGCCTGTACTGCCAAACTGCTGTCTAGAGATACAGTACAACCACATACATTTGTTCTGTTTAACACATTTGCTTCCTTAAAAGATCACTCCTACATCTATGTCTTCATCTACGTGTTCTTTGTTAAATGTAAAAATTACACAATTACTTAAAAGATTTTTCAGTTCAAGGAAAATAAAGGCAACATTTTTTTAGTTTGATAGAAGGCATGAAAAACCAGCAGTTCTGTGCTATGAAAAATGATTTTCTTGAACACATATATTTTCTAAGTCAGCACCATCTTCGTTAAAGTCCCCTACTTGGGCCACTGTTGAGACGCTATCCTCCTGTCCTTGTGGAGATGGGCTGTAGGCGTGGTTCCTGAAGGATTCCTGATCATCCATTTCCCCAGCTAGCACAGCATCTTCGGCAGTCACTGTACTTAACAGCAGACCCGAGTGGCTTAGAAGAGGCCTCAAACCGTTACCCAGTGTTTCAAGCAGCAAACCATTATCCACTGATTCACTGTGGTAGTTCCCGACAAGGCTTTCTTCATTAGATCCAAGCAAATGGGACAAGGAGCAAAATTCATCATTAAACCCTACTTTTAAATGATGACTCAACTCCCCTTGAATATTCTGTGTATCTGTAAAACCCCCTGAGCCCCCAGTAGGCTGAAACGTTAAGCCTGGGGATAAAGTTTCAGCATCTCCCCCGCATACAACTGCCTCCGCCATCACGTGTCCCACAGTTGACCTATGATCTGTTAAAATGTCAACAACACCTTGTAAACTGGTATATCTGAAGTTTTCTTCCTTTTGTTCATCTGTTTCACTTTCCATAATATTCATAGCTGACTCTTCAGCAATCAGGGGAGATGTGTCTACCAACGTATTATTTTGAATGACGGGATCGATGTTGCCAACAACATTTCCACTACAACAAAGGCCAGACGCTAAAGTTTGTTCTTCCCCATCCTGCGAGTCCCCTTCACAGGTGATATTGTCACTTTCTCCTTCACCCCCTTCAGACAAACTGTTGTCCTGGTCATTCTTAGAATCATCTGGTTCATTTCTAACATCTGCGCCATGTGAGGCTTGAGTTCCAGTCTCGCCTGCCTGGAAAACTTCTCTTCTGCCCTCTTCTCTGTGAGCTGCAGGAGCCTGGCCCTTCTGTGCACTCCCGTTTTGCTGAAGCACACTGGGCTTCACCTGTTGGTGACACATGGGGCAGGTCTCCTGGACGTAGAGCCATTTCCGAAGGCAGTTGGCGTGGAAGAAATGGCTGCAGTACGTCACTACTGCCGAATCCATCTCCTGCAGAGGGGAACACAAGCAAAGATTTCAAAAGTGGGTAATGAAATAACTGATATAACTATGCTGCTGTAATTTAGTCATTTGGGGATCAGAAAATATGCCCGGCTAATATAAATAATTCAAAAAGAAAAACCCAAATTAGTGCTTTCACAAACATACATTTTTCATGTCTAAATATTCTTTCAAAATATAAAGAAATACAGAAATATGCCCCTCCCTAAGCTCCACAAAAAAAAAAAAAAACAATATTACAGTAAACCAGGTCCCCAGTCAAATTACCTTATAAACAAAATAAACTTTTAATCTCAACAGTAGAATCAGTTTTACTTATTTATTAAACAAGCTAGTTTCCTTTGAACTATATATTTGTGATAGTCATTTATTCTGAATACATTTCAAGCTGTTTCTGTTCAAATGTTCTTCCCAACTCTGCTCAAAACTAGTACAGTATGTCTGATTTATTTGACTGGTTTTCCACAGTTGAGGAAATACAAATCAGATAAAAGAAACACACTGTACTGTATTCGAGACCTCTGAAAGCAAATGTCATGCTGGCAGCTAAAACCAACTCCAGCGCCATTAAAAACAAAACCCCAGGAAGCTTGAAAAAAGAATGAGTCAATTTACAGGACGAAACGGGAAATGTATTTGATTCCCCGCTGTGGATTTCTTTTGTTGTTGTTTTCCCCCCACTCACACTGTAGGGTTGGCTGATAACTCAGTTATTGATAATCAGCTAAAAATTATTCTGAAATGCAACTTTATGGACAAATCAGTTGTCTGCAGGAAGTGAGATGAACAACATATCTCAGTAGCGGTGGTGCTGATCATTTTGTATCAGAATAATGATTACGGCCGATAACACTGATTATCAGTAAATCACTTTTTTTAGCGCAGTGCGCTTTTGATATTTCACTATTCGATAATTAACAAAATGGGATAATTCAGTTTCTGCCAGTAAATTGTACAACTACCGCATTTTGCTGTACATGGACCCTTCAATAATTCGTCAATATTTCAATTTTTTTTTGTTTGCAAGTCAGAAAACACACACAACAACAACAACAACAACAACAACAACAGGAAGCACTGTGCAGTCAAGCCCGAACAGATCCCAGCCCTCACCTGGAAGCAGATAGCACACACGTCATTGTGCCGCTCCAGCTGCTGCGCGGTCGCCCGGGGCAGCGAGTGGATCTTCTTGGCGGCTTCCTGTCGCAGCAGGAAGCTCTTCCAGCCAGACTGGGCGCGCAGCCACACGTTGAAGTAGGAGTGGATGATGATGACGGAGGCGCCCATCCAGCTCCACTCCCCGAAGAGGGACTCCCAGGTGCCGTAGCACACCACGCACAGCGCCACCAGAAACTCCAGCACCCGGCTCACTGCGTTCACGTAATAGATGATCTCGTCCAGGCTCTCGATGGGGTGACTGCGGACCAGCTCAATCATGAACAGCATGTAGATCAGCAGGGTCCCCATTACCTGCACAGAACAAGGTGGGGGGTGGGAGGCAAGTTTCAGATCAACATAAAGCACAAATATATCTCTATATCTTACATATGTAGATCACCGTGACCTACAGGCACAGTATGTACATTTATTAGCGAGAGTCTGGCATTTGAGCCTACAGATGGAGAAGCTCCTCTCTTTGAATAGCTTGTGCTAAAGAAAATCCATACCAATGGTTTTCACATTACATATAGCTGTTCTCTTGTAACAATATATATTGATTGATTGTGTTCACCGTTAAATAAAACCAAAAACCTACAAGGTACATTCTTTTTGTGTGTGTGTTTTGTGCGACGGGGAGGGGGCAAGTAGATTTTTCTACCATTTTGTCCCTTGGACAACAATTTTTTTTCAAAAATTGCACACCCTTGCAGTAGCTCAGAATTGTACCTTTTCCATGCAGCTGTAACTTCAAAAGGGTTTTATTGATCGAACCTGACCCAAGGAATCACAGAATGCAGACGTGTACCGAATACGAAGGCAACAACTTAGAGTTAGAATATATCAAGTTTAGGGTATGCTTAAGAATATTATTATTATTATTGTTATTATTATATAGTGCCTTTCATAGTGGACCACCATCACAAAGCGCTTTACAGAGGTAGGATGTGAACTGTGCATTATATGCAGTCACTTATAATAAATAGGACACTGACTTAACATCTCATCCGCAGGAAAGAGCACAAGGAGGTTAAGTGACATGCTCAGGGTCACAAAGTGAGTCAGTCAGTGGCAGAGTTGGGATTTGAACCGGTGATCTTATGGTTATCCTTGACTTGAACTACTGGACCACACTGCCTCCTTGTGTGAGAATTGTGGATACCAGGGATCTTGTTTGTCTACCCAGTTAAAAGGTAAGAGCCACACCTGCAGTGATGTCAACATGCAGCTGGAGACAAGGATCAGGAGCCAGAAATCCATGTGGAAGAACTGGGAGATCTTATAGGCCATGAACCCAGGGAACACCAACAGGAACAGGCACATGCTCACCCCTCGAAAATGCTTCAACACACTCCTGCAATAACAGCAAGAAACCAGCTTCATTCGAATGGAAGATCATTTCAATGAACACCCAGCACTGTAACCTTACCACTTCTCCACCCCACCTCAAACAATCAGAAAAGACCAAAATAAGTTAATTGTAGCAATTATAACAGCTTTAATGCCATTACATTTCATTTTTTTGAATTCTATGGTTCTGGGTATTACTGGTGTGGTGTGCCATTTACAGAACAGAACTCCAGACTGTAGACAGGCTATTAATAAATGGTAGGATATTGAAACCAGATTAAAGTGTCTGGGTGGGGCTGATTCCATCTAGGCTGCATGCATCACCTTTAAGGTTCTGAGTAAGGGGGTAACCTGTAAATAGGTTGATTTATATAATATCCATGTTCTGAGTTGTAATAATAATCTTTGCTTTTTTTTTTTTTTAAGAATCGTCTGTGTCTCTTTGATTTACCTCCACCCCCTGGTTTATGTATTGCAATACAATAGTTAGAGGGTCACACCAGACCCACTGACATTGAAACTGTTATATCTCAGGATCCCTTTGAGTGCCACTGATTTTGGTCCCATTTTATTGGAAATATCTTGATTAATATAACACTGGAAAAAAAATGGAATAACTCTGAAAATAATTAGTTTACCCACCATTATTAAAAACTAGTTAGCTAACACTTACATATGGCCACTTGGATCGATCTGACTTTCTACTAAGTTTTATTTTCACGCAGATTATTGCAGGAATGACATTGGAGATATAACCCGCTTGTGGTCCTTCTGCGTTTAAAAAGGGTTTGCGTACCTTGATTCTACCTGACTTTCTAAAATATTTCAGGTTGTTCTGTGACAATTTAAAACGTTGTAGTAACTTTGTTGCTGGTAACATATGACTGACACACTGTACATCACAGTGATGACTACAAAGTGCAGAGCACAACATATCAGATAATAAGGCAATAAATACCCCTACCTAAGCTCTACAAACCAGCAAGGGTGGTTGAATGCTGGAAAACTGTTGTACCAGACTGGTGGTTATGAGCAGAGTAGCGTGTTCCTTTTATCACATTCCCCAGCTGGTTACAGCAATGAATGTGTTCATAACTGCAAATAGACCACAGGCCAATGAACTTAGCACCTGTTTAGAAAAAATACCTGGACTGAAATTGAACTCGAGGGTCAGAGTTGGGAACCACTGCCACAGATTATGAATTAAGAACCTTCACATTTCCATACCCCACTGCTAAAAAATTGAACTGAACATTTTGTGCATGAACGTTGTAGCAATAATATTTGAATGCACAGAGGGTGCAAGTACTGGGCCCCCTTGTTGACAAGCCTGCCCTTTATGTGCCTCTCTGACCTGTTCCGTGAGGCTCCCAGGGCCAGGATGATGGGGTCAGTGATCTCAACCATGGACTGCAGCATGGAGGTGACCACAATGAACAGGATAATGCTAAGGAGGAAGGTGCGCTGCAGGACCTGCATGTCCAACAGTCCAGTCTGGAGAGCCAGCAACAGCAGGGTCACCCCCTCCGTCACCCCCCTGGCAAGAGATAGACAAGCAGACAGAAAACCTTTCAGATCACTTTGATATTACAGCGAGTTATCCAAACAAGTTTGGAAAAGACCCTGTTCAGACTAGTGATCTCTTCGGGGTACTGGTCGTAATCCAGATCATATTAAAGTGTAGTCTTTATTTCACATTACTGATAATAAACCTCAGGATCCAGTGACATAACTTTGGTTTCAAAAGTGGGGGGACAGTTTCTGTAGCTGGGGCATATAGTAATTAAATTTAAAATAAACACTTATTTCATTCAGATTGGCGTCTTTGCGGTCTCAAACTCCTGCTTAGGAGGGCAGGAGAGGATATTTCACAGCCACACTAACAATAATATCCCAATGTTCAAATAGAAGCTATTTTTTATAGTACTGAGACCACAGACATCGGAAATGGTACTATGGTTGAGACATTTCTCAATGAAGAGAAAAAAAAAAAAAAAAACTATAAACAGTTCTTTACTACCAGGCTCTGCTTTCTCCTCTCTGCTTGAGATCACCCATAATGCACTGTGCACCAGCACTGCCTCAGTTGATTGTCGTTTTTTTCTGGGTCCTAGTGGGGACTGCTATACTGACTAGTGTTTATATGAATACATTATTCACACATACAAGTTTTAGTACTGCTTCAATTTGAGGGGGACAGGTGTGACAAATGTGTTCCCCATGTCCCCCGTGTAAATTACTCCTATGTCAGGATCAGCTGAGAGAGCACGTTATAAATCAGAGCCCCTCAAAGCTGTTGCCGAAGGTAAATTCGTGCCCGCATTCCGAGTGTTGTACCCGCGATGCCAGCTGACAATCTGCCATACTAATATATCAGTAGAGCAACTAAAGTCTTTCAATCTAGTATCCTGTGCTCTGAAATATTATCTGCTTAGGTTTATTTAATGTTTAAACAGGTCAGGGAAAAGTCAGCGAAATCCTAATTTTATTCCATAACCTAGCCCGGAAAATATTGTAATGTAATATGAATTCTCCATGAATGAAGTAGACCCCTAATTATAACCTCACCCTTATGAGAACGACACAAATATGCCCATGGCCAAGTTTGTTCACCTGTGCATGACGTTTTCGTTGTGGACAGCAGCGTAGCCCCCCAGGTAGAACTTGCAGAGGTTGAGCAAACCCAGAGCCAGGTAAGAAACAATGAAGGTGAGACCCAGTAACGAATATGGAGTACTGCAGCACTTGGACACACTACAGAGGGAGACAACGCATACAACACTGATATACTGTCCGGAGGGATTTTCTATGTCATGCACATCCATTCACTAAATGGGTCACAAATGTGTAGTTTTGAATGTTTTGGCAAGCATGCATCTTCATTTTAAAACCTGACATCCTGAACCACACTAGGTTAAAGAAAGCTCTGTTTACACGCCTTGCTTTCTGCTGTCTTGTACTTTCATGGTCATTTCACCTGGAGAGTGAAATTGTCCCCACCCCTTCAAGCCATCTTTCTTGTTAGCAACCAACCAGCCGCTTCCCCTAATGTCTGACATGCTTTGCAGCCACTAAGATTGTTGAACCCTAGCAAACAAACTGAGAATTTTCTTTTTACCTAGTTTAGAAGCAGGTTTTTTTTTAATTTTTAAAAAAAAATTTTTTTAATGAAATTAAAATGTTGTATTTCTTTTGAAATTGCACATTTGAGACCTATATAGACTACAATGGAATTGCATGACAGGTAAGATTTATGAAAGCAGTTGGTTAGCTGTTGGTGTTGTGTACCTGGTAAGGAAAACATAGAGCACTCCCTGCTGGCTGAGGAAGTTATTTCTGGCGGTTGCAGAAGAGTAGATCTGAACCACGAAGAGAATGAACCAGAAAACACTTAAGAGTGTCGGAACAGCAAACTGATTCCACAGAGAAATCCCCACCGCCAGCAACCGGTACAGCTCAGTCATCTGAGGAAACAGGCACAGCCAAAATGCAAAGTTTCCAGCATCAGTCCAGCAGATTGACAAGAAGGAGAATGTTTATACCTCTAAGTACATGACAGAAAAAGGTACAATAACTGCCAAACAGGACTGCCCTGATGCCCTCAGCATGAATGAACAGATTTTATATTTTTTAAAAGATTTTGTTCACACTTTCCACACTTTTGTTCAGGTTGGCAACCATTTCTAGTTGTTCTGTGGTCTCTTGCTCCAATATTAAGTTATCATTTTTTTTATTTTTTTTATAAATCTGTCTATCATACCTTATCTGGGTATTAATTTGATTGAAGAAGCCTAACTGCCAGGCACTGAACAGCTTTCCTCATTCCATTCAAATCATGTAACCTTTCAACTCTGCTGGTCCCATCTGCCTACGTACTTACTCTCTTTCTTTATTTTAATACACACACACACACACACAGTGGTTTGCAGAAGTATTCACCCCCCCTACAAAGTTTTCACATTTAGTTGAATTACAAATAATGTATGCAGAGTTTTTCAAACAAACTTTTTTTATTCAAAGCTGTAGTGGTTAAACTGAACACTGTTAAATGAGGAGGAGGTTAAATGTCAGCAAAACTTGCAAAGAAAATATACAAAATGAAATTTACTGGTTGCATAAGTATTCAGACCCTTGTCAGTACTTGGTAGAAGCACCTTTTGCAGCAATTACTGCTATGAGTCTTTTTGGATAGGTCTCTACTAGCTTAGCACAGTAGGATGGTGAAATTTTTGCCCATTCTTCACAGGAAAATTGCTCTAGTTCAAAGAAGTTTGTTGGGGATCGTCGATGGACTGCAATCTTCAAGTCTCGCCATAAATTTTCGATTGGATTCAAGTCAGGACTTTGACTGGGCGACTGAAGAACATTAATTCTCTTCTTGTTCAACCACTCCAGTGTGGCTTTGGCTTTGTGCTTCGGGTCATTGTCCTGCTGAAATGTGAATTTCCTCCCCAGTTTCAAACAGGTTTTCCTCAAGGATTCGCCTGTACTTTGCACCATCCATTCTCCCCTCTATCCTGACAAGCTTCCCAGTCCCCACTGAAGAAAAGCATCCCATAACATGATGCTGCCACCAACATGCTTGACATTTGGGATGGCTGACTGGGTGATGTGCAGTTTTGGGCTTGCGCCAGACGTAACGCTTGGAATTTAGACAGAAAAGTTCAATTTTTGTCTTGTCTGACCACAAAACCTTTTTCCACATGTCTGCAGTATCATCTACATGCTTTTTCGCAAACTCCATATATGCTTTAATATGAGGCTTTTTGAGTAATGGCTTCTTTCTTGCCATCCGTCCATACAGGCTGGCTTTGTGTAGGGACTGGCTTATTGTTGATGTGTGAACACTGACTCCCATCTCAGACACAGAACTTTGCAGATCTCTCAAGGTCATTGTTGGCTTCAGAGTGAAATCCTGAACCAGTTTCCTGCTCAGTTTGGGAGGGAGACATGATCTGGGTAGTGTCTGGGTGGTATGAAGCATCTTCCACTTCTTAATGATAGACTTCACTGTGCTGAGAGGGATAATCAGCGCCTTTGAAATTTTCTTGTACCCTTCTCCTGCTCTGTACCTCTCTACCACTTTATCCCTGACTTGTTTTGAAAGCTCCTTGGTCTTCATGGTTGCTTTGTTGGATCACTATGTGAGTTGCAGCTTGAAAGTCTTTATATACCTGAGGGAAATTATCTACAAGTTAAACAACTTTGAGTATACACAGGCTGAAACCATTTCACTAATTTTCAAACAAATCATTTGCACCTGAGCTTATTTAGGGCTGCAGTAGCAATACTTGTACAATACTGGGTTGAATACTTATGCAACTGCGATTAATCTGTTTTTCTCTGTAAATCTTACTTATTTATATTCTATATACATTTTTTATTTTTATCATTTTCTTTATCAATGTGTAGTTTATGTAGATTCTACATGAAAAGTCTAATTTGAAAGCATCGTGGAGTACGCTCAGGTGCCAACAAAATGTGAAAACTTTGCAGGGGGGTGAATACTTCTGCAAACCATTGTATATATATTAGGGATGCACCGAAACCAGGATTCGGTTTCGGCTCGAATACCTACTTTTTGAGCAGGGTTCAAATTCAGCCGAATACTTAGGATTCGGTGAACCGAATCTGAATCCTAAATCCATGAGCGCACATCCATTTTAATACATCCCTCTAACGTGTGCAGTTCTTCTTTAAATAAAAGACACGAATCTGGTATTGACTGTTGTATTTAATAATAAGAACACGTTTGATGAACTCTGACACAGCTCTCAACTCTCTAAATTACTGGTGGCGCACGCACTAAACACATCACGCAGCTGCTGAAACATACCCCCATATGCAACAGAACATTCACATCACACTTTTCATGGAGTAAAGTCATGCAGTAAACCTGTAATATATAGTAAAGGCAAACTGTTGTAGACTTTTGTACTTTGTTGCTTTGTCTGTCAAACGTGTTCTAGAGATCATACCGAGATAAAAACAAACAAAAAAAAAATCGGTGCACAAAAGTATATATTTTTTGTAACTTTACAACTGTCAGATGTGCAAGACGTTGTTGTGCAAGACGTTGTTGAACAATACGCTTTAGTAAATTACATTACCTTATTGTAATGTGCCAGTTGGACCATTTGGGAACTGCTGTGTTTTATTAAAATAATTTGTAAACTATTTCATAGCCTAATTTGATATGCGTTACACACACGGCGCATTTAAATCAACGTGGGTTTTATTTCGCAGGGAGATTCAGGTCACTCACAGTAATCTTTTCCTCATAGCTCTCAGATCAGGTGACACAGGTTGAAACGTCATTAAAGAAAATAGTGGGTTATGGCAAAGATGCAGCTCTCCTTTCTTGTAAAGGTAAAGTAAACGGTTCTGTATTTTGACGTTTTGTTGTGGGGAGAGGGGGCTAGCGGTAAATTGTGTAAGTTTCAAACTGAAATCGTATTCAGGGATATATTTCCATTCAGTAATAAAAATACTATTAACTAAAAAAGGCTCAAAACATAGATTGTGCGCATCCCTTGTAAGTAGCTGCAACAGTTTCCTTCGGTTTTCTTGAGTTTTTGTAGATTTGGTATTTGTATCATTATTCGGCCAAATCTTTTAAGATGGATTCGGTATTCGGCCGAATCCCAAGGAAGAGAAATCTCAACTTTGCAATTTAGTTTTTCAACTTCAGAATTCAGCACTACATGGCAATGCCTAGAAGTTGGAATAATGGCAGGATGCACCATTTCTCCACTGGCTTTTACCATGGCAATGGAAGTAATCATTAGGGCATCAAAATGGGTAGTGGGAGGAGAGCGCTTGGCTTCTGGAATGCGGTTACCACCAATTCGAGCATACATGGATGACATGACAACCATGACTACAACAGTAGCTTGCACTAATCGGTTATTGGGCAAATTAACCAATAACATTGAATGGGCACGAATACAATTCAAGCCCACTAAATCAAGGAGCATCTCTATAATTAAAGGTAAAGTAGTAGATAAAACGTTCTTCATTAATGGTGAGGCAATACCAACAGTGTCTGAGAAGCCAGTGAAGAGCCTTGGGAGATGGTACTACGGGGATCTAAAGGACACAGTTCGTGTGGGAGAAGTTAGACAACAAGCTGTGGAAGGGTTGAAGAGCATAGACAGCAGCTTTACCAGGCAAACTAAAACTCTGGTGCTTTCAGTTTGGTCTACTGCCAAGGTTGCTGTGGCCACTGACTGTGTACGAGGTTTCTTTGACAACAGTAGAGAAGCTGGAAGCTTTAATCAGTTCACACATCAGGAAATGGTTGGGAGTTCCACGCTGCCTCAGCAGAGTGGGACTTTATGGTAAAGGAATACTGCAGCTACCTGTCTCCGCTCTAACCGAGGAGTTTAAGTGCCAAGGTTGACTGGAAATGACATTAGTAGAGTCACGCGACAAAGGAGGCAGCACCTGTGTTGAAAACTGGAAGAAAATGGGCGCAAAGAAAGCTGTGGAGGATGCAAAGGCTGCCCTTGAATTGGTGATATCATGGGGCAAGTTCAGCATGGAAGAGGGGTCTTGGTCTCAGTTCAGCTCCTCCTACATGGCACAAGGCAGCCCCAGCTCAACGGAGGAAGCTGGTAGTCAACGAGTGCAAAAGCAGGAGGAGAGGATGAGGTGTATAAAGGCCATTTCCAAGGCCGAGCAGGGAGAATGGATGAGATGGGAGAGTGTGGAACAACGCAAGATTGGCTGGCAAGACCTATGGTCAATGGAACAGAGCAGGATCAGTTTCCTTATAAGGTCAACATATGATGTTCTCCCATCACCACAGAACCTAAACCTCTGGGTAGGAGAGGATCCCTCATGTCCTTTGTGTTCATCACCTGCAACATTAAGGCACATTTTGACAGGATGTAAGGTGGCTCTTAGCCAAGGATGGTTTACTTGGCGCCATGACCAGGTGCTGCGATGTTTGGCCTTAGCATTGGAAGACAAGCGTAACATGACCAATAAGTTGCCACCTGTTCCATCAAAACATTACACACAAAAGACAACATTCCTCCGCCCAGGAGAGCAACCACCAAGAAAAGGAGTTAAAACTAATCCTCGCCCAGGACAACTGGAAGCTGCTAGAGACTGGAAAATGCTGGAAAATCATCATATGGAAGGAAGCGCAAATGGATGGAGACACATATGGATCACATTAGTTTACTGTGAAGCTACGTCTTAGTTGGTGCTTATCTTGGCGAAAGCCAAGTTCAAATCATTAAAGAGTCAGTTTACCTCAATCTGCAGAACCTCCCTCAAGGCAGACCTGGCCAGTTTGTAGGGCACAAAGAGGTTTGAGAGCAGGAAAGCGGCCACCTCGACGACAGTGAGGACCATGGAGAAGGTGTTGACTGTGAGCAGCATGGTGTGAGGCACAGCAAACAGCCTGGCCACCAGGGGGAGCAGATGAGCAGAGAACAGCCAGACCTGCCTGGTCTTCATCAAGAAGGCACAGAGCGTGCTCAGAATGATCTGACCTAAAATCACACACACACACAAGGAAACTGGGTCAGCATCTTCTGATACACCTGGGGTCCCATCGCCCCTGAAGATACAAGGGTGTCTCCTTATGAGCTTGGCTTCAATTCTTATGCATATTTAAGGAGAAAAAAAAATCACTACCACCCCACAATGTAATGCAATGCAAATGCAGTTCATGCAACTTCACAGGTCAAAGTAAGCATTCTTTCTGGGGTGGAGATATTAGTTACCAGGCTTTTACTCAAGCTTCTATTGCATTTAAACTTTGTTCCTTGAGATCTTACAAGTTATCTACCTTATGAAGGACTATGCATCCTTAACTTTAATTCTCATTAATGCCTAGAACGTATGCAATTATTTCCATAAGAATGCAGCTGATTTTCAAACCATGCATTTAAAGTACACCGACTGTCATGTGACCTGCTGGTACAAGCATTGACAATACAGCAATTGAAATTACATTTTCGGCTAGATGTCAGGATATGCGCAAAGTGATTTGCAGGTGCAGTGCTAAAGCGTTATTGTCTCACTCCGCAGGTCATCCTAGACCTAATAGCTGAATTGAGGGATGAGCTAGACCCCAGCGTGAATCTAGGGGCCGCTATCCCTGCACATGTGAAAGTGCTGTGTTCTCTGCACTACATACATACAAAGTTTACATTGTACCTCAGGCAAATGCACGCATAAACAAAACTGAAACTTTTAATATAGCGCTCTGATTCGGACATGGATAAATTAATTTTACAAAAACAACTTACTTGTCAGGGCAGTAACAAACCGGTTGAAAGCCAGGGAGTCCAGATACACTGCTCTTTCATAGCCATGCTGAATCTCACCCTGCACATAATCCCTGACACAAAAACACAACAGAATATTACTTTAGGGACCCCTGTGTATTTCACTACCCTTCGCTAGCATGAGTGAGGGAGAGGGAGAGAGAGACCTGGTATAGTACTTTGGCCTTCCCCTTGGGACCTGCTTCAAATCAGCCAGAGGAATAAGACTCTGATTGGTTTAGGACCCAGTCCAATGTGATTCAAGCAGACCACTTGGGATCAGAATTGCTTTTCCATACAGTTCTGCAATCAACTGGCCTCCAGTGGAATATATGACACGTATGTTCTCTATAAAATACAAATAAAAAAATGTGTGCTGAATGGAAATAAGCATTACTTAAGAATTATGATCAGGTAAATCTTACTAAAATAAGTAAAATGCATGCTCTAGCATTGGTGCTCAGTAAACTATTCAAACTGAACAGAGATACCTCCTTATATGGCAAGACCAATACAAAGATAAACAACTTGTAGAGAAAACTGTTTGGTGAGCCTTACCTACCCAACTTCAGAAACCTCAGTGAAATTAAAGTAAACCAATTATTCATTCATTTTTTTATAATTCTTTTTTGGAGTTGACCAATAACTCAGTAACATAAAGACACCGGTCCTAGTCAAACTGACTTGGACAAACCGTGAATGCTCTGGTTTCTTCACTGTTCTTATAAACTATTAAAAACAAGGTCAGACAGTTATTCGAGCTGGTTACTTTACCTGGAGATCTGGTGTCCCACGTAGAGCAGTAAGACTGCGAGAATGTAAAGATACAGCTTCACAATGTGTCTCAGAGGCAAGACCAGCACAACAACACTGAAGAGATGACCTGTGAGTTAAAACAAGACTTTTAAAACTGACATGGTTATTATTACATGGGGATGGACAAACACTATGGGATACCATGGGCAGCCTGGAAATCATGGATTCAGTGTGAGAAGTCTGCAAGGTGTTTCTAAGTGTTCAGCAGGAAGTATGTTCCTTAATGAATGCCTCCTCTTTTAGGGAAGTTGTGGGGTGGATTGTGAAGTCTGTGCTCCAAAATGGTCCTTCGTTTTGAAATCTGCTTCTCTTTAACATCAACAATGTGTGCAGTCGGATTAGGGGTGAGTTAAGAGTTCGCAAAAAAAAAAAAAAAAAAAAAATACATTACTTACTGTAGTAGACATGTCTTAAATTAATTTGTTAAGCAATTGGCAGAATGTGCTCGCTACAACCATGAAACACCATTCTACTAAACACTCAATAGTGCTATTTTTAGAAATACTAAAAGTAACTGAATAAATTCAGTTATTAAAAGTCTTTCTCATAGCCCTCAATGACATACAACCAGGAAACTCAGTAGCTCATTAAGTTCTGTTGTCCTATCTCCCTGGCATCTCCCGGTTATATTAATTTTCTCTTTAACTATATTATGAAAAATGACTAAATGCAATGTATCAAATTACGTAAGGCCAGCTGTGTTCTGATTTCTGTTTTCAAAGAAAAATGTATTTGATACTTAACGGGCTAAGGGGCATGTCATGGAGGGGGAGAGTAGGGGTGAGGGGGCACAGTTCATGACCTGAGAAAGTTCATGGAATGCCAATCACAACCCCTCACTGCACCAGTGAGAACCCACAAGTTTTACCTCCTGGAAACAGTGCCCATCATGGAAACAGTGTTGGCGTACTTGACCATATTTTCATTCAAAATGTATACCTCTATCATGAATATGGAAGCACCTGCTATTATCCCTCAAATCTGCTCCGTTGTTGTAACAAGCCAGATTCTGGGCAAGAACCGGTGACCCTGCACACCATAAGAGAGCACCTTAACCACTATGCAAAAGAGCGGGGCTTATCCGCATTTGTGGTTTTAGAGCTTTTAACCTTATCTCAGTAACAGGGGACAGAATTCATAACGGCAGTGTATCACACAACACTGCCCGGTACAGTCGCCTGCAGTGAACAGACCTACAACAGGGAGATGCATCATCAGTCCTGGGAGGGAAAGCCCATTTGCAAAAAATTGTGTGCTACATATAACTTGCAGGTTGGGGTCAATTCCCTTTTTTCAAATCCAATTTTATTTCCAAATAATTGGAACCTGGAAATTTATTTTAAATAGTAATTGGGGTCTGCAAGTGGCACACCTGGTAATTGAGAAGCTGCATGGTGAGTCACAGCGCAGGTTTGTGTGCTGGCTGGTTCACCCAGGAACTCGCTGACATCCATTTTCGAGTTCCTGGGTGAAAAAAGTAAGCAGGCTTCCTTGTGGTATCAGAGGACGCCCACTGAACCTTTGGGTCTCGTGAGCCATGTGGCGAATTGCTACAGTGAGGTTGGCCATACCATGTACCAATCGGGTGGAAATAATAATTGAACACAATAAAAAAAAAAAAAGTAATTGGAATTGAAAGTTATTCACCCCAACCCTGATAACTTGCATTTCAATTATTTGTCCAACCCTATAAAACCTGTCATACTGTACACCAATTGCTGGCGTGGACAAATACATACACTCTCATATGTACGATATTTTGAAACAGGACAGCAGCTTGAGAAATTACTTAATTACTTGTAGTTGTCGTTAACAAATACATCAGTCTTTCTGTTAGGTTGGCCAAAGAGACGAGGGACGGGGGGTAACAAATACAACATTAAAACAAAACATGTGCTAGATAACGTCTGCATTCGCCCAACTTGTGAATGTGCTTACCCAAGTAATAAATGTTCCACAGAACATATTTGTATTTAAACATCATGTCTTCATTTTTGGACCGAAGCTGCTCTGTGATACTGTCGATGTCACTTTTGTAGAGCAAGTCCAGCATCAGAATGCTCGGGACCCTCAGAGCGACATTTGCAATTTCTTCCAGTCTTGGCATTATTTATTTATTTCGTGTCGTCTTCACGTTTAATTTCCTCCAGGCAGGCACGGTACTTAGATATGTTACAGAAAAGTCAGTATTGCATTTGTTGTAGTTTAGAAAAACCACGTCATGCTGTTTTATTTTATTTTATTACTGCTCAGTTCCACCTACTGCAAAACAATTCCACTTACTTGACTTTAAATTTCCAAGTACACTTCTGTGCAGCATTACGTTTCAATATGTTTATATCCCACAACGAAAATACTTTTTGTGCTATATAGTCCTCTTTTATTTCTTCTGTCGCAGTACTGCTGCTGTTTCTGTCGTTCCGTTGTTGCTCAGCTCAGGGTACAATGCAACCAAAGACAGATTTTGCTTACAGTCTTGAACCCCATGATGTAATTTTGCAGAGAGAATCAATTCGTAATGACACAGAAACATAATTTATAAAAACCAACAACAAAAACAATAATTTCTTTCTAACGTTTTTGTACCACAAAACCATTCGCTTCCTGCTTCTGCACAGCCCTGATTGTGATGTGAACTTTATCCTACATCAAATACGTAAACCAGAAGCGACTTAATTAAATGAGGTCAATCTCCAATTCCTTCCCCAGAATATTTCTGCATACGTTGCGAGGTTTCCCAATCACTGTCAAATGCTAAAGGTACAAGGTTCATGCTATTTTAAACTGCCATGCTGTTTTAAAAATTATTATTGAACATCTCTGACGTTGCCAATTATTTTTACAAAAACCCGCCCACTTCTTCCTGAAACCCCGCCCAAAACCCGCCCAATGAGGAGCTTAAATTGTGACATCACCATCACCGTTGTAACAAATAGCAACTACACTGTTTGCAACTGTAATTTTTTATGTGTTTTATGTGCTTAATTATCAGGGATCCTAGATAACACGGGTTCTATGCAAGGCTTTTTTTTGGCTGTTTGATAACTAAATCAATACACTTATCATATATAATCATCAACACAGTCAATTTTGCTAGCCCAAAAATTAGGCACCCGACCAAAGCCATTTTCTTCACAATAAAAGCCGCCTAATCTGGCAACACTGTACAGTGCAATCTTACAGTTTAGCCCACAGTCAAACCATAGCATATCTGTTTATAGCATATCACAGCACCGCCCTTGCCGCATTATTTTGCAATGCCTTACACTCGTTTGGTCGCCAGTTAAAACAATAAAAAATGTATGTATATATGATTTAGCTGTCTGTAGTTATCGTCAGCATACTTTAAGTGATTGGAAGCTGAGATTACTTTTTTTATACCATTACAGTACTGTGAGCGATAATCAGTTAATTTGAAAACCAGGCATGAATCACTGATAACATGGTGATTCCGTGAGTTCTCCGGGGCTCAAACATCAACGTGGGAAACATTAAAGTCACGCATAGTGCAAATAAATCACCTGTTCTGTCAAATTATAGTGTGGATGCTTCACAGTGAGAACTGTTATTGCAGCGTTTAAAAAGTAAAACATTCACTGACAGCTCTGACAAACCGGAAGGTGATCCTTCACACATTCAAATCTATTTATACAAAATCTCCCAGCTTTTTTGAAAAGATCTGCATTTCCCTCATTTTTATTTTGTATTTGTTATGCTCTCAATAGTATCCATCAGTTCTGGCATATTCTCCTGTACTTGCTGATGCGTTTTTTTCCCACTGCGAATTAAAAATAATAATAATAATTTAGCCACCTAGCTAACAATTTCATCCCGAGGGCTGCAGAGAAACGTACTGTCTTTAAATTGGGACTTTAGTGAAGTTAATTATTGTAGGTAGTAATTTATAGTTATTTAATCACTCACAGGCTGTAACCCCCAACTGCACAAACCAGAAAGCATTTTTGTAAACAGCAACACATGTAATGAACCAGAGGTGTTGCCAGGGATACAAAAGTGAAGGGGCCACAGTGTCGGACATAGCAGACCTATAACACAGAATAAATCACAGAATAAATCAGAATAAATCTGCATTATCACTCCGCTGTAGCAACACTCCTATGAACATTAACCGTTAGTAAAATAAATAAATAAATAAATAAATAAATGCCTTTAGAATTTTCCAAATAGATCCCTCTCCTTTTTTGATGCAAAGATGTTGCCAATCTCTCTCAGGTCAAGGCTGGTACACCTGTCCTTGTGGGTATGGAGCACTGCAAGGTTGGTTAGTCTTTGAGCAGTTGTTGTGGCTGTCAGTTAAACATGAAAAAAGACCTCTCTGCAGAAGTTGATGATACTGGAATAACGAGGAAAAGTCTTTTGCCAGTCTTTTGCCACTTCGGAGTATAAACAGGCAGCAAGGCCAGGCTCATTTATTTCCTTTGCTGTCATGCACTGAGTTGGCACCTTTTCCACACATGAGCTCTGGCAAGACAGCTAGCTGGTTCTTCAGTCGGTCAGAATCTAAGTCACTTCCAAAATGAGAAGTCACTTCTTCAAATGCTGTGAATGACATATTGTTGGGCAGTGTGGCAGAAAACAATAGGCTCTCTATCTTCACATAAATCTCATAGCTATCCTGATCAAATCTTTCCTTAATTTGGTTGATTAATACATGTAAAATCTGAAAATAAGTTTATCTATAGTAGTCTTCTGGGGTGCTGAAGCTGTAAGCTGTGTCAGGACTTGAATCCCTCTTTGTGGGAAAACGCTGTTGCCAAGGAAGCTGAGGTTCATCTACTTCAAGCTGTCTTGTTTGTTCATGCAGTGCTGCCACAGGGTAGCAAATTGTTCATCTGAACGAAGTGCAGACAAGACTTCAGAGGTTTTCTTAACTGAGGTTTTTGATTCAGCAGCACACAAATACAACTGAGTGTTTCTACTGGTTCAAAGGTAATCTTAGAAGCCATTAAGCCAAAAAGAAATTAGAAAGTCATCATTACCTCACAAAAACCATCTGCTTTTGTTCCACTTTCACTTCTGTCTGATGAGGCAATTGTTTCTAAAGTATTTCTTAAAGCTGTAATGGTGCAGAAGTGCAGCAACAGACTTCACACTTAAGAACATAAGAACATAAGAAAGTTTACAAACGAGAGGAGGCTATTCGGCCCATCTTGCTCGTTTGGTTGTTAGTAGCTTACTGATCCCAGAATCTCATCAAGCAGCTTCTTGAAGGATCCCAGGGTGTCAGCTTCAACAACATTACTGGGGAGTTGGTTCCAGACCCTTACAATTCTCTGTAAAAAAGTGCCTCCTATTTTCTGTTCTGAATGCCCCTTTATCTTATCTCCATTTGTGACCCCTGGTCCTTTTTTCTTTTTTCAGGTCGAAAAAGTCCCCTGGGCCAACACTGTCAATACCTTTTAGAATTTTGAATGCTTTGAATCAGATCACCGCGTAATCTTCTTTTTTCAAGACTGAATAGATTCAATTATTTTAGCATGTCTGCATACGACATGCCTTTTACTGCCCATCAGTGTTTTCAGTTTACCAAACCTTGCAGAATCTTCACTGTTTTCAGCAGCAAGGTCTTTTTGAGCTTGTTCAAAAACAGATCCAAATTTGGTAGACATACGAATGAAAGCTAATATATCCTTGGTGTACTCTATGGTTCTCTAGCCAGAGGTACAGCACGAACTGCTTCCTGCAGAGCAAGGTTCAAAGAGTGAGCAGCACAGTCTATAAAAAGAGCTTTTGGTTGCTCAACTGCAATCTTCGCTGGCACACCACAAAGATGACCAGCCATATTCACAGCTCCATCATAGCATTGGCCTCGACGGTTTCTTAAATTCAGTTCAAAGTGAATTAATGCATCTTTTATTATCTTTACAATGCTTGCAGAATCCTTAGCAGCACACTCATAGACACCAAGGAAGTCTTCATGTATTTCAAAAGTATCTGAAATGTGGCAAATAAGTTTTGCACATTGTTCTTTCATTGAAGCATCTGTTGTCCCATCAACAATGAGGCTAAAGAATTCATTGCTTATTTCAGCTGACACTTTCCTCATAAGTTCTACAGACATGCAATTCAAAAGCTCATTTTGCATTTCATGAGAACAGAATGTTTCCCGTCTCTGAAGCCAAGTTGCTGGAACTGGAACACCCTTTGCTCTTAGCTGAAGCAACTTCATAAAATTGCTGTCTTGTCTGTACAGCTTCTAATAGCTAAACCTTGCTCACCTAAGAAAAGCAATGTTTCTGTTACCTTCAAAAAAGCCTCCTGGGCAGTGGCTTGGTCTTTCTGTTTTGTTAAATGTAACTGATTAATTACAGAAGTCGACTGTGTATAATTAAGCCACTTTATTACAGCTTCTTTGTGGCATGCAGAAGACTCATGTGTTCTAAACTTCTCTAGCCCTTTCTTCCAGTTACAGAATCCTTTAGTGATGAAGGCATCATTGGCACATTTTGAGCAAAGCAGCATTTTAAGTCCATAACACATTTTACATGTGTGGCAAAACACTGTGTTACTCTCTGAGCACCAATCAAGCCAATTCCAAGACTCAAATCATGATGTCTAAAAAGGTTGTTCCCTATTGCCTGTCTTTTGTTTCTGACCTGCCATATTTTTAGGTTGGTGGGGCTGTAATGTTAACATAAAATTGTTGTTTAGAGCCTAGAACCTCATCTCCTTCTGCAAATGTGCACAGATGCACATCAGTGCTATCTTCTACTGTATTGTTTTCAAATGTGAGACTCACATTGCATGCTTCTTGTCTGTCTGCATTTGCAGGAATCACTTCACTGCAGATGGCCTCAGAATTCTGACCCTAGTCATTGATGTTCTCTGATGAACAATAAAATAAACATTGGTATCAATTTCAGCTTCGTGGTCGGCAAGGTGACACGCCTAAGATCATTTTTTTTTTCCTTTGTCATCCCGTCTGGTGCTGTCAATGTCAGTTTCTCAGCACACAGTACAGTAGCGGTTGATTGATCTGTAGGAGCATTTACTAAGGTTTCAGCCTATTTTTAGAGATCCCAAGTGTTGTTGATGATTCCAACTTAAGCATTTCACATAAGGACTAGTAAGTTTACATCAGGACTAGCAAGTTTCAAAAGGTAATAGTCCTTTAGACTAGTAACACAATATTGTTAGTTTCTAACCCTGGTTTAACCTTTAAAGTGGTTTTGTGTACCCCAGGATAGACCATCTTTAGTACCTCTATCTGTCATGTGTCATTGTTTGAACACAAACTGGGCATCTTATTCCAGAAGATATGTTCCCTTTAGCAGCCATGCAAAATCTCTAGCATCTGCTTCTACGTTCTCCATTCATCAGGCCTGATTGAAAACTGTCATGGCTGCTTCAGGTCCATGTGGGGACAGTGTGGTCATTTTAATAATTATTAATTTTTTTTTTCACATGATTAAAGTCAGTAGACAGGGTTGTGTTAAATACAATAATTTAAAAAAACATGCTTAATTATTTTGTTCACATCTATTTTAATGTTCTGTATCTCCAAGGATACCCTGCACGTAAGACCAGTGGGCTATAAACTAACTAGTAAAAAAAAACTAAGACATAACATTTGAAACAGTATTTTAACTTTTAAGTCCAATAAAAAGAATGTACTTGCCTGACTATAATGCACAATATGTTTTGTAGGGAATGTGTCAAAATGTTTGTTACTTTGATAATATCTGCTGGTATTTTACAAAGGTTACATTTAAGTGTTCCAAGTTATAGATGAAATAATAATAATAATAATAATAATAATAATAATAATAATAATAATAATAATAATAATAATTCACTTTCACAGGTAGAAAAATAAGCTTTCAGGCATGGTTCAGCAGAAAGATGTAGAATTTAATTTTCAGAACCCGACAAAGATCAACACCACTAGATAATGAATTGTTTGAGCTTACAGGTAGGCACTCAAACCAGTCTGTGCTCCTGTCAAATTAATGGCACTAGCATAAACACAAATGTTAATTAAATCAAATCTTTCATTGATTTGAAATTGATAACGGGTGTTGTCAGTATGCCTGCAGTTGATGATTACTGAGCTCTAAGCACCAGGTACCCAAATGTTGCAGATCTAATGCCTTTGAAGCGTTTCAAATACAATTTCAAGACAACACTGCATCTGAATCTACCCAAGATTGCCTTGCCAAAATCTGACCCGTTCTAAACAATATTATAAACAAGTGTTCTTTTTTTGTGCAGAGCTGGTCTCTGAACAGCTCTTTTTCTCAATTTGTTTAAGAAACTTATTATCTAAAAGCTAAATATGCTATGTTGGGGTTCTAAAAGCAAAAAAAAAAACAATGTTCATTTTACATTTCTTATTTAAAGATAAGTTTTTTCAAAAATATTACATGTACACAATTAAATATGTTAAAATGTGATCTATATGTACAATAAATACAATTGAAAAAATGTTCCTTATACATAATGGCTATGGGACCTTTTAAGGGTTAAACTTAATCAATTGTGTTTTTGAAAAATAAAAATAAAATTTGAAGGAAAAAAGCAAGCGCAGAGAAAAAGGGTGAAATGATGTTAACATCCCTCTTTATCAATAACTTACTAGTAAAGGGGCAGCAGTGTGGAGTAGTGGTTAGGGCTCTGGACTCTTGACCAGACGGTCGTGGGTTCAATCCCAGGTGGGAGACACTGCTGCTGTACCCTTGAGCAAAGTACTTTACCTAGATTGCTCCAGTAAAAACCCAACTGTATAAATGGGTAATTGTATGTAAAAAAAAAAAGCAATATCTGTATAATGTGTTATCTTGTAACAATTGTAAGTCGCCCTGGATAAGGGCGTCTGCTAAAAAAAAAAAAAAAAAAAAAAAAAGAATCTTTCACACATGTTATAGAGGGCGCTTCAGCAGTCTTAGCCGTTACCAAGGTTACCTGATGTTAAGGCAAGGCTCCTGTGCTTTTACCCTGAAGGAGCTGCCTGGCTGGTGCAGAATGACAGCTGTGTTAGTTTTATGGTTCATATCCTTTGATATAGGATAATATATTGACAAGGCTTGGCCCTGAGCTGATAGAGAAAAGACAAAGCAACACGACCTGGAAGATTGGGGGATTTTGATGAAACCTAGTGGACCAAGGACAACGGTTACTTATCAAACAGAATGAAAATTGTTTGGTAACATAATGGAACATTTTACACTATTCTATCAAAACAGGGACGCAATTTTAGATGGTTCTTCAAATGGGGGAATGCCTGAGTAACAGAGTGTTTCATTCTTTTTGTAAAACCTGCAATTTCAAGGTCTATCAAACATTGCATTACACCTTTACTTCCACCAGAGGGTAGTAAAGCACCTAGATACATTTGCATCGATCAAAAGTTAACAGCAATCTCTGTCTCACTGACAGACAAATAGGTGTTTAAATGGTGTAGGAATAATCTGCATTAATAAGTATGTAAACAATTTATAAATTATGAAAAAATGTAAGTTGACGGTCAGACAGACTGACTCCATATACCTTCACATTATGACACTCATTGATTTGATGTTAAGAATGTTATTATTATTATTATTTGTTTATTTAGCAGACGCCTTTATCCAAGGTGACTTACAGAGACTAGGGTGTGTGAACTATGCATCAGCTGCAGAGTCACTTACAATTACATCTCACCCGAAAGACAGAGCACAAGGAGGTTAAGTGACTTGCTCAGGGTCACACAATGAGTCAGTGGCTGAGGTGGGATTTGAACCGGGGACCTCCTGGTTACAAGCCCGTTTCTTTAACCACTGGACCACACAGCCTCCATAACAAGTTGCATTACAATTGGACTGATGGTTCTTGAGATATATGTTAAAATGCTAGTGTGACATACAAACAGATAGTCAGATGGACAGATAACATCCGTACCTATTAACTCGAACCCAAATCCCAATATGTGCAGAGTGTTCATCAATGGGCAAGCAGTTCTCAAGTCATTTACAAACAACCTACAGAAAGACTCAGTATATCCCAAGATTATCATACCTCGTGTAACCTAAATGGATTTAGTGGAAAAAACAGTTCACTTGATAAAAGCAAAACTATCGTGTGAAGTACATACATACAGACAAGACTGTTTTTAATTGTTATGTTTTCAAAAACTGTTTTTTTTATCTTAATTTTCTTTTTTTTAAAATATTATAATTAAACTGTATTGTTTTGTTTTTACTTCCAATTTTATTACATTTTTGTTTTAGACTTTTTAAATTGTTCTATTCTTAAAAACTAGAGCTTTGTATCTTAATTTACATTTAAAACCATTTTTTGTCTTTATTAATTTAAATTTTATTACATTTTGCATGAGTGTTTTTAATTTGATGGTTTAATTATTTTGTTGTGTGAATCGCTTTTTGATCCTTGTGATGAAAGGCGCTATAAAAATGTGAATTGTGTGTATTTGTATTGTACATACAGGTGGATGGACAGGCGCACGTACATTTGTCAACCTCCACTATTTAGACCAAGTTACACAAAACCATCAAATACAGAGATTTGTTATTCCATTTTTTTTTCAGTGGAAATAGAAGACAGTTTACAGGGGGTAGCGTTCAGCCACTGTGGAATTCAAAACGTTTTCTACATGCATCAAAACCTTCTCCTTATCCCCCCTAAACAGAACGCTGAAGAACACACAACTTTGTTTCAGCCCGCTTTGGGTGCTGCACTGCATGTTTCTCTCTGCTCCCAGCTCAGCTGCTGAAATTCAAATGTATTTCAGAGAGAGTACAAGCCTCGCAGCTAAGAAGCTGAAATGGAGCATAATACAGAAATCACAAAGTGGTACTGCACGCAGGAAAACAACAAGAGCTCTCAATGAAATACGTTGGTACTAGGGTTTCTAAATCCTGTTTGAAGGTTTGCCAATGTATGAATGTTTCTGAATTGCACGTGTTTGGATCCTCTTCTTGCTGGTGGCAACAGATATTCAATGGACTGGATACCGGTATGATAATTCTGCATTTACATGTACAAACATAGGAACATGTATTAGAATGGTGGAGTCCTGTAGGCATAACTCAATACCCACCCTTAGGATTAATAATACAGGCTAAATAGTCTGTCCGTTTGGGAACTACAATCATAATTAAACAGGGTTTATTTTCGAAACATAGTGGTTTTTTGTATGATTTCCTATTGCTATTTCGGCTTAGGTCATTGTTTACCAGGCTTACAAAATATTAGGGGTTTTAATCTTGCGTTTCTATTGATTGAGTAATCATCCAATCTATGTGATAGATTAATCACATCTGTTTGCCAGTGATATGAAATTGTACGAAAGTAAATTATAAGTAATCACTTTTAGTGATGTAATATGACATTTTCTTTTGAGATGTACTGCCCGTTTGCGCCCTTATGGAAAAAACACATGTGATTCACATGTGAAAACTCACATGTGTTCACATGTGAGTTTTCACACAAGGTTTTCGGACTTTCTTGTGTGACTTTTCATGTGGTAATTCACATGTTTATTTTCACATGTGGTCATTCAGATGTTTATTTTCACATGTTCCATGTGAATTTTCACATGCATATGTGAAATGTTTTGTAAAATTATTTAATATTTGTATACAATTATTCTCCACAAATCAAGGTGAATGTTTTTTCCTGCTATTGTACCAGAGTACATGCACACAAATTGACATTACACAGACGCACATTGTCACCAGATAAAGTCCTTTTTGTAAAGTTAAATTAAATGTATTCCCATATATGAGTAACATATAGACCAGACAATGTGAAATTAATCATTTTTAATACTGTTGCAAAATTACAGGAACACATACATCAACACATTTTAAATATAAACAAAAATACGTAATTAGGAAAAAAAGTCATTTTGATGTCCATTCTTACAAGATTCCATTTTATCTTGCAGCTTTTTTTAATGTCCTTTCATCCCTCAGCTTTTGGGCCATGCAGGCTTTGATGGTTGTATCATCAGCATGAGGGAACCTGGTTTTCACATGATCTGCAAAACAACAATAGATTTAATAGTACTATATGTCAACAGGGGGTTTCCATCCAAGGACATGCTGATTGGGTTGATTGGTCTCTCTAAATTGTCCTCTGAGTCTGAACCACCCTGTGTGTTTGGAGTGTACGGTGTGTGTGTGTGTGTTGCCCTCCATGGAGTCCTGTTTAGGGTGTAATCCCAAGCTCAATACAATAGTTGTATGTCAACATCACAGGGTCATATAAATAATAATTAAAAGAAAACATAATAAATCAAATAATAATCAATAATCAAATAAATCAATAAATAAATAACATTAAATACTTTTACTTTTTCTTACATAATAAATAATAATATTACTATAGCACAAAGGTAAGGTAAGTTGCATTGTATAGTTTATTTTATCCATTAATTTTTAAATAAATGTAGAGTACACAATTATAGTACAGAATTATATTTTATATTTGAAAGTATAGAAAAAATTATCCTTTTTGTGAAAACACAATATACCCATGTGGTGGATGGCACAATGTAAACTAATCAAGTGTGGTAGATAAAATGTTTCATGGACAAATTGTGCCTGAAATATACATTACCTATTATCAGCCTAACTTTCGAAGAATCCAGTGCCTGCCTGACGTCATTGCATTGGATGCCTTTTTGCCAGTGACTGAGGACTCTGTTAATTGTTCTTTTGAGAAGATTGCCCCATCAGATTTCTTGTCATTTTTTATAGTCACTGGCCCTTCTTGCCTCTTGCTGGGCTATTGGAGTCAATAAGCCATCAATCTTCTGAAAAGCAGTCATAAATAATAAAAACAGAACAATAAGAAACTAGAGATACAACATGCAAAACAAAAACTTGACCATGCAATACAAAATATTAACAAACACTAATCTAAAAATAGTATATAGTAGTCAAACTGAAATGATCTTTGTAACAACAAAAAAAACCTAATTTGAAACTATGCATGATATTTCCTACCATACTGTGTGACATATTTGAAGTTATATCATGTGTAGTCTTCTATATAGTGGTTAAATAGTTTTTTGTATTGTATTCATTAGAATTACACTAAGCTATTTAATAATATGCAAAATTAAAAACAGGTGGTGTGCTAAACTTATGAGTAGCATCACTCGTCTCAAACATTTATTGTAGGATGTCATTCTTAGATTACTTACACTATCCCTGTTGCATGAAATCTCTGCATGTGCTGCAGAGTTGGCAACTGGATGCAACTGATGTGCTGCTTGTTCTGGTGAAGTTTCTGTAGGCCTGACTTTACTTGGCAGATGTTTCTGAACATACTTCTTTACTGAAGCATCTATCAGTGCAGGTATGCCTACAAATACAAGATTATTAACCTTGCTGTTTATTATATATTTTTATTATTGTTTATTTAGCAGATGCCCTTACCCAGGGCGACCTACAATTTTCACAAAATATACATATTACAGGAGTCATAATGCTTCACAATAACTACAGTCCTATATACATTAGCTTCAGTCCTAAAGAATCAAGTTTAACTAAGAACAATATACAGTAACTTAAGTCCTAATAAGAGAAAGTACAATATACAGTAACATCAGTCCTAATAAGAGCAAGCTTAACTAAAACAATTACATAATGTAGGGCATGGTGCAATCAAGGGACAGTGCAAGTAGTAGATATGGTGATAGCTACATTGGGGTTACATATCAATTCCAAGTGCAGTGGAGTCAATATATAGGCAGTAAGGTAACAAAAAAGTTATTGATTTATTTTAGTTGCATACCTTCTTGGAGTTGCATGTTCAGTTTAGTGAGTTGTTTTATTTTAATACTTTTCTTTGCAGCTCATCCTCCAGAGTTTTAATTTTTTAAGTAGTCTATCTCTGCTATTCCGGCCAGGATATCCATCATTAGTATTGCTAGCAGTTTTGTATTTCTCAAGCAATTCAGAATTAGCTTTTGTACAGCAGCAACTTTGTTCTGAAAAAGAAAATAACAAACAAAATATATATTATTAATCACAAGTGGGGAAAAAGCAATAATTTATCGTTTTTATAAAGTTCTACTGATTAATTTAATCTGCTTTATTATTTAGGACAGCAAAGCTATATTAACAAAGTAAAAAAAAATAAAAAAAGTTTACACTTAACCTTTCATGTAATAGACGTCAGCCTATATGCAATAGTAAGGTGTTCCTTAAATCCAGTCCTTGAGGACTACAATCGAGTAGGTTTTCTATACTTTAACTCTGTGTCTGTTTAAAACCTAAGGGTAGTATGGCCACTTATAATCCAATAATTTATAATTAATGGTTGAGGTGGAATGACAGCCAGAACACTACCTTATTAGGTTTAGGAACACTGCAGATCCTGGGTCTTTTTGTGCCACTATCTCCTCATCAGAGCAGGATTCTTCAGAAGTCTGCTCAGGTGAATACCTTACTGGCTGCTTTACGACTCTCTGCCCCTTGCCACTCAGACTGTCATCTTTGATGTCATCTATTTGTGCATCTAACCACTCCTTTTCTTTTTTTAATGTATCTTAGGTTATCTGTAGAGATGAAAATGACAAATGAATAAGAAGGGTCATATTGATTATCTTAGAAATAATTTTGTAACATTTTTATGGAATTCACGTTGTTAAGTAGGTAGTAAGAAAAAGTAGTTGTGAGCAGGTAATAAGAAAAAATAAATTAAACATTAATTAATCAATTGTATTTTATTGAAGACATCTGAACACGTTAACACTGGACCTATATAGAAGCAATAGAAAGAAAATAATATATAGTAGACGTGTATACATGATATTTTACATACAACCACTAATATGTAATCGATTGTAGCACTTTAAGTTGATGTGCTTTTTATAAAAAAATAATAATAATTTAAAAACAAAGTTTTAAAAATACATAATATGGGGGAGAAATAAAGAGAAATACGAAAGCACTGTATGTGTTTGTAGCTGTGAAGTTGCTTCAGAACAGTGCACAAGATAGTCTCAATTTACACATCAAACTGACGTAATGTCCTTTTACTGTTTGTATATCTATGGCTACTTGTGCTGCCAGCAAGTGGGTAGGTCGAGGGGTGGAGCTAGGAGGCGTAATTGTCCAGAAAATGGGGTTGGTTAATCCTGGTGTTGGGCGGAGTAAGATAAAGTCAAGGAAGAGAGCGAGTCAGTGCGAAGTAACAAGAGTTTGTTGTCTGTAAACAAATTGTTATTCATAATATTTGTTTATTAAAAAAAACTGCATTCACAAACTTAATGCGTCTGTCTAATTTATTAATCTATACAATTTATAGTTAAAACGTACTTACCACTGACGGCTAAGACTCGGGCCGGGTACGATTTCCATCCATCTTTTGGTTCCTTTTTTTTGGATCCATGAATCACAAGTCCAATTCTCTCAGGATCAGAGAGGAGATTTTTGTCCTGTACAAATCTCTCTTCACTGATACTAATTTCCTTTGATTTGACCCAGAATATGAGAACATACCGGTGGTGTTTATTTTCTATTGTAGACATTTTAACTGTTTTAACCGTTACAAAGAACATATCCTATTCAAATTGGGTCTCGAGGACTGATCAGGCTAGAGCGAAAATACGTGGTGTTCTGTAAACTCATTGTAATAATACTAGGCTTATTTTAATTTATACTTGTGTTCTTAGTTTTATTCTTTATTGACGGCTTTACCAAGTGTACTCTCCTATCCTTCTTTGAAATATCAACCGGTTTTACATTGTAAGACAAAATTGTAATTGATAGAGAAGTGTTTGATGTAATTAGTAATAATGGCTGGGAATGCGAGATCAACATACAAACAGTATTTACGCGATGAAAATAAATCAATTCCAAAATCAACTTTATATGAACGGCGTCAAAGACAGCGATCTTATTTGCAGTCTGTCAACATTGAAACATCTTCCGTTACTGCTGGCCCGTGTGAGGATAACCAAGAATCACCACTGCTTGTGAGCACTGACAGAGAGGACTACCAATGTGTGTCTGGTAGGTATACTAAAATAAGTATATTTTATACATCTGTATTTTAGTATGTTATATAGGTTTCTATATATAATATGTGTATATTGAATACAATATATATATATATATATATATATATATATATATATATATATATATATATATATATATATATATATATATATATATTATAATGATTAAGATTATGAAATACAGTAACATTAGTTTTGAGATATCAATACTAAAAATCATAAGACCATTTTTGTTAGTATATAGATAGTATATACAGAAAGTATACATATGCAATAAAACAGTATGTTTAAAAAAAAAATGTGTGTGTATATGTCTGTTTTTATAGATTTTGCTGAGGATTTTGAACATCTGGATCATATCATAGATGATGAAGACCTAGTAAGAACCAAGGACTTATAAACATATACTGGAGACACTGAATCTTGGTGAAAAGCTAAATTACAGAAATAATCGACCTAGACAGCAAAATTCAGTAGATGACATATACGATGGTTACATGTACAAAACAATATATGAACAAACCAGTTTAAAAAGGAATACTCTTTTAGCTTAACACTGAACTCAGATGGCATTCCAGTATTTAGGTCTTCTGCATATTCTATATGGCCCATAATGTCCTTTATAAATGAGCTACCTCCCCAGATTCGCAAAAAGCATTTAATACTTTCTGGGTTATGGTTTGGGGAAAAGAAACCTGTGATTACTACATTTTTCAAGCCTTTCATTGATGAAATTAATGTTTTGTCATCCTCAGGATTTAATTGGTACAGTAATGGTAATAAACTTCTGTCATATGTTTTCTGTTTAATATGCTCCTGTGATAGTGTAGCCAGAGCTATGTTTCAAAATATAAAACAGTTTAATGGTAAATATGGTTGCAATTGGTGTCTTCATCCTGGACAACGTGTAGAAAAGGGGAAAGGCACTGTTCAAATATATCCATACCAAGAGAATGAAGTACCAGAACGAAAGCATGAGGAAATGATAAGTCATGCACAAAGAGCTCATACTGCTCAAACAGACATATATGGAGTGAAAGGACCTACTCCTTTTATTCTTATTCCTCAGTTTAATCTTGTCTCTGGATTTATTGTTGACTATATGCATTGTGTTGATCTTGGTGTAATGAAACAGCTTTCAACATTGTGGTTTGATAGTATACATCACAAAGAGCAGTGGTATATTGGAACACAGATAAAGGATGTTGATTCTAAACTAAATAGCATTAGTCCACAATCAAACATCACACGACTTCCAAGGTCTGTTAAAGTAAGAGCATACTGGAAAGCCTCAGAATGGAGAGCATTTCTTCTTTTCTATGCCCCTCTTGTTTTGAAGTCAGTTCTTCCCAACAAATTTTTCAATCATTTTTTACTTTTGTGTAATGCCATTTATACATTACAAAAACAATATGTTGCCCAGATAGACATATTTAATGCATCTAGATACTTGCATAAATTTGTACAGGACTTTGAAAAATTGTATGGTAGTTGTCACATGTCTTATAATGTTCACATATTGCTCCACATTCCAGATACAGTTAGAAATTGGGGTCCACTTTGGTGCTATTCAGCATATAGTTTTGAATCATGCAATGGCTTTTTGTTGAAATTATTTCATGGGACTCAAGCTGTACCACTGCAAATTGTTTCTTCATTTTTGCTTCTAAAGCAGGTTCAAGAATTAGGGCAGGAAACAATGCAGGAAGCATCAACATTAGTTGGAAATTTGTTTGATGCCTTGCTTGATGGGTACTGCCACACAAAGCGAGTCAAAACCATATCTGGTGCTGTTTTGTTTGGAAGTGGCCACAGAAGAACATTAAATATTTATGAGAAGTTTGCTGTGGAAAGCTGTGTAAATGGATCTGTCGATGTTCTGGCTGTATTTTATAACAAAGCTTTAATAAATTCACAGATGTATCAAAGTGAGTCCTACAAAAGAGTTCAAAACGAAATAATTCAATAGTTAAGATTGGTCAAGGGCACTCTGGTCAAATCCACTCATTTGTTACAGTGACACTCAATGATGGGACAGAACATGCCTTATGTCTAGTCAATCCAATACAAATAATGAAAAATAAGATGATTTCCTCAAAATGCAGCACAACAGGTTCTACTGTGAAACACATACAGTATATACAATCTATCGATACCGACAATGTCACAGCAGTTAAGGTAACAGACCTGTCGGAAAAATATGTCTTATATTCAAATGGTAAAGAAAATATAATCTGTCTCTTGCCAAACAATTTTGAGAGAGATTAAAGTTATGATTTTGGCAAATCATAATTTGAGAGTCATATAGAAACATTTAACATTAGTCCAGTAAGAATATCAGTAGGAACATATTCTAAGGGTGTTTTCCTGTTCACTAAACTAGTTTACCAATCGAAGCCACACTTAGTGTGTGTGTTGCTATCTGAGAGATTTTTTTCTTCTCCTGTGACATTGTCTTTGTATATAAATAAATATGTGGAGGGAAAAACAATATATGAAATTGTTTTTGCAAGAGACAAGCTAATTGAAAACTAAAACAATCATTGTGGTAGCCTGTCTTAGAGCTGCAGTATATACAGTATGCAGCTATAACAAAACAACAATGTATTTGTACAGATGGTTCAACATGGCTCTGAAATTCAATGGCTGTGAGATAAAGCACTCATACTTCTTATTAATTCCACTGGTTTCAGAAGAGTTCCACTTAAATCTGGGCTTGATGGTTTCATTCTCTTAAAGTGCATAAGAGTGAGGGGTTTCCTTGAATTTCTTGATAGTTTATTTTACATGCCCAATACCCATTTTAACTTTTAACTGTGCATTTAGTATGGTCAACCTATATATCAATTTAATTAACTTAACAAAATTTAGTTATATATCAATAGCATATTTTTGTTGTTATTATTGTTGATGTTTTGTTTTTACTGTTTTGTGGTATTTATATATTTTTTTAGATAAAATTACATTAACATGTTATAAACTGTATACTATGGGTATGTTGTGCTTTTATATTGTGCTACTTTAAATATGTATTATATTGTATTAAATTTTTATATGTATAAATGTCATATTTTCCATATATTTTCTCTAATAAACTGGTTCACTTCCAAAGACATCGCTATTGATCTCACATGTTTTCAACCTTGTATTGTATCCATTATTATAATTTTTTTACCTTAACATGTTTTTATTTGTTCAAAAAAGTTTAATTTGCTGTAAGAGCTTATCACATATTATCAGATGTAAAATGGTATAATCACATGTGATCAGGAAATATTCACGTGTTTAAATGTGAATATCATATTCACATGTGTTTCAGCTGAGAATTTTATAATCACATGTGATCATCAATGATATTTTAATGTGGTCACATATGAACACATGTGAATAATTATTTTCACATGTGATAACATGTGTTTCCCATGTGAATCACATGTGTTTTTTCCGTAAGTGCGTTTTCTTCAGTCAAATGCCATGTCTAAAAAAGATTTTAAAAAATGCATCAAGAGCGTATATATCACTGTAAATGGCCAGTTTCACTACCGTGTTTAACAGATCCGTTTTTGTTGGTATATCGTAAGCTTTCAAGTTTCTGACTAACAAAAGTAACTTACTGAGTAGTACTTTATTCATGTTAGCTGAAGAGATGTCATTTATTGAGTGCTATTTATTTTAGTTCGCCGGTGAAAAGGTACAAAATAGCTGTTACTTTTCTGACACCGTTTGGAAGAAATACATTAAATAAAAAGAAAAATCAGCTTACTTGTGACTAAAATTATACGATAAACTTGTAGTACTGCCGTGAAAGGAAAGCACCGACGAGCAAATGTTTTCTTCAGTCTGAGGTACAGTTTTGTAAATATTGGGTATACCTTCCAGTTGCCCTTTTGCCACGGTCTTTAGAAATACCCTTTGCCATTTTTCAAGATTTATTTTTCACGCACCATTTTTTTGATATCGCACTAATCTAGACAAGATTAATCGATCAATTATTTTTTATTGATCAAAGACAACAGGTGTGATTAATCATTACTCGATCAAAATACCTAAGATCCCAGATAAATTACCAGAGAAGTCTCATCAAGAATCATTGTGGGGAGGTGAGGGGGGAAATCACATTAATGTTGCAAAAGAAAAGAAACGCAGAGCCTACCAATAGAGAGGTGTGCTCCTACGGATGAGGTATGCATTTTCTGACGGTGTGGCATCCCAGCACACTGTAATTAGGTTTGGGCATGTATATTTAGTAAAGCACAATCATTTACTGGTCGTTCACTATTATGCACAGTGGAATGTCATTATTCCTTTGAGGTGCCTGTAAACAAAACCAACAGGTTCTTCACTTGTAAATACAGGCAGTGTTTCAGGAAATAATCCCTAAACGGTGCTCAGAGTCGCTGGCTGTTGCCAATGAAATAATCTCTTACAGAACAGGCTCAAATTGTCAATGTGCTTCCATCATGCCATGTAGCCTCTTAAACAGGTTTTGTGGAAGCAACACCAAGTAGAAAATGAGCTACATTCATATTCCCACAGTTTGCTACACAAAGACTGCTAATCTCCAGGAACGCAATGAAGCAGGCTGAGCTGGAAACAAACTATTTAATTACCCACTAGCTTTAGCTGGCCATTCAGTTCTGCGTCAAATCAACCAATAATCACATAGAACTCAAACTAATCTGTCAGGATAGAATCACAAATGAGTGTTTGATTATCCCTACTGTGATCCTTTATCGGGGTACAGTACTCACAGTGTTTCAATACGGATTCACAGTGATCCTAGGTGTTGGTCCCTGAGGGTCTCTCCAAGTGAGTAACGCAGTCAGGGGGTGCAGGTTTGCATCTCAGCTGTCTGAGGTTGACAATCTTGTCTGGGGATTCCACATGGAGCGTTGCTGGTTAGGGAGGCAAAATCGAGTTTAGTGCAGTACAGTGCTGCCATGCTGGCCTAGTGAGCTCAAGAGGACACCTGCAGGGCTGGACTTTGACCTCCAGAGGCCAGTAGTCATCTGCTCTTGAGCTCTTAGGTTGTTTGGCGATGAGATCAGAGCATGGCCACTGAGCTTCAGTTCCCCTGAGCTTCTACTGTGGTGAAGGAATATGATTGAACATTATAAATTAAGGCGAAAAATGCAAGATAAGAAAAAAAAAGTGCACTTAAAGTTAGAAAAAATACAAAACCAACCAACAAGGCTATTGTGTTGCACCCCAGTCATTATTTTTATACAGGCCTTGTTACAGAAATCCCACCTTACTCAGGCTTGCTCAGAGACTTTGCCCCAAAGGTAAGCTATGCTTGTAACTATTTTACACATTCAAAATATCAAAATATCCACATTTTGCATGCTTAATAAAGCCAAAAAAAGTAAGATGATTTTAAAGTACACCTATCACAGAAAAATAAACAGATCAAAAATAGATATTTTGAAAAGCATTGGTTTAAGGCCAGCGATCACTGCGAAAGGAACTATCTCCTTTATTTTCAACATCAGATCAGGACTGCTGTCATAACATGTTTAAAAATGCAGACTTGACATTTGAGCAAGACTTGGCAAATCCCAGCTAAGGACAAGCCTGGAGGCTGATTAAAACACCTTGACAGCTACCAGATCAACAACAGCTCAGATATTCTGAAGCCAGCCTCAGTGCTGGCATACCGATAGTTGCATAATGTCATGAAGGGAGTCTTGTTGGTGCACAGATACACAGGCCCACAGCAAATATTTTCTGCTGAATGCCTGCAAAAGACAAGCTAATGCAGTCTCAAGTGGATTGTGGTGAATACTCTGTAGTAAAGTGACTTTGGTCTCGTATGCAAACAGTACTTTCATGGCTGTCAAGTCTCCTTACATTTAGACGCAATTTCAGATGATGCTTCCTGTAGAGACGGTAATATGATTTGAAAATCTATCAAGGGTAAAGACAGTCTGCAAATACACCATGTAAACATTACTATTGCAATGTATGCAATTATTATGCAAGGAGACGTCCAAGACATTTCCAGCAGATAACCCAAGCCAGTACTTGAAGTGCAGCATATACCCCTTCTCCACTGGTACATCTGACCTATGAGGGCTTGGTACGGTATGTGTACGGGTGATTTTCCACTGGCTATTTGTTGAGCCTCGTTTGCACGAGCAGTTACAGACTCAATGTATTACTACATGTCCAGTACCTCCAGGGGTCATATCAAATACTGCACAAATTCATTGCAGACAGTGTCAAAAGTATGGTAGCTCATCGAGAACAGTGGACATTTTTTTTAATAAAATACAAATTTGTTGAGATCACATGATAAATTATCTCAGGATTTCAACACTTTTTAAACTGTTATGTGGAGGTCACAAATTTCTGTCTAATAATTTGATGGTGACCCTACACCCTTTTGACAAGGTTATGTCCTTCCACATGTATTTGAGCAATAGGATATCTTTATTTCCACAGATTATTTATTTATTGACATCTAAGAGATGTGTGAGAATTCACTCTGTGATGGAAATACAATTGAATTAAAACTAAGGCTTTAGGAAGCCTATCTATATTGTATCAGTCCTATGCATTGCATGCAGTATGTTTACTCAATAAATGCTTAAACTGAAACAAGCAGAAGAAAAAACAAAACATGTGTAGCCCTGGATTGCTGTTGGGGAAAAACACAGCTTGATTGCCCAAGCCTTGGCTGGTGTCCTTTTTATTAATCCTACTCAACGACAACATACGGTTCTAGGAGCCCTTAAACTAAGAGGGGGGTGGGTTCTCCACACTGTCAATAACTCTTTTACCTGTATTTAAATAAGTGCTATGTTCTTTAAGTGGTGGCTATACCTGAGCTTGTTGGTGTCAGTATGTGTTAAGTGTTTAAAGGTATGGATGGTTGTGATAGTTGACAGGACTAGACTTGAGTTTGGTATATCTTCAATGCTGTACATCGCTGTACACTGAGGTTGAGTGTTTGACAGACCAGTAAGCAGTAATTACATGCTTCACCTCCCCTGTGATTTCTGGGCTATGAACTTTCTCTTGATTAACTTTTAAATGCTGGTTTCTCAGCAGAAAGCAGGCCGCCTTTTTTCCCGATATACTTCCTCATGGTTCATAGTTGTCAGATAGCGGAAAAAAATAGTGTCCAACCTGACAGTTTGACAAATACCGTTTCCAGTGATGAGAACACGTTCCTCCACTTTCCTCCGATGAACCTAGGGTTGTGTGACATTTGTAGATTTAGCTATTAAAGAACTATTTTTAATTAAGCATCATGAAACATTTAGTCTGACTGAAGCCAAATAAATGAAAAAGAAAACCAAGTAAGAGATTCAGGACTGTGCCATCAGGTTACATTACGAGGTGAAACTTAATGAAGCAGATGTGTTTTTGGCCAATTCCTTCATCAGTAATATAATTCATCAGCTAATAATAAAACATTAGCAAAATCTTAACTTTTCTTATGATTTCCATTACACGAGAGTAGATGTTAAAACTTCATGCTGATTTGAACTCTGCTCTCGCCATGATAAGCACCAACTAAGACATAGCTTTACAGTAAACTAATGTGATCCATCTGTGTCTCTATCCATTTGTGTTTCCTTCCATATGATGATGTAGATCTCCTTCTGTCTGGTCTTGATGGCTGAAGTGTAATGCTGGCTCCAGGGATCAGCTTATTTGCCTCCCTGGCGCATCAGCACACTCAACGGCTGCGATGCTGGCTCCGGGGATCAACCACACTGTGGTCTCCCCAGTGCATCAGCATGACAACCATCTGGACTGAGCGAAGAAGGGTACATCTCAGAACTCAGGATTGAGTGTTTGAAGTCATCTGGCTAAGGAACCTATCCATACACAGGTCTATAGGTCTCAAATGTGAAGTTTTGAAAGAAACACGTTTTAGCAAATATTTGTTTTAACTTTAAAACATGGCACCTGGTACAGCAATTGGCATAATCGTACTTTCCCTTTTTAATTGTGATACGTATATTACCACTTTTAGAATATTAATTACAATCAGACTAAGAAAAGAAATGCATAGGTTGTATCAAGTGTTTCTCAAAAAATATACATTCTTCTTCTTCTTCTTCTTCTTCTTCTTCTTCTTCTTCTTCTTCTTCTTCTTCTTCTTCTTCTGCTGCTTCTTCTTCTCCACATGCCACCCCCCCTTGCATGTCACCAGTAAGGGTGCTTAATCATAGCTAGACTGTAATAATGGAGTTAGTTAAATTGGTTATGCTGTAATGCTGTGACATATTAACCAAAAAAAATAACATAGTGCTGGTAATAAATTTCAGTACCTCACATCAATGTCACACATGTTTTATTGCTTGCAATAACCGATGCATTGGTACAGTATTTTGTATGTATAATTGTAGTATGCATTGTTATTGTTGAGATCTGCTGTACCACAGTAAATGTGCACAGTACTTTTGCAGTTTTACTATGCTTTTCCCATGGTTATGCTATCCATTTATCATCATTGCCCACTGTTTTCCATGTTTTTCATAAGATTTACAAGGTTTGCCTAGGCTTTACCATGCTGTCACTTCATTACAATTTGTTATGCTTTTACTATGCACCTCAATAACCCTCTTCCGCACAGCTCTGGCTTTGTTTGGCTTTGAACCATGCAGGATACAGCCACAGAGTCAGTCCATGCAGAAAGAGAAATATCAACAGCGTTCCATCATATGGATTTTCCTGGGAATTGCAAATGTAAAAAAAAAAGAAATGTTGGACAAAAAGTATATTGATGTTGATAACAAAACAAACAGGTGGATTGAAACCCAGAAACTTCAGAAAAAAACAATAATACAAATCATATTGTATATTCTGATTTAAATGAGGCATTGCACAAAAGGCAAATAAATACATGTTTAATAAAAACAGACCAATACCCTCATAATACATTTAAATCTTAATGACCTTTTAAACAGTGGGAGAGTTAATTGTGATTACATTACTGTATGAGGTAGAAATATGATAGCTTTAGAAAATCCAAGTTGCCTGTGATCAGATTAGGATTCACAAGACACCAGGGATTAATCAAGCAGCTCTGTTTCCAATCTCACCCATGTAACAGAGCCATGCACATTTCATTTAATTACTGATACTTATTCATTCCATTTTATCATTAATGCATCTCCACAGTTGATGAAAAGAATGTACGTATCTGTCAGCCACATTTTTGGTAGTTAAATCTATATAATAAATACAATATTCTATGTTTGGAGAGAGTTGGGATGCTTTATATTGTTATAGCAATGAGATCAATAAGGAATACAATATTACTGTTTCTTTATTTGCATTAGTGCAGTGTTGGTTTTCAAAAAAATATATATATTTTTGGGGAGCGTGTCTGTCTGTCGACTTGGAAAGAACATAAGAAAGTTTACAAATGAGAGGAGGCCATTCGGCCCATCTTGCTCGTTTGGTTGTTAGTAGCTTATTGATTCCAGAATCTCATCAAGCAGCTTCTTGAAGGATCCCAGGGTGTAAGCTTCAACAACATTACTGGGGAGTTGGTTCCAGACCCTCACAGTTCTCTGTGTAAAAAAGTGCCTCCTATTTTCTGTTCTTAATGCCCCTTTATAATGTCCATTTGTGAGCCCTGGTCCTTGTTTCTTTTTTTCAGGTTGAAAAAGTCCCTTGGGTTGACATTGTCAATACCTTTTAGAATTTTGAATGCTTGAATCAGATCACCGCGTAGTCTTCTTTCTTCAAGACTGAATAGATAAAATTCTTTAAGCCTGTCTGCATATGACAAGCCCGGAATAATTCTGGTTGCTCTTCTTTGCACTCATTCTAGAGCAGCAATATCCTTTTTGTAACATGGTGACCAGAACTGAACACAATATTCAAGGTGAGGTCTTACTAATGCATTGTAAAGTTTCAACATTACTTCCCTTGATTTAAATCAAGGGAAGTAATATATATATACAGTACTGTGCAAAAGTTTTAGGCAGGTGTGAAAAAATGCTGTAAAGTAAGAATGCTTTCAAAAATAGACATGTTAATAGATTATATTTATCAATTAACTAAATGCAAAGTGAGTGAACAGAAGAAAAATCTAAATCAAATCCATATTTGGTGTGACCACCCTTTGCCTTCAAAACAGCATCAAGCATCAATTCTTCTAGGTACACTTGCACACAGTTTTTGAAGGAACTCGGCAGGTAGGTTGGCCCAAACATCTTGGAGAACTAACCACAGTTCTTCTGTGGATTTAGGCAGCCTCAGTTGCTTCTCTCTCTTCATGTAATCCCAGACAGACTCGATGATGTTGAGATCAGGGCTCTGTGGGGCCATACCATCACTTCCAGGACTCCTTGTTCTTCTTTACGCTGAAGATAGTTCTTAATGACTTTCGCTGTATGTTTGGGGTCGTTGTCATGCTGCAGAATAAATTTGGGGCCAATCAGATGCCTCCCTGATGGTATTGCATGATGGATAAGTCTCTGCCTGTACTTCTCAGCATTGAGGAGACCATTAATTCTGACCAAATCCCCAACTCCATTTGCAGAAATGCAGCCCCAAACTTGCAAGGAACCTCCACCATGCTTCACTGTTGCCTGCAGACACTCATTCGTATGCAGCTCTCCAGCCCTTGGCCGAACAAACTGCCTTCTGCTACAGCCAAATATTTCAAATTTTGACTCATCAGTCCAGAGCACCTGCTGCCATTTTTCTGCACCCCAGTTCCTGTGTTTTCGTGCATAGTTGAGTCGCTTGGCCTTGTTTCCACGTCGGACAGTAGATGGGTGTACCAGGGTCCCACTGTTTTCTGCCAGTTCTGAGCTGATGGCACTGCTGATATATATATATATATATATATATATATATATATATATATCCGAGCATCTTGTTGGCCTTTTTTATAGATTCCCCACATTGTCTAGATGAAGACATTTCTGATTCAAAATAAACTCCTAGGTCTTTTTCATAGATTCCTTCTTCAATTTCAGTATCTCCCATATTATATTTATAATGCACATTTTTATTGCCTGCGTGCAGTACCTTACACTTTTCTCTATTAAATGTCATTTGCCATGTGTCTGCCCAATTCTGAATGCTGTCTAGATCATTTTGAATGACCTTTGCTGCTGCAACGGTGTTTGCCACTCGTCCTATTTTTTTTTTTTTTTTTTAATTTAGTCGTTGCCAATTATTTTTATTATTTTCTCCCAATTTAGAATGGCCAATTATTTTTTAAGCTCACCGCTACCACCTCTGCGCTGACTCGGGAGGGCGAAGACGAACACACACTGTCCTCTGAAGCGTGTGCCGTCAGCTGACCGTTTTTTTTCACACTGCGTACTCACCATGCAGTCACCCAAGAGCTAGAGCGTCGGAGGACAACGCAGCTCTTGGGCAGCTTACAGGCAAGCCCGTCTGGCCAGACTACAGGGGTCGCTGGTGCGCGGTGAGCCGAAGACACCCTGGCCGACCTAACCCTCCCTCCCCCTGGACGACGCTTAGCCAATTGTGCGCCACCTCCTGGGAGCTCCCATCTACGGTCGGCTGTGGAATAGCCTGGACTCGAACTCGCGATGTCCAGACTATAGAGCGCATCCTGCACTCCACATGGAGCGCCTTTACTGGATGCGCCACTCGGGAGCCCCCACTCGTCCTATTTTTGTGTCATCTGCAAATTTAACAAGTTTCCTTACTATACCAGAATCTAAGTCATTAATGTAGATTAGAAATAGCAGAGGACCTAATACTGATCACTGTGGTAAACCACTGGTTACCTCGCTCCATTTTGAGGTTTCTCCTCTAATCAGTACTTTCTGTTTTCTATATGTTAACCACTCCCTAATCCACGTGCATGCATTTCCTTAAATCCCTTCTGTGTTCAGAATTATTCTTTTATGCAGAACTTTGTTAACAGCTTTCTGGAAATCTAAATAAACCATGTCATATGCTTTTCAGTTATCCATTGTCGATGTTGCATCCTCAAAAAAATCAAACAGGTTAGTTAGACACGTTAGTTAGATCTCCCTTTCCTAAAACCATGCTGACTGTCTCCCAGGATACTGTTACCATATAGGTAATTTTCCATTTTGGATTTCATTATGGTTTCCATAAGTTTACATATAATAGAAGTCAGGCTTATTGGTCTGTAGTTACCTAGTACGGTTTTGTCTCCTTTTTTGTGGATCGGTATTACGTTTGCAATTCTCCAGTCTGTCGGTGCAACCCGTGTCAAGAGACTGTTGCATGATCTTGGTTAGAGGTTTGTAAATAACTTCTTTCATTTATTTGAGTACTATTGGGAGGATCTCATCTGGCCCAGGGGATTTGTTTATTTTAAGAGCTCCTAGTCCCTTTAACACTTCTGCCTCTCTTACGTTAAAGTTATTTAAAACTGGATAGGAACAGGTTGGCATGTGGAGCATGTTGCCTATATCCTCCTTTGTAAAAACTTGTGAAAAGTAATCATTTAATATATTTGCTATTTTTTTCTCTTTGTTTATGATTTTGCCATTTGTATCTCTTAGACATTTTACCTCCTCTTTGACTGTTCTCTTGCTGTTATAATATTGGAAAAAAAAATGTTTGGAATTGGTTTTAGCCCCCTTAGCAATGCTCATTTCTATCTCTCTCTTGGCATTTCTAACTTCCTTTTTGACTTGTGATTGAAGTTCCAAGTACTCTTTCTGTGTACGTTGTTCTTGGTCCCTTTTAAACGCTCTATAATGTGCCTTTTTTCTCGGAATATATTTTTTAATTGCTCTATTAAACCATTTTGGCAATTTTGTTTTAGATTTAGATTTGTCTGCTTTTGGGATGTAATTGTTTTGTGCCTCTAGTACTACACTTTTCAAAAACAGCCATCCTTTTTCCATGAAATTGTTCTCTATTTTACCCCAGTACTTCTGTTAGTCTCTTGTTCATACCTTCATAGTTTGCCTTTCTAAAATTGTAAACCTTAGCTTTAGTCATTACTTTTGGGGTTTTAAAAAGCATTTCAAATGAGACCATGTTGTGGTCTGAGTTTGCCGATGGCTCTCTGAATTCTGTGTTCTGGCAATTCACTGACACACATGGGAGACAGAAATTTTATTTGCAACACCGCACAGGTGCCGTTTTATTATTTTCTTTTGGCTTTATTTTTCTCTTTAGACCGCAGAGGGCGCTGTTGTCTTTGGCCTGAATACCAACAACAGTAGTCAGGTCCACAGTAATACCAATACAGGTACAGACCAATGTTTCGCACTCACAGGTGCTCAAAAAAATAATGAAAACAAAAGGCGAAAGAAAAAGGGAAAATAACACACAGTAACTAGAGTTGCAAGCAACTTTGCGGCTTCCAAGCAGTTATCGTGAAATTTAAGTGGCTTAAATTTTATTTGGATGCACGCAAAATTCTAAATAGTATGCAGTCATATAGACTTTGAAAATAATGCACATAAGAGGCTAACATTGTTCTAAATTATAGATCGCTCTTTGTTTGAGTTTGTGTGCGTGTGTGTGGTGCCCTATTCTTAATTTTGCAATGTAAAATAAAGTCTACAGCATGTATTGGTTTTTGTATATTTTAATGGCACTATCATTTAATGTGCTTTTTTTAACGCAATAGAAAGTGATAATAGTGTAACGATTGACCATCAGGGGTGCTTGGCAAATACACAATTCACCATATGTAATTGTCAGCAAACCGCTACTAGGACATAACATGTACACAATTCATGAGTAACACCACTCGAATCCTATGCCGAGGAATTATAAACAGGACAGAGAGAAGATGCTGGAACAGAACCCAGAGAGACAGTAGAAATGGAGCATTTATTGTGCTCTGCAGGCAATAGACCTTTTGGAGAGTTGGCTCAAATACAGAACAAATTATTTCATAATAAATCACATCCAAAGTTATATGCTAGCACTCACTAGTTAACCATCTGGCCCAACAAACATATCTGGCTGAATCAAAAACATCATATTGCACACTTGATAAACTGATTATAGTTTGCACATAAACAGTAATTATTGCACATCAATAGTAGCCCGGTTTTATTGCACACCTTAAAAACCCTTTGCGGTCCATTTATTCAGCGCGTCAGGTCCAATTTATTTTCACACGCGCAGTTTATTTTAGACACGCTGTTTAAAAGTATTTTTTTTCACAGTAAAACAGGTTTAAAAGGCACTGCATATCAACAAGACACTCAGTACTGCATCTCCAGCCTCACTCCACCCCTTGTTCGCTATATTTTTCAAAAAACTCTTAATAGTACATACCGATAAATCATCTCTTGATCACTCGTTTTATCACCAAACTCCTCAATAATGCGATCCAAGTCATTATTTTACTACTATAACATCTAAAAAAGCTCTGCAAATGTCTGTAATATTCTGTGAGCGCTGGATGCGGAAGCAGCTATCTTGTTTGTTTATGTCCGTGTTATCTATGTGGTGTCGGGGCTATCAGTATTCATGAGATACGCCCTTTTTTCGGCTTCTCTCAGCTCCTATCGGTCTCACTCGGCCATTGAATGGTTTTCTCGGATTTTTCCGGAGAGAAAACGACTAGAGACCTTTTTTTTTGCGTCTTTTTGATGATGTTGGGCAGGGTCCGACTTAGGACCGCAAATGGTTAACCCTTTGCAGTCCATTTATTAAGTGCCCTCAGGCGCGTCAGGTCCAATTTATTTTCACACGCGCAGTTAATTTTAGACGCGCTGTTTAAAAGTCTTTTTTTTCACAGTCAAACGGGTTTAATCATGTATATTATACATAAGCTAGTTATATTGCACACCTTGGTTAATCATGTATATTGTGATCAGTGAAAAAAAAAAACCTCCATACATCTTTTAAATACACTGACTGCTTCGTTGCCAGAGGATTTGCGATTGTGGTTTTTATCAGTTTAGTCTTAATTATAACTATGAATGCAGTTATGAAATTTAAAAAAAAATAAATAACAGACACCATATCAGTAAGTATTTGTCAGTACAGTATACCTATTCACTTGAATTCCGTGAATCAGAGCCGATTTATCTGTAAACACATCCCTATTAATACACCTTAATACAATTAAAATAAACGGTAGAACGTAACTGACATCTGCCATATATTAACATTCTGCCGAAATTATATTCATGGTAGCTTTAATAAAACGAATTTGTTCATACGTTTTACAAACTGCGTATAACTTATCTCGAGACTTTGAATTTTCCCATTGACTTGTCAACACATTGTGGCGGTAGGTTAGAAGAAAGACATACAAAAAAACAGAGACATTATTGCAGGCAAAAGACGCGGCGAGCTAGTTTTTTAAATAATAAAATAAAAGGTTAAACAAACACTTTGCTCACAGAGCGAAAATAAAATATAAACAAAACAAATCACGAACACCACAGGTCCTTTAAAGTCAGGCTGGGCAGTAGCTTTGACGGTTCCTTTAAGTTTTGTTTTTGTTGTCTTTCTTTTAGTTCTACTCTCCACTGTCGCTGTCGTTCCTTCTCTGAACACCCCAGCACGAACTGGATGCGCTGGAGGATTTTATACAGGTGACCATTTCCCGATTAGCAACAATTTAAACAATATTAACTAACTCGGGAGATGGCCACCTTCTGCACGAGTGTGTGTGTGTGTGTGCGTGTGTGTGCGCTGCATTTTTTCCCCAGCGTTGATGCAGCTGCAACAGTTCTTCAAAAAATGTTTTCTTAGTTTACAATATGTGTCTTTTTATACTGTAGTGTGTGTAAAATATCTGGCTTTCCAGTGTATTTATTGTGGTTTAAGTTACACCAGTTAGTAAAACTGATCGGCTAGACACCAGGGAAAAATGGCTGCTTTGAAAAATATTTTTTCCAAGACTGTACTCACGTTTCCATGTTAACAGCTGCCCCTAGTGGTGGGAATGTGTCAGTTCAGGGTAAAAAATTGGTGAAACTGGCATGTCACCCATATTGATTGGCTCATGGCGGTCATGTTTGTTGATGTAGGAACTTTTTCTGAGTAACTTTTTTAGAGGACAGTACAAAGATAACGTATACCCAAGATTCATGTAAATCAGCCAAAGGGATCATGGGCAGTTTTTGTTTAAGTGTTTTATGCAAAATACAACATAGCTGCCACACCATGTGACCATTTTTTCTTAAGTAGAATCAATCGTGGACATGAGCGCACTATGTACAACATTTTTCACAGCTGTACTATTTACCGTTCATGAGAAGAAGACTTTTGAATATTGTCCAAACTTTTCATTAAATCCAAGATGGCTGCCACACCATGTGACCAAAGGCCGCCATATTGACCACGACACAACATCCCATAGTCCTCTACATCCATGTCAAATTTTGTGCATTTTGGTGCAGCCGATAAGAAGTTATAGGCAGTTTTATAGCCAGTTGCGTATGTTGATGATGTCATGCAGCGTGGACACCATGATTTTCAGAGTAGCAACTTCCCTTGAACAAGCGTAACAGATGACCACACTGAGATGTTTTATTCCAATTTTTGTTTCAATCGGATAAGCGGTTTCAGAGAAGAAGATGTTTGAATTTTGATGATTTTATATTTTTATGGTAATTTTATGTCATTAATCAATTTGGTTGCCAAACCACAGCACCAATCAGCTTCATATTAACAACATTTAATCAGGGACTATCCCTCAACATGTATAGCAATTTTCAGAACTCTGCAGTAAGCGGTTTCTGATACACAGGCGTTTTAACAAATTCCGCAAAATCCAATATGGCTACTGAACCATGTGACTTGCGCAAATTTGCTGAATATCACCGATTATCCCCCGTAGGCATCTACCAGTGTACCGAATTTCGTGAGTTTTTGAGCATGTTTTGGCAGAAAAATAATAATAATAATAATAATAATAATAATAATAATAATAATAATAATAATAATAATAATAATAATCCTAACAAAAACAATAGGCTTCCCCAGCCTATGGCTTGGAAGCCTAATAAAACTACAAAATAAAGGTGCTGCACTCGGCAGTGTTACCATGACCGTCGCTATCCGCACGGCCCGGGTCTCCATCCTACGCTCACCTGTCCGCTCAACCTGATTGAACTGTTCGGGGTTCTGCCCAGGTTTTTGCCCGCTACTAAAAAAATTCCTTTTCTTTTCTTTTTAATTTGTTGTTGTGCTCGGTCCGGTAGCAAAGCTTCCACCAGCTGGCTCATTTCGTCTTAAAGGGCAGGCTGAGGGAACACCAGAACGTTATCTTATAGGGTAAGCAATCCCCCAAGGCCCGCCTCTCAGCCACTCAGAGAGAGGGAAAGCCAACACACCCTCTTCCTGACCTCTCCGTGTCACTGCCATGACTGACAGGCGGATCTACAAGGCTGCTGCACCCTTCCAGCAGTACCCCACATGCGCCAGACAGTTAGCACAGACCTCCCCCGTTACAGACGGTCTATAGAATGCCCCTGTTATTATGCCCTTTGAATTCTTGTCCATTATTCTGACCCATATTGATTCTGCATTGTTTTTTTCTTCCAGATTTAACACCTGGGCTGTATAGTGCTACCCTTCCGCCTCTATTCCGCCTGTCTTTCTTATACAGTGTATACCCACTAATATGATATTTGTCTCCATCACTCTTGGATAACCAAGTTTCTGTAACACCTATCACATCACAGTTACTTATTAGTGCAGTAGCTTCAAGTTCAAACATTTTGTTTCTGAGACTTCTAGCATTTAGATAAATACATTTAATGGATGTCTTACCTGAGTTGTTGCCCTTGTTTTGATGTAGTCTCCTTTCTGTTTTTTGTTGATTTCTCCCCCCTTCCTTTCTCGTTTAAATGCTTCTGAACCTCCTTGAGGATCCTTTCTCCTAATTAGATTGGTTCCCTTTTTATTTAAGTGCAGTCCGTCCTGCCAATATAGGTAGTTCTTGTTGTAGAATGTGGTCCAATGTTCAAGGAAGGTGAAGCCTTTCTGTGTGCACCACGTTTTCAGCCATGTATTTATTTATTTTCAGCTGTCTGTATGCTCCTTGGCAAGGTGCCGGCAGTTTCCCAGGAAATACCACAGTTTTGGCCTTGTCTTATAATTTCCTTCCTAGATCTCTGAATTTGTTTTGCAGGGATTTTGGTCTGTCTCTTCCAATGTTGTTTCTACCGATGTGGACGACTACTACTACTGGGTCGTTTCCTGTTCATTCTAGGAGCCTGTCCATGTTCTCATTGATGTTTATAACAAAGGCTCCTGAAAGGCAGCACACTGTTGTAGTAAGGGGTTCCAGACTGCGAACTGAACTTGCTGTGTTTCTCAATATGGAGTCCCCAACAATCATGACGTCCCTTCTTTTTGCTGTCTGGTCATCACTGTTAATAGGGTCTTGGATGTTGTTCCTTTTGTTCTCTTGATGTTAGTTTTGATCATCTAAATTTTGAAGTGGCTCAAATTTGTTTGATATTTTAATTTCTGGCGGTTGTGTTTGACGAAATTTCTTTTTTTCCCTGCCTCTGCCTACCTGAACCCAGCTGTTTGACCCTCTTCTGTCTCCCTGGTGGCTTTCAGACTGTTAGGGGTGCAGACCCAAGAATTGTGGTTGTGTCAGCTCCTCAAGCTCCTGTTGCTGTCTCATTTCCTGCAGCTCCATTTCTAGCATACTTACTTGTTTAAGCAAGTCCTGGATCGTGCGGCACTTTACACACACTTGGTTGAGCTCTGCTGGGTTTTCTCAGATTTCCCACATCATGCAGGTGTCACAGACTACTGGCTTGAAGGCCATGTTATTATAATTAATTTTTTTTCTTTAGTTTATGTTTAGTTTATGGTTAGTTTCTGCAGCTGTCAACCTGCTTTCATACTGCTTCTAACTGCTCTGCACTTTTAAACGATGCACATCTCACACGGTGTCACTTCCTCGCTGTCGCTGGGAAAGCACAAGAGACTGACAAAAGAAGATTTGTACTGCCAGCAAACATTTTGTGACATGTTTCATTTTACCTTCCTGAATTTCAGAAAAATATATATCACTACAACTGGAGGCTTTTTATAAACAAAGACGACACACAAGCTTAAATGCAAATACAATGGAAAATAAATAATGCTCTTTCTTAAAAGGAGGAGAATTGTTACAAGTATCTTTGGCCCAACTCAAGCGTCTCCAAAAAAAAAAAAAAAGAGAGTGGAAATAACATACATTTCAGCATACGAGTGTTTGGTTCTGTTTACTTCTTAATGTGTTTGTATGGAAAGGGGTATCATGTTCAGTAATATGGAGCTAACAAGTGACAAGAAAGTGACAAAAAAATCTAATTAAGATTTTGAAACTTAAACGAGGGCCATAGAACTAAGCTAATTTGAGCGGAGGCCGGCAATGCAAGGCTGGTGAACTGATGGCTAATTGACAAGTGTGTGGGTGGCTGTGGCTGTCAATAACAAAGGAGAATGTGTTGAGCTTAACAGCATAGCAGCATAAAGGAGGAATCTGAATCGAGATTGATTAGGGACCAATTGGAAAAGATGAAGGCTTGCCTCCCGAGTTCCAGCCGGAACGGAAATAATTTGAAACATTTGTCATGCCCTTCAGAAAAATTTAGCCATCTAAATCATTATTTATATGTAACAGGACAAGGGGTATTTATATAACCAAGCTTTTGCTTCCAGCTCAAATGTTTTATTTATATATATATATATATATATATATATATATATATATATATATATATATATATATATATATATATATATATATATATATACATACATACATACATACATACATACATACATACATACATACATATAAATCTTAGACACCTTGGTTAAACTTGATCAAGGATATATTAAAACAGATCTTTACTTGAAACCTACTGATATGCATCAGTACCTACATATGTCATCAGCACATCCTATGTATACTAAAAGAACAATTCCTAAAGGACTGGGTTTAAGGATGAAAAATAATCTGTTCTGATGAAAATTACTACAAAAACATAAAGGAATGTGACAAGCTCACAGACAGGCAGTAGTAGAAGGTGAAACTGAGAAGCAATAGCTGCACTCAGTAGGTTTATTAACAAACAAAAATAAAAGGTTGAACAAAACACAGGACACGGCACTTTACGCCAAAATAAATAGACGAACAAAACGACAAAACAGTAAACAGACAGACAAATGAACACGGTGAGTCTAAGCAACTTATATTTACTTTATTTTACTTTTTGTTTTTTTCTTCTCCACACCCGTTCTCCACTCACCGAACACACAACCCCGAGTGAATGAGAAGTGCATCTATATATACAATTGTGCTGGGATTCAATTACCAATTCATTATTCACTTGAATCCCAGCACGTGAACTAATCTGTGAAACCCTGTGCTCACATATTATTAAGTACTTTAAATGCACATGCAATCCCTGTGCCTAAATACAATTATACATTTTAAATAACTCGTGCTGCACACACCCATTTATATCCCATGCCGCAATATCTATACACCAACATTAACACACCACACGCAACATATAACACAGAAATGCACACAGGGGCGGGGCACATTGCCATCTTAAGAAAGAGGATATAAAGATCAAATTATTGAGAGAGAATTGAGAAAAGTTGACAACCTCAATAGGAATGAACTACTTGATTATAAGAAAAGGGAAGAGAGGGTTAAGAGAGTACCATTAATAATTGCACATTCTAAATTCTCACAAACATTTAAAATATTGTTTGGAAACATTTACGTATACTTCACCGATCGTAGCTTTTAGAAGGGATGCAAATTTGGCTGACATTTTAATTCACAGTAAAGGGTTCATAGATACATTAAGGGATGTTGAAACCTGTAAAAGCACATGGAAAGTGTACAAATTCACATCACCCCCCGTCTTGCCCAGCTGCACTGGCTACCTGTAAAGTTCAGGATTATTTTCAAAACTCTCCTGCTTGCCTACAATGCCCTTCATCACACAGGTCCTGAGCACACTTGGAGAATGCTTGCTTAGCTTCATGGCTCAGACTCTTTGGAACTCTCTCCCAGCTTTGGTGCGTGATGCTCCCATCGTCGCTCGCTTTAAATCAACTCTCAAGACCCACCTGTTCTCTCTTGCTTTCCATGCTCTTCAAGCCTGATATCTGCAATTAGCTGCTGTGTTGCTGCTACTATTTCATGTATTATGCTGCTATCACGTATTATGCACTTTCCACTGTATTTAATGTATTATGCATTGTTTTTTACTGTATATCATGGATTATGCATTTCTCTGTATTTAAAGTATTATGGATTTTCTTGTTGTTACTGCATCTTGTAAAGCACTTTGTGATGGTGATCCACTATGAAAGGCGCTATATAAAATAAAGATTGATTGATTGATTGATTGATTGATATTGGTAAAGATAAAAGTGAAATCGCAAATAAATAAAATAAATATTCAGTCTTTAACAATCTGTCATGCAAGGATAGCAACCTTGTATATGGTATATTTTGCCTAAAATGTAATAAAATAATATATGTAGGAGAGACAGGTACATCATTATATAAAAGAGTACAGAACCACCTATTAAATAAAAGAAATAAAAAAGTAAATCAACCAATAGTTCAGCACTTTATAAGGAACAGACACACCATGGATGACCTGAAGTTTGTGGTTTTAGAAAAAATGTAATTTGATGCACAGTATAGAGGAATAAAGTAAAATAAATGGATAAATAGATAGCATGACGCCTGAAGGTTTAAATAGAAGGGAATTGTAGATTGTTACATCATTAACTATGTAGTAAATGACATTGCATTCTCAGAAATAAATGAGTTTAGTTACCATGGCATCAAAAGCCTAGAAGTACCTCCACTGTTTGTTTTCAAACACACTTTCCCTTGACAAAGGTATGTTAAAGATGCTGAAACATTGGGAAGTGGGCTCTTTGCTCAATTAATTACCTTTTTAAAAATAATTTTGCTGCTTTTTCCCCCCTATTTTATTATATTTCCATGTGTTTTGAATTTCAATTTCACAAGAGCTTTGTTTTTAGATGTAACAGGCAGTGATGCTACAGTGTGATCACTGCAGGTGAGATTGTAAAGAGTTTCTGTCAGATTAAAGTTTATATTTACTGTTTGTTTTTGTTGTTGTTGTTGTCGTTTTCCAACTTGCAGGTTGAATTGTCAACGTTGTCGCATCGCCGGCTAGGCTTTCATAGTTATGTTTGAAGATTGCTATTTGTGGTTGCTTGTTTTACTCCCAGCCAGCCTGCTCCATTTCACGTATACTATCTGTCCGTAGGTTTCATAGACCCTGACTGTACAGTAAACGTACCTTTTTGATGAGCTCAATTCATTTCAGTCAACCAGTCTTGCTCACAGCTGGCATTCAGTGTCCATTGACAGCAATCACAACCCTCTGCAGTCATCATCTTCCCCCATCAGTCAACAGTTCGGAATGGTATATTATTTAAACCCATTGTTTTCATAATATTCAAAGGCTGGCAATAATCTCTTCCTGAATACATTCTGAAAGTAATGAATGTTCTGGGTAAACTTACCAATACAACTTCCTATTAGAGCTGCTTTTGGGCTTCAGCTTTATTCAATAACACCATTTCTCCCACAATGCAGCAAAAAAACAACTTACTGGTTAAAAAAAGTTAAAAAAAAAAAAAAAAAAAAAAACCTGACTCAAAGCCAGGGGATTTTGAACCAAGAGATTTGACAGGTTTGATTAATAAGAATTTCACAAACAACAAACAAACTTTCATATCCCCTTCGGTCAAAATTTTTTAATTACATTTTTATAAATTTTAAAACAGTTTGTGTGAACTCTATGGAGTTCAAGAAGTTACCCTGCCAAAACTTTCAAAAAAACATTATGCATTATAAAATAGATACATAGGTAGGAAACGTAACATGGTGCAATTATACACACAGTGACTGAAGGGGATATTGCACTTAAGAGCAGACATGGCACTGGTATATTTGTCAGAGAATTATTACCGTCTGGCTAGCTTGCTAGTCTTGTTTTCAGCATGAAGCAAACAAGTGAATCTCAACCTCTCAGACGTCTATTGCTTTAGGCATGTCTGGCTGCTGATTCATATTAATGCCTCCCACTGCACCTAAATCTGTTCGTTAGTCATACATCTGGTCACTGCAAGCAGACTGCTTTGCAAGACATATGGTCAGACACTGATATACAGGGCTGACTGAGTAGAAAAATAAAAGATGTAGGAGGGGACGATGTTTTCTCCTGAGATCTGTGCTGAGTACAAAATCCACAAGATGAATGCAGATTAGGAAGACAATATGCCCCCTTTTACCACCAACCATTTTTGACACCGTTGTACAATGTGTCCAGAATCTATAAACAACATTGCCTTTGTTTTCCAGGAACCTGATGGAGCTGCAAGACAGTTTAAAAGCATGGCTTGAAAATAGAGATGTATTTAACCTAGTCTAGTAAAAAATAACACATTTTAAAATGAACGTACATGTTTGTTAGAATGTGTGTTTGTTGTTAAAAATGCGCATTCAATCAATGGATTTTTGAACTATTGTGTTGGCTACAATTAATTTTAATCCAGATAGCAAAGAAAAGTTACATAAAAATCCCAAATTACACTGAAAATACGTTTCCTCTGTCAGTGAGTGAGTGAGTGTAATATAAGTTCCCTATCAAGTATGAAATGTATTTATCTCATAAAGACCCAGAACCTGAATAATATATCAAAGCTGCTCGTCAGCCTGTGGCCTTAGTCGTGCCGACCCCAAAAGGCATATAGGGACTGCACCCACAGATTTTACTTTCACCTGACCTTATGGGAGAGCCACAGCCAGATAAGTAACACGTTACTTCTATCTGCATATTTCGCTTTTGTGAAATTAACACTATTAAATGCGATAATTTTTACTAAGTACACCATTTTTTTTTGCACTCAGCCTGTTGTCTTGTTATGCCCTACAGCGGCCTTGTGCCCCATGTTGCTTCAGTCGCCCCTTCCCAGGGACCAAGCAACTTAAGTCGGCTGACTTGAGCTCTCTTACAGGCTGCTAATAGCTTCAGTTGAAATAAAAGTTTTGTTTTTGTGAATGAATTTAATATATTTAAAACTGTAATTAGTTTTATTACTGTTTTGTGTGAGAAAGTTTTTCTTGTGTGTGTGTGTGTGTGTGTGTGTGTTTTTTACAGAAACATGAACGCAGCTGCTGGACTCAGCACTCAGCAGCTCTGTGTTACCGAGACATGCGCTTCGGGTCAGATTGCTTGCAGTTACTCCCACAGTGTCTCGTTGCCATCTTAGTGCCTGCTTGCAGCACCATTGCGAAGTCTTAGGGCTCTAACAGCAGGCTCCGTCAGTCTTGTATACGTTCGGACTGTTTGGGTTGCCAGAAGCTATATAGGTGGGCATCCTTATATACTGCTTCTGCGGTAACTGTAGGTCAACAGCAACCGAGGGTACCGCACCATAACGTACCAGTGCTCAGTACTGAACCGGTTCAAACTACGGTACCATAGGTACTGCACCGTACCTAGCTGGTGCTAAGGCACCATATGGGTACTAAACCGACTCTGTTCAAGCTCGGTTAATTACCATTCCAACTCGGTGCACAATCACCTTCTTGGTTCAGACAGTGGTACCATCCCTGGTCCAGTACCAAAGGACTTGGTTCGAGTCTTGACTTGCCCTGTTATAATTTTTTACAGTACTGTATACTGTGTCTGCCCTGTTACATTACTGTAAAGCAGCGTTGCTGCTTGTGCAATCTGAAACAGCAGTTTTTTTGTTACAGTACTGTATACTGCACCAGCCCTGTTACTGTACTGTATGCAGGCACTGCAGCTTGAGCAGACTTAGGCACCAGTTGTTACACTATTATACACTGCTGTTTCTGCTTGCATTATGCAGGTGTTTTATCCATGTGACTAATGCAAGGCCAGTTTCCTACTGGATGATAATCATGACAGGTGCTCTTCCTGCTTGGGACCAGGGCATGCCAAGGAGTCACTCACTACCCGCAGCTTCTGCGAGTTCTGTGTGGGTTTAAGCACACGCTGGAGAAACTGGTGTCTCACAGTTCTGCAGCGTGCTCCACGGCCATTCCACCTGGACAGGGCTCTCCACCATCATCTGTGAAAAAGGTGGCTGTGTCCTGCCCTGATGGCTCTGTGACAAGGGAGAGCTGAAGAGTTACCCTGGGAAAGAGCCCACTTAGGAAGCCATCTTCACGGCCTTCCTCATCATCCTTTGCCTCGCCTTCTCCTGCTCCTACTTCAAGGAAGAGGAAGGAAAAGAGTTACTGGTCCAAGAGATCGATGGACTCTGAGCAATTGGATAAGCTCTGGGCAGCTGTTACCCACAGTGCTAGATGAGCTGCTGTGTGAGCACACTGCTCCGCCTGCCCCCTCTGAGGAGGTAGACTCAGACAGCGTAGTACATGCGATTAATCTCTCCCTGTCAGCAGAGCTTCTGCTGTTGATTAAGAAGGCCACTGAAATATTGCAGGTGCCCGTGTCTGCAGACGTCTATCTTTAAGGATGAGCCTGCTCCCTCTCAGGCCTCCCCCCCCCCCACCCCCAGTGCACCCGAATTTTCTTTTTGAAGTCCATTCATCCTGGGGTCACCCGGCTACAGCTCTGGCTGTTTCCCGATCCATGGGGACTTTGTACAGCCTGAATAATGTGGAGAAACTCGGCTTTGCTGAATTGCCTCCTGTAGACACTGCTATTGCTCCTCTGGTGCAGGCGCCTAAAATAGCGCTCCTTAACAAGGACGCTACCTGACTGAACAAACAGTGACGGGTCTCAGAAGGCATTCTGAAGTGGGCTTACTCAGCCGGTGCGTTCGCCGCACGGCTGGGAAATTACAACAGTATTTCAGTAGCCTACCAGGCCTGTTTGTTGAAGCTGGAGGAGCTGCTGTTGGTGAACAAAAACCTGCTCCATATCTCCAAACAGAATGTGCAGGAACCTTGCTGCTCTGGTAGCTGCAAAACGACAGCTTTGGCTTTCCCAGATACGAGTGGCTGATGGGGATAATGCACTGCTGTTAGATTCCCCCATTACACGGGTGCTGCAGCGCTCTCACCATGCACATGAGTCCACAAAGGAGCTGGTGCATCTGCTTCCCAAGCAGCCACCCCTAGTACGCAAACCAGCGGCAAACTGCCAGCCAAGGCCCCAGCAGCCTAATAAACCAGCGCAGCCATATGTTGCTACAGCCAGAGGCGGTTTTCATAACTGGCCTGTGGCTGTGCACCAGGGCAGCTTTCTCATCAGGGCCTCAGGCTAAGACCTAGCAGTTTGCTGCCACAAGCCCAGGGGCCCATTTCAGGGAGTCATCTGGGGTATTGGCGTACAAGTTCCGTGCACTGACATTTGGCATCTCTCTAGCTCCCTGTGATTTTTTGGAAGCTATTCTGGCCCCATTGGGACTGTCGGTGGACTCCAGGTCCGTGCTGTCTACTCTGTCAGACGACAGAGTGTGGAGAATTGCTGATTGTCTGAAGCTTTTCCAGCTCAACAGAGCGATTTTACAGTAGTTACATTCCAGAGTCTTCTGGGCTTAATGGCTACAGCTTCCCAGACCATTCCTTTGGGTCTCCTGCGCATGCACCTTCTCCAAGCCTGTTTCAACAACAAGGTTTTTCAGCCTATTGAACCGGAGCTGCTTAGTGACAGTGTCTCGCCACTGTCTAAAGGCGCTCTCTTGGTGGACACAGCCTGCCCATCTACGCCTAGGCGTAGTGCTGGGGCACTGTGTGGAATGCATGGGAGGCAAGAGGGGTATGGAACCCCCCTTGGTAGGGTTTCCACATAAATATTTTGTTAGCGTTTCGGGAGGGCAGAGATAGATCTCTTTGCCTCCCAAGAATCACCCCACTGTCCCCTCTGGTTCTCCATAACAGGAGACGGGGACCCGCTAGTGATAGATGCCTTGGCACTCCAGTGGCCGAGGCAGCTGTTATATGCCTTCTCACTGTTTGCCATGCTCCCTCTGTGTCTGGAGAAAATCAGACAAGGACCGGGCCAGGATGCTATTAGTAGCCCCTTATTGGCCCAGAAGACTGTGGTTTTCAGCTGTGATGCAGCTCCTGAGCAGACAGCCATGGAGCCTGCCAAAATGCTGCAACCTGCAGTCAGGTGCAGGGGACATTGTGGCATCCCGACCCATCGAGCCTACAGCTCTGGGTCTGGCCCCTGAGCCACTGAATTTAATCCATCTGGGTCTATCGAATAGGGTCATTGACACCCTGCAAAATGCCAGAGCAGCATATATATATATATATACTGTATATATATATATATATATATATACTGTATATATATATATATATATATATATATATATATATATATATATATACTGTATATATCAAATATAGTCAAATAACGCAACACATACAGGTAGATGACAGTTACATAAATTACAAAACACCATAATAAGACACATTATAATTGGAATCATAGTGACAAAATGCATCAATCCCTAGCATGTGTAGTGACCCATATTTCCCCACCATCAGAAACCATTATATAAAAGAAATGGCTTTCTGCATAAAGTATTAATTATGTAATTGATTATTGATTATAAGTTTTATTTTACTATAAAGTTTTATATTTCAATATGTTTTGTAGTTTCATATTTTTATACTAAGCTAAAGCAGATGCAGCAGTAAAACTTTGAGGTTTCTCTCTCTCCTCACAGAAGCCAGACATTTGCATCCTGTCACAGACTCAAAGTATGTCTGGGCAGACAGCCAAAGTAACAAGTGTCTAACATAGATATGCAGAGAGATGGAGAAAGGCCTGTGTGTGTGTGTGTGTGTGTGTGTGTGTGTGTGCAAGGTGTGATGAGAGGCAGCCAAAAAAAACAAGCTAGTTTAAATGGGCTTTTCAGCAGTAAATGTAGTGCATCAGGTTATTCAAGTTCATAAGTAAACAGTTGTGACGTGTTATAGAATGTTCTATATATTTGGTCAGATCCCACCCCCCTCGTTTACCAGAGGTGTGTTAAAGGTGTGAGTTAGTAGGGTGTTCACCTTAACAATTGGATACTGAACAGGGGAATGGGAGGGGAATCACCCACAATGCTTTTGTATAAATACGTGTGTCTTTCTGTTATGGTCATTTCCTTGAATGACCCCACTGATATCTGTGTTCTAATACAAGCATATACATTGAGCCAGACGGAGACTTGCAGTTGAAGTCTGTTGTAACCAATGTTTATATGATTGTATACCGGTATACTTTTTCTTCATATAAAGTGTTTTTGATCAAAAAACAATTTGTCAGTCTGTTTTCTTACCTACACAAGTAAGTCAATATGATTGTCTATTGCCTTTCTTGCTTGTGGCGATTGCACTTGATGAACATTAGTGTTTAGAACCTGGAGTCACTCATTGAACACCGATCTGGCCTAAAGGTCCAGCCAGCAATACTGAACACTCTTTTGAATTGCGGCTGAGGTGGCTGGGACATCGAGGTACCTGGCAGCTAGCTTTGCTAATGTAGGGAAATGGGGCTCGTGGCTCTTCCAGAAGGCAAGGGAGTTGGACCCTTCTGGGAGGCAGGGGGCAGACAGGTAGTCTGTTACCTGGAAGCAGAAGCGGAAGATGGTATGGGGGCTGACATGAGAGAACAATTTGCCTCTCTTTGGAGGTGGATCCTGGACAGTGGCAGGTTGGGAAGGTTGTGGAGCAAACCTGGCACACTCCTGCTGGAGAAGAGCTGTGGCTGTCAGTAGCTGCTCTGGGCACCACGCAGCCTTAACCCTTTGATGCCTAGGTAGAATGACGATATTTGGGCTTGAATATGACCACTTTGTGTTTAGCGTTTTTAGTTTGGCAACCTTACATCAGAAATTCAAACCCAGTATATCTATAGAAAGGCCTTTAGTAGCTGTTTATGATATAGATATAGTGTATTTTATTGTGGAATGTATTATATGTTTTTTATATAAACTGCACCGGCCAAAAAATAACTGAAAAATGTATAATAATAATAATAATAATAATAATAATAATAATAATAATAATAATATTTTTAAAAACTGCCAATTTCGACACCTTTCCAAGTTATGTATAAAAAAATTATAAGCATATCACAGATGCTAAATTTTATGAGGATTTCAAATTTAAAAAATCAGATTTTAAATATCTTCTACTATTGAGGAGCTACACGATTTTGTCTAAGTCATGGTCCGTATTCCAAAATTCCCCAAAACTGCCCTATTTTCAGAACTGTCTATTTCATGTTAAATAAGTATGACCACTTTATGTATAGCACTTGTAGTTTGACAGCCTTACATCAGAAATTAAAACCCAATACATATACAGAAAGGTGTAAAAGTAACTGGTTCCAATGGTATAATATATTTAATTGTGAGATGTATTATATTTTTTTATATACGCCATGCCTCCCAATTTTTTTCTATTTTGGAAAAATGTACAATAATATTTTTAAAAACTGTCAATTTCAACCTTTCCTTTCCAAGTTCGATAGAAAACAACCTAGAGATATAGGAATCCTTCCAAGGATTTCAAATCAGATATCAGATTTGAAATATTTTGTACACTCACAGAGCTACACACGGTTTTATAATGCATGGTATTTTATGAAAAACAGCCTCCGAAATGGCAAATGCAGACCAGCTCAAAGACTTTCCCTGTCTGTGATAAAGTACATTTATTTATGAATATAGCAGTCATAGAAATAAATAAATACCACACAGGATGTTGAGTTTTTTATTTTATTTTATTCAAAAACAAGCAACTTACAACTAGCATTGGTACAAATAATTGTACACACTAAATACATAAAAATACAAAAACACTCGGTCATGAGAAAACTTTGATAGCAAGATTTTTAACATATACAAGATCATGAGCAGTAAACTATTTACAGAAACAATGCCTATGTAGTGTGATGTCAGGAGGGTAGAACGGTGAAAGCATGCAATAATAATAATAATAATATTTATTTCTTAGCAGACACCCTTATCCAGGGCGACTTACAATTGTTACAAGATATCACATTATTTTTACATACAATTACATTATATTTTACACATTATTTTACATACAATTACCCATTTATACAGTTGGGTTTTTACTGGAGCAATCTAGGTAAAGCTACCTTGCTCAAGGGTACAGCAGCAGTGTCCCCCACCAGGGATTGAACCCATGACCCTCTGGTCAAGAGTCCAGAGCCCTAACCACTACTCCACTAATAAGGACCATCCATTCTTTTACAGACACACAGAAACTAAGAAAACATAGGAAAAGTAAACTTGTGGCTCGACAGCTGTTTAGGCATCAGATGCAGGCGATTTTGCCGGCGTCCATCTCCTGAGGAGAAAAGTTTGCAAAACACGATCAAATAAATAAATAAAAACATCTATAATTAAAAATAATAAGAACAAATAATAAAAATAAAAAAATATCAAATGCTGGTACAGACTAAAGTAATCTCCTGCAAGCATGCACGCACACACACACATTCGATACATTTAAAAAAAAAAGTGGAATAAAGTAAAAATAAATAAATAAAAAACACCACAGCTAGTAGTCCAAGTATTCACTTTTCAAATGAGTTGTAGATCAGCACTTTTGGACTGGAAACACAGGTGTCATGGCACTATTCATCAATAAACTCACTGCAAAATGGTGGAGTCTGGTGATGCGTCTTTTGTAATTATAATATTATATGTCCCATCCATCCTAGCCCAAAACCAATTATATGGAGACATGGCCAGTAGTCATGGCTATGACCCACAAAAAAAAAATAAGATTGATGATTGGACAGCCGAGATATGACATGAAAAGGTCATGGATACTATATATTGATTTTAGAGCGCTTCGGCAGCTAAGGGATAAGAAATTAAAAATATATGCTGGTAGACGAGTTTACTGTGCATCACTTTTTTGACACGTATCATCATAATTTGCATGTAAGGATACAGTTTTTTTCCTAGTACCTATTCTTATTCAATGACAAGGCTCAGAAACACTGATTTGTTTCCCCCACTGCTTTTTTTGCCATGAGACATCTCGGAAGAGAGAGTGCGCCATCGGTGCGTAAGCACTGAAATTAGAATGGCTTGGTGCCAACGGGTTAAAGCAGGGGTTCAGTAGAGCTGCCATTTTGTAGAGAGGCATCTGTTCATAAGGGGAGAGGTGCTTCTCCAGGGATGCCTGAGAGCAGTCACCAGCTGGGCATTGTACTTTGCATTAAAGTTGCTCAGCAAGGTCCTTAGTCCAATGATGCTAGGAATGACATAGCTGGCAGAAACAATGTTGGAACCCTGGGTGTGGAGCGTGGCATGCTAAAACGGTTCCAGAGCAGCCACAAGTTCATCAAGGCATTGGATGTCAACTGGGGTCAGCTGTACTGGTGCATTGATCTGCTTGAGTTTATATTGGTCAGCCCTCAAAATGGATCGCATCATCTTGAGATCAGAGTTCCAGCGTACAGCAGTTGCAGGCTGAAGCTTTCTTTCTCCATCAAGAATGTCAGCTAATTTTTCTTCTAAATTTAGAATCTCCAATTACTTTTACCCCCAAATTTTCTCCCGATTTGGAATGCCCAATTTTATTATTATTATTATTATTATTATTATTATTATTATTATTATTATTATTATTATTATTATTATTATTTTTCTCCTTCACTATGGTGATTCCCCAAACCGCTCAGGGACCGGAGGCTCAGTGGGCATCCTCCGATCCCACGAGCCAATTGGCGTCTTTTTATACCCAAAAGCGGATGTCTGCAGGCTATCAGCCTCTGGAGGACAAAGACCAGCAAATCTCTGCCCCCAAACTCACTCGGGGACATGTAGGGGTCGCTGCAGTGGTGAGGAGAAACAGTAAGTTGGATTCCACCTCACAAACCCCAGGAGCGCCAAATCAGTGCCAGATTTGAGGTTGTTCTGACTGAACAGCCAACTTGCTGGTTGCAGTGCTTGTAAGTGAACTTGTCGGAAACATTGTCTGGTATGAGGAAATGCAATGTGGTCCCTCGGTATAACTTGACATGTGACTTCACTTGTGATGGGGAATGGCAGCTTTTATATTAGGTCTTGCAATTAACTCATGATGGTTGAGGTGGTTCTAAAACTAAGAGAATGCTACATACACATGTTCCTTTCATTAATTCAGAACAGGCCACTTTACAAATTGAGGTGTATAGAGCAAAACAGTGAGGAATTAACCCACTCAATTACCTCTGGACAAATGCTCTGTTAATGGCAGCAGGTGTAATTGGTTATTGATGAACAGATAACGAGGACAGGGGTTAACCTGCTTTGGATTCTGAATATTAATTAGGCTTGCATTACATTTTATTACAACTATTCTACTGGTATTTAATTATTTTCAAATAGTATTTGATTTCCGCAAATTATATTTAATTATTTCCAATTATTCTTTGAGATATTTAATTATTTCAACCCAGGTCTGCTGTGCGGGCACTAGCGTATTATGTGAACAGAACACAGAGTTGGAGGCAGTCTGAACAGTTTTGTGTCTGTTATGTGGCGAAGTCCCATGATAAAGCCTGTCTAAGCAGAGCCTATCTAAATGGATAGCAGACACAGTCAAGACTGCCTATGAGCGAGCCAACTTGCCCCTTCCAGAAAAGCTCACTGCCCATTCGACCAGGGGCATGGCAATTTCATGGGCTTTTTTCCAGGGTGCATCTACTACCCATATCTTTACAAGGTTCTATAGACTGAATGACATAGATCCACAAAACTCTGGCTTTGGAACTAGAGTGTTAAGGGCAGCTTCGGGGTCGACCCTTACAACATAAACATAGAGGTGAGTTCTCCCTCCATTTTTCAGCCCTAGCTACTTGTTATTGGGGTTTCTAATGGTAACACGTAAGGTAGCCATTGGCGTTACCATTATAGGGTATGATAGGTTATTATCATAACCCTGGTTCCCTGAAATAGAAATGTAATCATTAACCCTTCAAGGTCACTGCATCCATGATTGCAGCAGACGTGAAGGAAAAATGATGACGAGATCTATGGGTGCAGTCCCTATATGCCCTCGGGGGTGGGCACGACTGCGTCACAGGCTCAGACAAGCAACTTTGATATATTATTCAGGTTCTGAGTCTTTAATAGATAAATACCGATTAGGAAAGGATTACATTTCTATTTCAGAGAACCAGGGTTATTATAATAACAGGAGCCCCGTGTTTATCGCAATTACAAAATAGCATAAAATAAAATGAAATGCAACATATAAAACGAAATAAAACTAAATGAAAATATAAAAATGAGAAATTATAAAGCAAACATAGAATGACTTTAAATATGGAGGCAATTGTAGTTGTCAAGGCTCAGCTATTACCATAGACACGGTCTGAAGGGAAACGGAAGCTCTGACTAGCACAGATGTATTTGGAGCGAGTGATTTGGGAATTGAAATTGTGATGGAAGAGAAGTTTGTTTCTAAAATGCCTAAACCATGCAAAACAATTAAACAGTGCTGCAAAGAATTTCTCCTGAGATCTCTTGGCCAACTGTTTAATCCACTGGAGCCACTCGGACATCATTGGGTAAAAATATGTTGAAGGAATGTATTGTGAATGTGCCACTGCTGAAGGAAGTGGAAATATATTTTGTGTTGTGGTACTTAAAACCAAGCGACAGTGTGACAGATGCAGTTAAGAATAATTTTGACGGCTCTGTAGATATTACTGACATGCTGTTTGGGCTCAGGTGCCAGAATGCCAGCTTATCCAATACCGTGATTTCTTGTCATGTATCCTGTGGTTTCTGTTGACTGTGAACATTTTTTTCAAAGTATTCACTGATTGTAAGTGACAGACGACAAACTATGACAAAAGAAAATGTAGAGATCTGTTGTATGCTTGCGTTTAATTCTTGATTTAAATATTTGTGCTGCATTTATATAGTGCTTTTTATGCAAAAGTATTGCAAAGCACTGTACAGTATACAGCAGAAAAAAAACAACAAATCACAATACATTTGTATAGCATGTCACACATACAACTGCCACAATCAGACCATTTAAATAACATATTCAAATAACAGTATTCACATAATACAAAAGCAGCAATTTTAAAGTTGCATTAAAATTCACTAAGATAAGAGTTTATAAAAGTGTGTTTTTAGTCTTGAGTTGAAAACTATAATGGTCCCAGCTTCCCTGATAAATGAAGGCAGAGCATTCCATAATTTAGGAGCTCTACAAGAAAGCCCTACCTCCCATGTTGCTTTTGTTGACCCTAGGAATAACCAGCAGCCCTGCATCATGTGATCTCAGAGCAGTTTGAGATACAGGGTCAGTAACTCCTGCAAATAACTAGGTGCTAATCCATTCAGGGCCTCGTAGGTTAACAGCAAAATCTTAAAATCAGTTCTATACTGCACAGGGAGCCAATGTAAAGAGGCCAAAACGGTGGTAATATGTTCACTTTTCCTGGTTTTAGTCAGAATTCTAGCAGCGGTATTCTGAACAAGCTGCAAACGGGATACCACACATTTTGGGACACCAGAAAAAAGTGCATTACAATAATCAATTCTAGATGAAACAAAGGCATGCATTAGTCTCTCGGCATCAGTTTCGGAAATAATTAGTCTAAGTTTGGATTTCTCAAATAGTAAAAATGTATTTTAGTTACTTCCTTAATTTGAGTCTCAAATGATAGATCAAGATCAAAGATGACCCCCAAAAGAACTTTCATTCAGTAATCTGCTTTTTCAGTTAAGAAAGTTTACAAACGAGAGGAGGCCATTCAGCCCATCTTGCTCGTTTGGTTGTTAGTAGCTTATTGATCCCAGAATCTCATCAAGCAGCTTCTTGAAGGATCCCAGGGTGTCAGCTTCAACAACATTACTGGGGAGTTGGTTCCAGACCCTCATAATTCTCTGTGTAAAAAAGTGCCTCCTATTTTCTGTTCTGAATGCCCCTTTATCTAATCTCCATTTGTTACCCCTGGTCCTTGTTTCTTTTTTCAGGTCAAAAAAGCCCCCTGGGTCGACACTGTCTATACCTTTTAGGATTTTGAATGTGAATCAGATCGCCACGTAATCTTCTTTGTTCAAGACTGAATAGATTCAATTCTTTTAGCCTGTCTGCATACAACATGCCATTTAAACCCGGGATAATTCTGGTTGCTCTTCTTTGCACTCTTTCTAGAGCAGCAATATCCTTTTTGTAACGAGGTGACCAGAACTGAACGCAATATTCTAGGTGAGGTCTTACTAATGCATTGTAAAGTTTTTAATTTACTCCCCTTGATTTAAATTCAACACTTTTCACAATATATCCAAGCATCTTGTTGGCCTTTTGTATAGCTTCCCCACATTGTATAGATGAAGACATTTCTGAGTCAACATAAACTAAGGTCTTTTTCATAGTTCCCTTCTTCAATTTCAGTATCGCCCATATGATATTTATAATGCACATTTTTATTGCCTGCATGAAATACTTTACACTTTTCTCTATTAAATGTCATTCGCCATGTGTCTGCCAGGTTCTGAATGCTGTCTAGATCATTTTGAATTACCTTTGCTGCTGCAACAGTTTGCCACTCCTATTTTTGTGTCATCTGCAAATTTAACAAGTTTGCTTACTATAACAGAATTTAAATCATTAATGTAGATTAGGAATAACAGAGGACCTATTACTGATCCCTGTGGTACACCACTGGTTACCTCGCTCCATTTTGAGGTTTCTCCTCTGATCAGTACTTTCTGTTTTCTACATGTTAACCACTCCCTAATCCATGTGCATGCATTTCCTTGAATCCCTACTGCATTCAGTTTGAGAATTAATTGAGAGTTAATGCTGAATTGTACAATATTCTGAAATAAGCAATTGTTTTGTGTTTGTTGATTTAATATCCTTCATGCTGATTTGAGTTTCATTGTAAAGTAATAAAAGTATTTGTATTTTCATTTTATCTTATTGTATTTTTAGAGGGCATAGCAGTATTTACTGTAAATAGGCTGATATGGTAATTAAATAGTGGGGGACTCACGTGCGTTACCATTACTGTTACTAATGAGAAATTATGGCAATTAAATTTCTGTGCTAGGTCTGTTTGTCAGAATAAAAAAATAAATAAAAAATCAAAAAAATAATGCTTAATAAAAATGTGTATATAGCTTAAACATGTATACTTTGTTTTTATTTATATAAATCTGTGCAAGTTATTTTATTAATGTGTATCTGTAATAAAACAAATAAAAAAAAAGTTTAGCAGATAAAACATAAAAAAAATAAAAAACAAGAAATTATAGAAAGAAAAAAAAAATAAAAATGAGAAGAATTTCATGGGCTTTACCAAACGTTTTACGGATGTTTGCTTTTGGCCTGCATAAGAAAGAAACAGTGAAAACAGAAAAGAAGCTGTCTCAAAGCTCAGCTTGACACAAGATACAAGAAATAAAATAACATTTGTTATAAAACATTCTCCGCCCAATATTTTTTATTTTTAAAAGCAAAACTCCTGCCTGAAGTTTATTGCTTTTAAATTATTGTTTTTCAGAATAGTTGAGCAAAACTCTGGATCCATGATTCTTGAGTTTATTTTTGGGGGTTGCTGTGTCGATGTGTAACACTACTATTGCAAATAGATAGCCTCCTAAGTAGGGTGCACTCTATAGTAGCCAACTACGCCAAAACCTGTTTAATGAGGAGGAATACCTCACCTTGAAAGTTTCTAATAGCCAGGGATCCTAGAGAATCCATTTGTTGTGAAATAACATGGAAAAATGCAGATTTTCTATGATTTCAAAGATTTTTTAGCTTTACACTTGGGGTGGGGCAAAAAAACATGCCTTTTTTTTGCTTGATAATAACCAAATCAATACACGTATAATATAAACATTAACACAGGCAACTTTTCTTTAAATGTACGTAAACATACCTGTCTAATAAAACTGCTTCAGGTATTCAAGTGCAAGTTACTTCAGTATTCAGAGCTGTTCAAAGATGCTGAAAACAATAAAAATCACCCCCTAAGATCGGGGTTGGCAAGGATGAATTTCACATCGATATTAATGTGCTGTTACACTCGTAGGTAGACCATTGTAAAACACATGGGAAGCGCTAAACATAAATTGAATGCAAGGAAACGTAAACAAGATAAGGCCGAAACAGCAGGGCCATCGAAAACACTGAAACAGACCACTGTGTTTGGATCATTTCAGCGTCTTACAACTGCCAAAGAACAGCGTGAAACTGTTTTAGATTTTGTCAAAATGTCTGTAAAAGCTGACATTCCTCTGTACAAACAGGATCAACCCGCAGTTCGAGATTTTTTCAGCAAGCACATAGGAGGTGGTGCCATTCCAAAGTCAGACCAATTGTAGCTGGAATGCTGCAGCTCTTTTTAAACAATAGTTGTCTGGATGATGAAGACTTTAACTCGGTGTTAACTGTTACCCAATAGTACTGGTTGTGTGTCTTATATTGTGGCAGGGAAAACTCTTTTATTGCAGAAAACTAGAATCCCTGCTAATAGCTCCATCTTAAAATCCCACTGTGAGGGTCAGACCATCACTGTAATATTGAATTGCCTGTTATTGTGATTGTTATTCTAATGGCGATAGAGCCTTGGGTTTATTATGTATTGTGCATGCTGTTGATCGAGTGTGGAAGGAAGTTACCAGAGCTATACATGTGGAACAAGAGTTTTGTTATTGCTATATGTTCAGTTATCTTCCACCTTCTATTTGGAAAGTCTGTGTTTGTACCCCACCTCATACATCAAAAGGAGACAGGATAAACAGTTCACTACAGTATACAAAACAATAAGCAGTTAAATCAGTAACCAGTTTTAAAAAAAAAAAAGCAATTTGACATCAACACATTTCACATTGTCTGGGATAAATTAAGGTCAATTCAAACACATATATACATAGTCCAAATACTATTGAAAAAGGGGTTTAAAATAGTTAAACTCGGGCTGGACGGTTATCTACACCCTCTCTAAGTTCTGCATCCACATTGCATACAGCTACAGCTTGAAAATAATGTACTACAAAGTATGCACTGTTAACTAGCAAATATTTGCAAGACTAAACCAAGGCAAAGAACAGAAGAAAGGAATTGCAGTTACAGCCCACATGAGAACGAGCTTATCAATCAGCGTATGTAACACACTTTACTACGTACACAAGGTTTCAATCAGCAACGCCGAAGCACAGAAAACCTCTCCGCCTAAAGAACATGAAAATTAACAAAGAAAAGTAATTGTGTATCGTTCAAAATGAAAGTGCGGAAGCGGTCTCAATACCCCAAACATCTCACGCTTCCACCTTTAATCTAAACCAGTTCCCCGCTTCACTCGGGCTGCCTGTAGTTCACTGTTCCTCTCTTCAGAATCAGAACAGTCCATTTTATTGTGTCTTTAGTAATCAGCTACTGCTGTGGGAACAAAAGAGTGCCAATGAGGAACAAGTAGATTAATTAACTTCAATGGGTGGATCTTTAACAAACAATTGAGGAAGGAATGTAATTCGGATATGCACGCAGGTGAAAACAAATCAATATATAAAATAAAATATTAGTGACATACATACAATTCAGTGAAAATCAAAATAAAAAAAAAAATGTAATTCCATTTACATTTTTAATTTCACTTCAGCTCACTAGAGAGGTAATACTGCAGACATGGACTTCAGTAACACCAGATTTTGTATGTATTCATATTTATGATGACAGAATCTATAATCGATGCCTTTCCAGGTTTAACTTTTTACTCTTCTTGGGCAAAAATAAATACATACACAGGAGGCTGCGTGGTCCAGTGGTTAAAGAAAAGGGTTTGTAACTAGGAGGTCCTCGGTTCAAATCCCACCTCAGCCACTGACTCATTGTGTGACCCTAAGCAAGTCACTTAACCTCCTTGTGCTCTGTCGTTCGGGTGAGATGTAATTGTAAGTGACTCTGCAGCTGATGCAAAGTTCACACACCCTAGTCTCTGTAAGTTGCCTTGGATAAAGGTGTCTGCTAAATAAACAAATAATAATAAAAAATGGTTATAGTTTTACAAAAAATTATTCACTTTGTGCCCACACAGGTGTTTATAATGCATACATAAATTAATTGTAAAGTAATGCATTTGTTGTAAACATTTAAAAAAAGAAAACAAAGCAAATGTATTTAATAAGGCGTTATTTTAACAGTATCAACACAAAGTAAAGAGCAATCAGGAAATTTAGAAATACAGGAACATATTTTTATATTTCCCTGTGAAAGGGTAGCTTCACTGGCATGGCTGCTTACCTGCCAAGACTCAAGAGCAGCAGTCAAAGCACTAAAGCACATGTTTATCTACAGAAAATTAACAAAAACAAGGCACAGGTGCTAAAATGTATACTACATCCACACATGTATTAGGCATGGATGGAATTAACCCCATCCCTGCCAAACAGATAAAAACACACACCACTCACACTATTTACATCAGCAGGTCTTCCACCCTGCCACATTCCATAAGTATTTCATGGTATTTGCAATTCTTCTGAGTGGTTCTTGGCTCAGTTACTGCAATACTGAACTGTTGCTTTATATTTTCTAAATCTGTCTTCACTTTGGTAGAGAGCTCTTAAGTGCTGGGACTAATTGGCTTCTTAGTTCCACTCCAATCATATTACAGTGTAACCTTTCAGCTCTGTCAGGCCCACCTACTCACTGTCTCTGTCTAGCAGTCCCCTTGTTACATGATTTGAATGGAACGATGACATCTGTTCAGTCCCAGCATATAGGATTTTCCAGACCAGCTTGAAGGGTCAAAGGCAGATAGAAATAAGATGATAATAACTCAATATTAAAAAATCATAACCCAAAACCACTCAGAAGTATATTAATGGAAATACAAAATGGCAATTAAAATGACATTAATCTAGGTCAAGAACAAACCTGATTACTGAAGGGATCTGTCAGGTTTTCATTTGAAACCTGAAGTTAAACCAGGACCATGATGAAATGCTATAAAACCCTAACATCACACTGCCTCTTCTTTATGAGTAATCCTTAAATAATGCATTATTTAAAAACATAATGTTTCCAAGCTTCTGCAAAGGAGGGTTACTTTACATACCATTGACCACCTGTTTTGAAAATGCAAAACAATAACTTTGTAGAGAGCAATGGCTATGATAAATTATGTAGTGCCATGGCGGAGTTTATTTCAGTGATAAACAACTTTTCTCCGTAGATTTGTGTAATTATAAGCTGCAGAAGATGTTACCAGTCTGTGCTGCCAAAAAAGAGATTATAAATGTAATATTTGATCTGTTTGTTCTAATATTTCATCTCCAATAAAGAAGAGAGTCAACATGTCATTCATAATTCGATTCAATACCGTGCCTCCATAACTTAATTGCAGTTTTAATTGCAGGGCCACACAATTTAGTGAATCAATGCTAATAGTTCAGCTATGAGAGGGCAACATCATTTAAATGCACGGACACAAGGAGAAGCTATTAGCAGCAATTTCATGGCAGGCTCTTCACTCAGGCTGCAGCGTTTTTTATTCAAATCACTGTCTCTGCACTTTGGTGGGTGAAGCGCTACATGTTTACAGGGACAATTGTTTTTTCTCACAGAGCTATATTGTGATTGAAAGGTTAGAAGTTGGTTCTAATGAGCTGTTAATAATAGGTCTGACAATCACAATGCAAAACATGCAAATGAACTAATTATTGCTAGTTGACGGGATTCATGGTGCGAATACTGAGTTGTTATGGAAGGAACAGGTGTAATTCTCCAACACAGAATCCATTAGGTCCAGACTAACAGCGCTGTCAAAACTGTGTGGATCAGGAATGAACATTTCCAGTAGCAGGGGTCGCCAGTACTGCTACATTTCAAGTGTCCCTTTATTGACCTTTTCAGTACTTAAAGATGACCTGGTTTGATTTTCTTTTCTTTTTTTAGAAAGTTTTTATATTGATCGCATTGCTCAGGGTAAAACTTCAGGCTAAAACTATCCACGTGTTGTTTTGAAAGTGATTTGACCACAGCAATCTGATTGACTGTTTTCATAGTATTTTGGACTTCAAAAATATTACTTTCTTGACTAAAACAAATATGGACTGCAGCCCTCAGCTCATTGTGGGAAACTAAAGGCCCCTCTGGATGAATTACAGTTACCTCCTGTGGCTTCGGGCATTATAGTCCCCTGTTGGTAACTATAGTTCTTCCCTCAGGAGCTATAGTTTCACACTATACACCTGCTCTCCAGTCCATATTTACTATCTGTATATACAATTTTACCAACTACACCTATTAAGGCTACTATGGGGCTTTTTCTTTGATTACCTTGCAGGAACTGACAGAGCTATTTCAACATATGAGAGCTACTACATGCTCTCTTGATTCTATTCCTACAAAACTATTAAAAGATGTTCTTGGTGATAATATCCACATTTTAAAAAGTATAGTTCCCTCAGCACTTAAGATAGCTGTGGTAAAGCCTATCCTTAAGAAACACAATTTGGACCCTAAAGACCTCAATAACTATAGGCCAATCTCTAACCTATCATTCTTAGATAAGGTTCTAGAGAGAATTGTTGCAATTCAATTACAAAAATCTTAATGGTATATTTGAGAAGTTTAAGTCTGGTTTTCGTGCTGCACTGAGACGGCCCTTGTCAGAGTTGTGAATGATCTGCTGATAAGCTCGGACTCGGGCTTTCCATCAGTTTCAATTCTTCTAGATTGGTGCTGCCTTTGATACTGTAGACTCCCTTTGCAGTATAGAATTGATTTTAAGATGTTGCTGTTAACTTACAAGGCCCTGAATGGATTTGCACCTAGTTATTTGCAGGAGTTACTGGCCCTGTATCTTTCAAACCGCACTCTGAGATCACAGGATGCAGGGCTGCTGGTTATTCCTAGGGTCAACAAAAGCAACACGGGAGATAGGGCTTTCTTGTAGAGCTCCTAAATTATGGAATGCTCTGTCTTCATTTATCAGGGAAGCTGGGACCATTACAGTTTTCAAGTCAAGACAAAAAACACACTTTTATAAACTCTACTTCAAATGTATCACAGAGAGAAGAACAAGGGGGCATACATGGAAGCTTTAAATGGAAGTTTAGAACAGAAGGCAGGAAGCACTTTTTTACACGGAATAGACTACCAGGTGAAGTAGTAGGATCTAAAACACTGGAAACATTTAAAAAAACAACTAGATTATGTGCTTTTAAATAGGGTTAGCACACCTAGTAGGGTGTGCTAACAAGGGACAAGCCTTGGCTGGCTGAATTGCCTTTTCTTGTTCCTAAGCTTTTCTTATGTTCTTATATTCTATATACAAAGACCTAAAGTACACACACAGTTCTTAAATAACTGGACCATATTTGTGTCTATTGCAGTCTAGATTGTCTAGATTGAGGTATAGCATTAGGTAGTCCAGGGTTTGTGATAGCAAAAATAAATGTCAATGTGATTATTTTTTTGGCAGCCTGTCCTGTTCTAACAGACACACACATAAATAGTTCCAGCAATCTTAGATCTACCAATGCTGTTTTTTCCATACAACATAAATATAACCATTGTTAAACCAGATTGCCTAGTCAAGTGGCAAGTGGACGAATAGCGAAAAGAGCTATTTACAAGCATTGAATCATTATTTTCTATTATGTATTATCTATTGACATAATAATTTAGAGTTATGTAAAAATCTACAGTGGGCCTGAAAAGGTTTGACTAACAAGTTTCAATGCTCATCCCATTCCTAGTAGCTGATTGATCTCAACACTTTGGAATATTGGGTCTTAAAGGATCCCAATGATTCAGCATTAAAAGTAGCCCATTCCATTCCTTTACCACTCTCTATGTAAAAAAGGGTCTCCAAGAGTAAGTAGCGGGGTTCTGAAAAAGCATAGTATTCTACATCCCCATGTGTTGCTACAACTGTTTAAATAACATACCTGTCATTGTTCCTTTCATTGTTAACATCCTGACAGCTTTTTGAAAAGAGCTTTGAAACAGACTTTAAAGTTATAAGTGTAAAATGTTGTCCGGATTTTAAGAATGAAAAGAAAAATTACAGGTATGTTATTTAAACAGTTGTAGCAACATGTGGGGACATGTCGTGGTACACATTGGCAAGGCAGTAAATATATATATATATATATATATATATATATATATATATATAGTCCGACTACACCACATGGTGGTAGTGGGCACCAGGACCCTGTATACAACAATAAAACTGTTAATTTGCACAGGTTTGTTTAATTTAAAACATAGGTAGGAGAATGGAGACCAACCCGCCCAGAGACAGACAACACCAGCAACACAATTAAAACAATTATTAATTTATTAATTATATAAAAAATGGCAAAACCAGTTAAAACTTCAACAAAACGGCCACCACCCACTAATTGGCTAGGGTAGGAAAGTGTGTAGCGTCAGTGCAATGGTGGGGTCCTGGGTGTGTAGCGTCAGTGCAATGGTGGGGTCCCGCAGTCCCTGAGGCTCCTACACTGCACCCCTCTGGGAGGAGCAGAGAAACAACAACGCTGGTAAAAAGCTCTTCTTCCTTCTCTGCCAAATCGACACTAAAATGGCCGTCTAAAATATACTCAATTGAAATGCCTTGTTTAAAACCTGTGCTAAAATCCCAATAAAAGTGCTCTCTCTCTCTCTCTAGAGACACTAAAAACTGTTAAAATACTAATAAAACAGTTGGGATTAAGCAGACTGAACTAGCATAAAACCAAAGGATACAACTGGGAATAAAATGGCTGTGCATGCACACGATGGACACTTCCCTTTAAGAATCGTGGATCGTCTCTTTATCCAGGGTAGTTACAGTGCCTCTTGCGTCTCCAGCCATGTCCAAGTCCAGAAAAAGGATTTCCCACATTGCTTCCACCTAGTCTCTGCTTTCAATCCGTACTTTGTCTCCGGTTGCTTCTCTCCTTCTCTTGTCCTCCTTCTCTTGTTTGCCTTCTTGTTGTCCCTCCTGTCTTCTGTTTTGCTGCTGCTGCATACCTGCTTATAAAGGGGGTTAACTCCTCCCCTCAAACCTCCTCACCAATGCGCAAACTGGTTCTTCAATGAGAACTCGTACCAGACCCTATAGCAGCGCTTCACCTTGCCGGCTCAAACAAAACCACAGTTCCCGGCAGCCTTTGCTCCGCGTTCCTCCATTTCCCATGGCCACACCTCTCACAGTCCTGTGCTCCATACTGTTCTGTGTCAAAATATAAGGTGAGTTCTAATACTACAATGCTTTTATAAACATGCTCAATAAAGGAATAAAGAAAATATACAAAAGTGCAAAAAGACATATAACGCTATATTATTTTGGAACCCCGCTACTTATTCTTTAATTTCCAACTGCATCTTCTGGTCGTTATTTCTGTGCTGCCCTTAGGTATTGGTTAAGGTTAAGTTTGTCAGCTCCTTTAAAAATGGTAAAGACAATCTAGTCCCTCCTAATTCTTCTTTGTTCTAAATAAATGCAGTTTCTTAATCTTCGTAGCTCATTCCTTTAAACCCTGGGATTAGTCTGGTTGCTCTTCATTGGTCTCTCCTTTGGTCTTTTGGTATGGGGACCAGAATGTATTCATTTGTTTTTATTTTATTATTACAGTTTTATTATCAGTGCATTATATAACCTCATTATAACCTGTTCTTGCTTAGATCATTATTTACCAGGCTCACTAACTAAATGTCCTTTTTTTCAACTGCGAAAAAAGTAAAGTGATTGAGACAGTTTAAAAACTCAGCTGCGCAGCTATCATCTTGAGCTCTGATTTTCCACTTACTAGTTTTCAGTTGCCACATTTGCTGATGGGACAGAAATTAATCTTCACATTGGTTGAAAAAGGACATTAGTTAGTAGGCCTGGAAAGTAATTATCTGAGCAGATCATAGAGAATGATAACGAACACACATATTACACAGCTACAAAATTAAATATTATGACAATATAGGTGAGTTGAAGTATCACTTTCGGTGAAATAATGTTTACAAGCCTCCCTTGGGAGTGGCAATCAATCATCCAGCATATTTTAACAACCCGCTATCTGAATGTCAAAATGCAGGATTTTGATAATGGATTTTCTAGAAACACCTGCCTTTATTCCTTTCTTAAGCTGAGAAATAGCCTCACATGAGAATAATAGAGCACAGATATGTCTGACCCTGTTAAACCCATCACTGTCACAGAAGCTCTGTATGACTGGAGAGGTGAGCCGGGGCAAACATGCAGCAAATTATTCTGGCAGTGATGATTTTTTAAATCGCTGCTTAGCCTTTTCATTTTGTTTCTCCTGTATTCAAAGCTGACACTTTTTTTTCAGCTGTAAAATATCAGGGTAAGGATTGTTTATGAAGCCAAAGTGTATCGCAAGGCTTAAAATGTTTTTATATTAGGCCCACAGGTTTGTTTTAATGATCTAAAAAGTGACTTCTTAATACTGCAGCCCTACAGTTTGTAAAACTTCAGACTGTTTATATTGTATTTAGTAGTGTTAATAACAGGGTCAATCACCCAAGAATTAATATGGAGATGGTAATGCACAATCATGTTCATTAGTACAGTAAAATATGGCTTCTGAGTGAATGTTTTATACATTCTTCCAAAGTTTTGACTGCTGTGCACAATAGCGAGTGGCTCACAGGGCAACTGCACATCCGCAGGGGGTGCAGGGTGAGTCACACGATGAGGGGTGCAGGATCTTCGCTGGGGATTCCTCACTGAGTTCAAACGGGTTTTCAAGCAATACCATTGGGATTGAGTCACCTCACCATGATACAGCAGCCCCTGAGCTCAAGCACAGACCTGCAGGGCTGGCCTTTGTCCTCCAGGAGCCGGCATCTTGTCAATATTAGCTATTAATCACATAAATGAGAGCCCAGGGCTCCATTTGGGAAGAGGAACCAACAATTCAGTTTGACACACTGTACTATTAAATCCCAGTAGATTTAATGATCGATAATGATAATGTTGATGGATTGGAATGAAAGTTCAGTTGACAATAAATACAACATTATACATATTTTCATTATATCTTTGGCCTTTGGCCTCACCCTTTGAAGTACCCCTGCCCATAATTTTGTTTGTTGATAGTGGAGATGCTGACTGTAGGGAAGCCATGGGCAGGAGGGTAGGATAGCTATGGCAAGTCAAATTTATCATGGATCTCAAATTGCATTGTAAGATATCTTGAAATATTTAGAGATATCTGTAAATCATTTACAGATATCTTTTAAATGAATATGAGATCTGTAAATAAACCCTTTTGAAGATATCTTAATTTCATTTTGAGATGTATTTCATTTTTAGATATCTCAGGTTGATTTATTGATTTACAGATATCTTTAAATAATGTTTTGCTAACATGATATGCAAAACTGTCATTTAGAGATATCCCTAAATAACTTCCTGTTCATTTAGAGATATCTCAATCATTTCAAGATCTCTCTAAATGAACAGGAAGTCATTTCAAGTTATCTCTAAATTACTTCCTGTGAAAATGCTCAATGTTTAGAATGGACTTCCTGTCCTTTTAGAGATCTTGAAATTAACAGGAAGTTATTTCGAGAAATCATAAAATTATTTCGAGATATCTCTAAATGTACAGGAAGTTTCATAGATATCTGAAATTGATTTAAAGATAGCTCAAATGCATTTCAGATGTCTCATTTAAAGCTCCATTTAAAAGATATCTGTAAATCATTTTGAGATATCTGTAAATGCATTTTAGATATCTTAAAATGATTTAGAGATATCTTTAAATATTTGAAGATGTCTTCAAATATTTAGAGATCTATAAATAGTAATTTGAGATAAATGACTGAAATACAATTAAAAAAAAAACTCCAACACCACCCTACACCACCCGACACTCCGACACCACCCTATCTATCAGCATTCCAGAGTATAACCTGGCTGCAGCATCTGCTTCAGGCTCCCAATCAGCAGCCACCATCCAACATCATGCCCTCTCCCCATTGATCCAAAGGCAAGTAATAAAACAAAGCCAAGTTACACCCACGAGACACCCGCACCACCCGTGGTCATAGACCCACACAAGCTCTGACTTGCCCGGCGGTCACACACACATATGCGCTGCACTGCCCCGCGGTCACAGAAACACATACGCTCTGCACCACCCCGCAGTCACATACTCGCCCTAAGCCTTAGTTGGCCCCCTTCGTACTCTCCCATGGTCCTGTTCATATACAAAAAAAGAATCAGAACCAGAATCACCGAGTCTCTAATCCAAGCCGAGATGGACAAAGAATTCATGGTCGGCTCCATTCCCCGTCTTCCTTATCGGAATAGTGACCAGCAAAATATCAGGGAAAATGCCTAATCATCGATATTTCTGCCCCGAGAGGCAGTTCCACTCCAGTCTCAACGCTCTAATTCCCTACGATCAATTCTCCCTTCGTTACATTGCAGCTTCCGACACTATTAAATCTATCAAAGCAGCAGGCCACGACGCCTGGCTCGCAAAAGTGGATAATTTAGCTTTTAAATCATGCCCATTCGTCCCTCCCTCCCTCCACCACCTGTTCAGGATCTGCGGGGAATACAATTTTCTCCTTATATCCCCACCTTCAGATCCCCTCGCTCAAGCAATCTTCAATCTGCAATCTCTGTTCTCTTCAGTAAGCGTCCCACTCTCAAGATAAAACATGAACCCAACTAGAATTTCTCAGAATCACCTGGGACACTGTCAAATCCGAAGCCTCCCACTCGACAATCCTGGAACGCATTTGTCAACTCATTACCAACTTCCAAGTATAAAAATCAATCTCTAAACGCAACCTGTTACTCCCTTCAGCCATTTCAATTTGGCAATATGCTTTATTCCCAAGGCATAACATTCATATCGCACCTTCTCACTTTCACCTCAACTGCAAAAATTTAAAAAAAAACCTGTCAACTGCAAAAACATGGATTCTCACATAAAATATCTTTCAGAAGCAAGAAACCCTCCTCCAAAGCTTCCAACGCTCCAGCTTTCCTCCATGGAAGCCATTTCCGCAGTCAAGGCTAATGCTAATCCCCATCTAATATGTCCGCTCATCCTCTCAAATACTACAAGCATTAATACATGGTGAGAGACAAGGTACGAGAAATCTGTCTTGATTATGAGTTAGGAGAATGATTGGAATTGTGAAACCCAAATGTCTGAATATGAGTTCACGTTTTTCATTCCAATCAGACATGAAAACCGCAAACCGCAGATCGGTCCGTGTGAACGTGTGGGTTGCAGTGCATAGTGAAAGGGTGATGCAGGTGCTCCAGACAAGGACAAACACAAAGTTCACTGTTCAAGTTCCTTTTTATTTCTTGAACAAAATAATAAATAATAACGCTGGCTCTACACAGCAATGGGTATTGCCAGCACAAAACCGGGCTCAAATAATATAGCTGGCTCTACCCAGCAATGGGTATTGCCAGCGTCAAAACAAGGGGTTGCAGTCCCAAAATAATAATCACAAAAACCACAAACACAACACAAACACAGACACGTCTGCAATTCCAACTATAAACATCCCAGAATTCAACCTTGCTTCAGCTTCTCAGTCTGCAGCAGCTATTTGCTGCTATGCTCCTTCCCCTCAATTTCACTGTCAAATAATTGAAGATCACTATGATCATCGCAGTTTGGTCCCTTCAGCAGCTACAATCCCTCTTCAGATTCCCCAGTTTCATTATCTCATATTCAACTAAATGCATCGCTCTCCAATCTACTATCATCTGCAAGAGAATGTACTAGAGAATCTACTATCATCTGCATGTCATCAGCCCTCTCTCCATCTACCAGGCCCTCCTGCGCTACAGCAGGTCTCTCTCCCCAGTTCGATACCCCGCAATCATTCAGGATCGGCACAGCCTCAGCAGTAAAAGCCAATGTTAGTCATCACCTTATAAAAACTATGGGTCGCTGGTCATCAGCAGCAGTCCACTCCTACATTCATTCTCTTCCTACAGACAGCAGCTCACCAATCAATAGTTAGTATGCCTGGAGTGGGGGCACCCTTCCTGTCCGGACCACCAGAGGTTTCCTCCTAACGGGGGTCTTTTCCACTGAGCAGAGGGTTGCACATAGCCTGTCTAACCATCTCTCTCTTTGTCCTTCTTTGTCCTTCTCTGTTTTTTCTTGCGCATTGGCACGCGGTCTTTTGTTTGTCTCCACAGGTGCGGCCCTTATGGGGAGCCGAAGGTCCATCCTTTTGGGGGGATAGTGAGTCTCATTTCCTCTGCCTTGAGTCAGCCACAGCTACTCATGCCTTCATTAAAAAGAGGGGTCCTCACCGTAGCGAGTCAGAGGGGACCACCGGCCACACTGTTCTTTCGCAGCTCATGCGCTATTTCTTGTCTCACCCAGAGAATCTATTGTTTCTCTCTCACTGTACCAGTAGGAACAGTGATCTTCTACAATTCTTAAATGCTAAAACCAAATACAAACAAAACTCTATCTTTCAGATACCCCTGCAGGTGCACTCCAGTGCCTGGCCTTGGAGGACTTGTCTCACCTCGCTGAGGGTAACAGAGATTATATTTTCTTCCTTCTTTCCAAGTTATGAACCTTTCCGTCCTCTGAGGGCATGGCCCAGTCCAGGAGGCCACGCCTCCAAAGATTCTCCACAGAGTCAGAGAATTTCTATGTTTTCAGGGGGTCCTGGGGGCCCATGGGGCCGACCTCCTCAGTACGAGGTTCTTGCGGTATAAAGTCCAGACCCCGTCCTTTGCCCTGGCCCGCAGGCCACTAACAGTTCATCTCAAGCAATCCTGGCCAGCAGGCCATCATCACTCCCTCGAGGCTAAGCCTCTAAATACTAACCCATATTCTTCAAGCAGCCCTGGCTCCCGCCCGTGAACTGATCATTGGAAGGTTGTTTATCGAATGACAAATTAAATATTAACCATTTCATTGATGATGTCCTGGAAATGGGGTTGTCTAATATGCATGATGTTTACGATTTTAATCTAGCTTAAAATGTGAGTTCCACCACTTTGCTAAATTTAAACACAAATGATACATTGAAGAAGTGACTATTATTTTCAGCAGGGCAAGATTACGCGTTCTTTTAACAATAGCAGACCTGTACATTAGGCTGTGGATTAAAATATCATGGTCATTTAAATCATTAAAAGACTTTGCAAAAACCAACACCTGTAACAGTGTGTGTGAGCCTCTTAAATGCATTGCATACACACCTACAACAAAAAGTGCATTTAATTACACTTCAGTTACCATTTACTACTATTTTTCACATGCACGACATGAGTTTAACAAAGTTATTTTACCATTCATATCATTTGGTTATTAGTGTGCATTAAATAATGTCACAAAAGTATAAACACCAGTGTAATGCATTTTGAAGTGTATCCAGTATATTTTAATATTTAAAAGTAAGTAAAATTACAGTTTTGCACCTATTTTAATATTTAAATCAGTACTTTGAGTCACCACTATTTAGATCAATCGAATTCATCCATAACGTTATAATGGTATGCTATTTAGAAACGTTTTGTCCAAATGCTTGTCTAAGATTTTACCTTGTGTAATTATAAGCCTGTCTAAACCCATTCTTGTCAACATCTTAGCAGGAAGGGCCTAATTCAAACTAGTCTGTTGCTAATTGAAACCGATTCCAAACTGAGTCAATTTCCAGCTTGGATCTGAGTGGGCAGGACAAAATACATTTAAATGAAAGCCTGGCTGTGATTCTGAGCACTCGGGGACAGACCCTGTCCCCTTTCCTGATAACTTAACTGCTTCTGCATCCAGTCTGAAGATCTTTTTTTGTCATGCGACCCTCAACTCTCGATTCCTGACCATCCCATCCTCAAGACAGTCAAGCTTAACTTCAACCAGGACCTCAGCAATTAGGGGAAAGACCAAGTCTGCCAGGGAAAACCAAAGTGTCTGACTTCAGTCTGGTGTCTTCATTTTTTTCTGTCTCCTGCATGACAATTGATCTGGATTTTAAAAAAACATTTCTATATCCCTATGCCTCTTTAAAATAAAGAAAGAAAATCACAACTGAACACAAAAATGTACTGTTCAAGGCCAAATCACATTCTGTCATTGAATTTCTTTGCTAAGTACTGGAGATGTCCTTGATTGAATGAAACAGCACTGGTAAAAAGAAAATGATATATTTCCCCTGCATAGCATAGCCAAGGACTATTAGCTATGCTAATCTCCTAACAGTGACTTAACAGTTAAACAAAATGCTCCACAGAACATCTTCTTCTAATCTAACTCTGGCATATGAACCAAATGGTGTCGGCAATGAGAGTGAAAGGTGCTCACCCCAATCACAAAGCAATCTTTTTTTTTTCTTTGTGTCCATAGCTCTCATTAGAGATTGCTTTTTCTCTGCGTAGATGCCTGTCAGGACGATGCATACAGAGGCTTCAGCCAACCCTTAGGAGTCAGAGAAAGGAGAAGAGGTGGGAGGGAACCCACAGACTCTTCACATAAAGCCCTGGCTAAGCCTGGAGCTTTGTTTGGCACAGCCAATAGCAAGGTATTTGCTCTTTAATTCACCATCTAGCAGCCTTGTGTGAAAAGCGTACATATCTGTCTACTCTACCCTCTGCAAGTATTAGTACAGATTCATTAAGAACAACTAAGGGTGGATCAATTTTACCCCACTCAGACCAATAAATATCTTATTTTTCCTGAATAAAGGATTCTAAAATAGGCTATATATATATATATATATATATATATATATATATATATATATATATATATATATATATATAGTATATATATATATATATATATATAGATAGATAGATAGATAGATATATATACAGTGCCTTGCAAAAGTATTCAGACCCCTAACCAATTCTCTCATATTACTGAATTACAAATGGTACATTGAAATTTCGTTCTGTTTGATATTTTATTTTAAAACACTGAAACTCAAAATCAATTATTGTAAGGTGACATTGGTTTTATGTTGGGAAATATTTTTAAGAAAAATAAAAAACTGAAATATCTTGCTTGCATAAGTATTCAAACCCTGTGCTGTGAAAGCTCCCAGTTTACACCGATGAAAAAAATTGCCCTAACGAGGACACAATTACCTTACCATTGGCCTCCACCTGTAAACCATTAAAGTTGCTGTCACATTTTCTGGATAAAAACCCCACTGTTGAAGGATCATTGGTCAGGCTGTGAATCTGAAGGAAAATGAAGACCAAAGAGCATTCGACAGAAGTTAGAGATAAAGTAATATAAATGCATAGATTAGGGAAAGGGTGCAAAATAATATCCAAGTGTTTGGATATCCCAGTGAGCACAGTTGGATCAATAATCAGGAAGTGGAAGCTGCATCACACCACCGAGGCACTGCCAAGAAAAAGGCCGTCCTCAAAACTTAGCTCCAAACAAGAAGGAGACTTGTGAGAGAAGCCACAGAGAGTCCAACAATCACTTTGAAGGAGCTACAGAGTTCAGTGGCTGGGAGTGGAGTAATGGTGCACCAGTCAACCATATCAAGAGCTCTGCATATCACTGGGAGGGTGGCAAGAAAGAAGCTTACTCAAAATGTACCATCTGAAAGCACGTCTGAGGTTGCCAGAAAGCATGAGAGTGACACGGCTAGCAGGTGATCTGGACTGATGAGTCAAAATTTGAAATATTTGGCTGTAGCAGAAGGCAGTTTGTTCGCCGAAGGGCTGGAGAGCGTACACGAATGAGTGTCTGCAGGCAACAGTGAAGCATGGTGGAGGTTCCTTGCAAGTTTGGGGCTGCATTTCTGCAAATGGAGTTGGGGATTTGGTCAGAATTAATGGTCTCCTCAATGCTGAGAAGTACAGGCAGATACTTATCCATCATGCAATACCATCAGGGAGGCATCTGATTGGCCCCAAATTTATTCTGCAGCATGACAACGACCCCAAACATACAGCGAAAGTCATTAAGAACTATCTTCAGCGTAAAGAAGAACAAGGAGTCCTGGAAGTGATGGTATGGCCCCACAGAGCCCTGATCTCAACATCATCGAGTCTGTCTGGAATTACATGAAGAGAGAGAAGCAACTGAGGCTGCCTAAATCCACAGAGCAACTCTGGTTAGTTCTCCAAGATGTTTGGGCCAACCTACCTGCCGAGTTCCTTCAAAAACTGTGTGCAAGTGTACCTAGAAGAATTGATGCTTGATGCTGTTTTGAAGGCAAAGGGTGGTCACACCAAATATGGATTTGATTTAGATTTTTCTTCTGTTCACTCACTTTGCATTTAGTTAATTGATAAATATAATCTATTAACATGTCTATTTTTGAAAGCATTTTTACTTTACAGCATTTTTCACACCTGACTAAAACTTTTGCACAGTACTGTATATATATATATATATATATATATATATATATATATATATATATATATATATATATATATATATATATATATATATATATATATATATATATATATATATATATATATATATATATATATATACAGTGCCTTGCAAAAGTATTCAGACCCTGACCAATTCTCTCATATTACTGAATTACAAATGGTACATTGAAATTTCGTTCTGTTTGATATTTTATTTTAAAACACTGAAACTCAAAATCAATTATTGTAAGGTGACATTGGTTTTATGTTGGGAAATATTTTTAAGAAAAATAAAAAACTGAAATATCTTGCTTGCATAAGTATTCAAACCCTGTGCTGTGAAAGCTCCCAGTTTACACCGATGAAAAAAATTGCCCTAATGAGGACACAATTACCTTACCACTGGCCTCCACCTGTAAACCATTAAAGTTGCTGTCACATTTTCTGGATAAAAACCCCACTGTTGAGGGATCATTGGTCAGGCTGTGAATCTGAAGGAAAATGAAGACCAAAGAGCATTCGACAGAAGTTAGAGATAAAGTAATATAAATGCATAGATTAGGGAAAGGGTGCAAAATAATATCCAAGTGTTTGGATATCCCAGTGAGCACAGCTGGATCAATAATCAGGAAGTGGAAGCTGCATCACACCACCGAGGCACTGCCAAGAAAAGGCCGTCCCTCAAAACTTAGCGCTCAAACAAGAAGGAGACTTGTGAGAGAAGCCACAGAGAGTCCAACAATCACTTTGAAGGAGCTACAGAGTTCAGTGGCTGGGAGTGGAGTAATGGTGCACCAGTCAACCATATCAAGAGCTCTGCATATCACTGGGAGGGTGGCAAGAAAGAAGCTTACTCAAAATGTACCATCTGAAAGCACGTCTGGAGGTTGCCAGAAAGCATGAGAGTGACACAGCTGCGATTGGGAAAAGGTTTTGTGGTCAGATGAGACCAAGATAGAGCTTTTTGGCCAAAACTCAAAGCGCTATGTGTGGAGCAAACCTAACACTGCCCACGCCTCAAGACACACCAACCCTACAGTGAAGTATGGTGGTGGCAGCATCATGCTGTGGGGATGCTTCTCATCAGCAGGGACTGGGCATCTTGAAGGAAGATTGAAGGAAGAATGGATGGAGCAAAATACAGGGAAATACTGCAAGAGAACTTGCTTCAGTCCGCTAAAAAACAGAAGCTTGGGAGGAAATTCACCTTTCAGCAGGACAATGATCCCAAGCACAAAGCCAAAGCAACATTGGAGTGGCTCAAGAACAAAAAGGTGAATGTCCTACAGTGGCCCAGTCAAAGTGCTGATCTCAATCCCATTGAGAATATGTGGCAGTATTTGAAAATTGCGGTCCACAAGCATCGTCCAACCAACCTGAACAACCTGGAGCAAATCTGCCAAGAAGAATGGGCCAAAATCACTCCAACACTGTGTGCAAAGCTGGTACATATTTACCCCAAAAGACTTAAAGCTGTTATTGCAGCGAAAGGTGGCTCTACCAAATATTAATGTGTGGGGGTTGAATACTTATGCAAGCAAGATATTTCAGTTTTTATTTTTCTTAAAAATATTTCCCAACATAAAACCAATGTCACCTTACAATAATTGATTTTGAGTTTCAGTATTTTAAAATAAAATATCAAACAGAGCGAAATTTCAATGTACCATTTGTAATTCAGTAATATGAGAGAATTGGTCAGGGGACTGAATACTTTTGCAAGGCACTGTATATATATATATATATATATATATATATATATATATATATACTGTATATATATATTTCCCTTATTTCTATGATTTCTATTTTCATTTTGACTGGTTCTGGGATCTGTAGGTCGAAATGTATTATCATTTTCCTTTAAATCTGTCTTTACCTGTCTATCTGGCTTTGAGTTTGCCTGGATAATCCTAATTGCCTGGCATTGAGAATAGTTCCACATTCCATTCTATCAATGTGTCCCCCTCGGGTTTTAAGGAGTTAATTTGACCTCTGGAGCTGCATGTAAATGACTAGCTAAAGTTGCAATTTACTCGTAATAATCTTTGGGTGCACATATGGACTCGGACACAGAGGAGCTTACTTACTGCCATCTTTATTTCTTTACTGAACAACCCCTGCTTAGACTGCGCATGACAGGAACTGCACAGAAGGATTACATCCTGACAGGCATAAACAAAATGGTTATGGCTACCTGAGTACTTCTGTGGTAAGTACGTGTGTGTGTGTGTGTATATATATCTATATATATATAAAAAAATTACACGCATCACGTTCCTGAGGACAGGAACCAGCAAGAACAGACCAGTTGAACACACCTTTTACACTATATATAAAGCAGATGGGGCTTGCAGAGTTGATAGGTCACGCTGTCACATGATTTGACTGTTCAGTCAGGAAACTCACGCGATAAAGCTTAGACTAGACAACACTATTACATTATACATATTTTCAAACTACATTCTTTGGCCTTTGGCCATGCCTTCTCAGGTACCCTTGCCCATAAATGAGCTTGCAGATAAGTGGAGAGGCTGACCGTAGGGAAACCATGGGCAGGGAGGCAGGATAGCTGGCCTCCCCTGTTAATCGGCCATAAAGGAGGAGGTGAACTCTGGTGCCCAGCAGGGAAATAATGAATTTAGGATATAAAAATATAAGAAAGATATAAATCCTTTCCTTGCCGATCATTGTATGCATAGAAGGACAAATAAGATACTAGTTATTCCACTGAAGATTTGATCTGGCATTGGAAATTCCTAAAATGTTTGATTTTTATGTGATTTGATCTAAGGTTAAAGTGAGTTCCCTGTGTGAACCGTCACTTTGCTTAATGAATAAGGAAGGCTATTCAGTGTCATGCAGTTACAATTATCCAATCAGCATGTAAACACAGGTCAAAATAGATATAGACAACAATTGAAAACCAGAGCAACAGAACCAATGAGAATTCCAAAGATCATGTTTCAAAAAGCGCAGCCAAACTGAACTTTTGCAACTTAAAAAAAAAAAAAAACCTTTACAACAATTCCTTTGGTAAATCTAAAAAAAAGAGGAAGAACAAAAATCCACACAGTGATGGAATTCTTTATTTGAACCCAGCCGTATCAATATTCAGCAACTGTGAGGTAAGATAATGCTAAATTTTACGTAAGTAACTTCAGCTAGCCCCTTCATCAGCTTTTACCTTTTTGTCCCCAAGCAACGTGTTCTATTTATCACCCTGTTACTAATGACTAATTGTGTACTGTAGCATAGACTACTGGACAGTCTATGTTGAAATGTGTTATAATAACACAATCCTAACCCTATTTTAGGCGCATAACAAACAAACATACTATAGAGGCACAGATTGATGTGGTTCAAGGTGATCTCTATAGAAGTGACTACATACAGTAGGTTCTTATATGTGTCACAATTGTACTGGTAACCTTAAATTAGACCGGTCTCGGACACTGCATTATCATTAGAAAGCAGTTTGACAAGTCCTTAGAAGAGGGAATATAACAGTGACTGACAAGAATAATAAAAAAAAAAACATTATTAAATTACAACAGAACCAAGTTTTTTTTTGTTTGTTTTTGCATCATCAATGCTGATGCTCATGTAAAAATTCTGGTAAAGTACAAAATACTTCTTAATTTTCTCTGTTAGTTTGCAGTGTAACATAGATTTGGAGGTTGAATAGTAGATACCAAGCAGCCATATAAATACTGCAGCTAGAACATGAAACCTGAGTTTGACCTTGAATGTCAGCTCTGGTTACGACTCTGAACACCAAATTTACGAACTGACCTGTCTATCGAACACCCCACTTTCAACCAGAAGTATGCAATCACTTAACTAGTCAAGCGGCGTGCTGGTCACAGAGAAGGCAAAATTATCGTACCAACAAATGCATCCAAAAAAGTGAGGCAGATTTCAAAGCAAGTACAGGCAATTTTACTGGGAGCATTTCAGTTTTAAACAGCGCAGTTTTTTTAATTTTTCAAGACAAAGAAGCCTGAATGACTGAGCAAACTGCATGAATGCATTTTGTTTAAAAACAAGCACTATGTTAACCCAGGTGTTTTTGCTACAGTTAAGAATTCAGTGGTAACTTTAATGTAGCATTTTTCCATTTATAGCACTGTTTTAAAGATTTTAGAACCATAGCAATATGTGCATCCTTGTATTATTCTTCAGATTGAGGGTATAGATAGCAGGTGTACACATTTATTAAAACCACTGACAACTTTTCAGAGCTACGAGCATTTCAGACTTACGAACAACCTCCATTCCCAAGGGGTTCGTAACGCTGAGGTTCTACTCGTATCTATGTGCAGATGTGCAAGCCTACAGCAAATGCACAACGGCAATGTGTGCAGGTGACAATATTAATTCAATACAATGTTATACTACACAGTAAGTCTGGATCTTCAAAGTTTCATTAGCTTTAGTACTATTTTGACTTTAAGACAAGACGGAGACTTTAATCATAAGACCAATTTTTGCAGTTGCAGTAACTTGAGTCTGGGTGAAAAAACAGGTATGCCCCAAAATTGAGGCTCAATTGTCTTTCCCTTATCGGAATTTCTCAGAGTAACAACACATACAGTTTGCAGATTAGTATGCATTAGACACTATTAATTTAGAGAAGAGAAATAGAAGAAATACAGTGACCTATGGAGCAAAGCAATAAACTACCTTATCAATAAAGATATCAAATCAATTGATTCAGCTATTCTGGAGTTTAAAAGGAGACGCTAGGTTTACTGCTTTTTTTTCAGTTTCATACAAACAAACATCAGTCACCGGATTCAAATCCAATAAATACACCCAAGAACCTTCAAAGCCTTTGCCTTCTATTTGGTTTCAAAGATAAAATGCTGTAAAAGGTTAAGTTCATTATCCTGGGAATGAAACAGGCAGTACATGGGTAGGGGAGAAGACACCAGACCACCTAGTGAGCTGAGCAAAAAGCACGTTTTCCACATCAAAAAGAAGACTGTACAGATCTTGACTGTGAGACCCACGAAAAGGTTAGCCTATTGAGAAGAAACAAAACATTTGACATGGGAGGCAGAGATCTTTAGCAATAGATGTCCTAAATCTCCTATAGCTTCCCACAAAACCTGACTGCTTCCATATCTTTTGTTTGTTTGTTTCTAAAATGTAGAACTGTAACTAAAAGTAACACTGGTGGGGGCTGATTGGCTCACCTCGTAAAGGTGTGACCATAAGGTGTGCAGGGTGAGTCATACAGTCAGGGGAGCACAGGTTCCGATCTGTGTCACGTGACTGTAATAGCGTTGCGTTGTCTCAAATGTTCTGTTCAAGCAGCAATAAATAGCGTCATACTTTGCAATTTTATTTTTTTGATACACCAATAGTTCAAAGTATTCAGAAATCAGCCCCTGGGGTTAGATAAGCAATTTCAAAATCCCATTCTTCATTAAAAACAAATACAAGATGAATACATTTGTACTATAGCAAGCTGAACAAGTCTATTGAGCTGATTAATTACACATATTAAAATAAATGAAAAGAAATCCCTCCAATTTAAATAAATAAATAAATAAATAAATACAACTGGCTATTCAGATAGTATTATCAGCTTGTGATAACATATTAATCTTATTTTCCTTAATGAGGCAGCTTTGCTTATTAACATACGCACGACAGCCATTCTACAAATTGCAGTAACTAAACCTATAAATCAGTTGCTGGCAAACAGGGAAGGAACTTGCTACAGTATGCAATTAGAGACCTGATTATTGCTTTGGATTGCCAGAAAGAGTGATCAATTTGAACTGGTAAAGAAAGCTCACATTTCACAGCAGGGTGTGCTTGCGTGCTCTGTTTCTATGGGTTTGTGAAGTAAAGAGCACAAAGTTCATAAAGTGCAACATTAACCTCAGGGATAATGGACCCGATTCACAAAACTGTTTTGAGGGATGTTGTGACAGAAATAGAATTCTTTGGTGGTAAATCTCCCTCCTGACCTGTGAGGGCACTAAGTAATGGGAACAGAGTACCCTGGACTGTTTGGCCTGACACTTCATTCCCAGGGTTAAAAGGAAGTCGGTCATCTAGAAAGGGGGCGGAGCTTCGGTGCACTAACTTATCTACCTGGAAGGGAAATAATGTGGCAGCCACGGATTGTAGGAGCGGCTGCAATCGTTTACCAAGGGGTCATGTGTCACGGTTCAAATAGGGGATGAAGCGACGTAATCTGTTCCTTCGTTTTGGGTTAACATTTTCCATGTGAACTGGGAGACCAAACTCCTACAGTACACTGTGTCGGAGATGATGACATAACTTCTACCTAATTTAAAACATTCTGGTTTAGCATATACCTGTAAGAGTTATGAACGAAGGTAAACATGGAATTAACTACTTTCTAACACTGTAAGGATGAGACCAGACCATGTTTCAAATGTAAACAATGTTTACAAATTATTAGTTCCAAATACCAAACATTGCTTTCTACATTGAATATTATTGTTTAGATACAATACGTGTCACTAGTACTAACAAAGACAGGGAATTGATCAGATTACCTCAACCCCTGGAGAGACAGCCTCAGATGCTACACTGATTGTCCTGTTGATCTTGAGGTATTGGGAGGTTCTCTGTCTGTATCACCTCTATGCCTGGTATTTGTAATCTAGTAGGCTCAGAGCATATTTAATAACAATTTATTTCTGTTATCTTACTTATTATTTTGGAAATTAGTTATTCAGCTGTTAATCCATTCAAGTGCAACCAACCACTAACTACTCTCATTTACAAGGTTACTGAGGTTAATGGTTTACCATATTTCTCCTTTCCATATTTTCTTGCATATGCTTTATCACTTCAATCATTCTAAGTTGCCTTAGCAACTCTACTTAGGCCAAAGTCACCTCAAGCAAACTGGTTTAACGTTACTAACACAGTTTCTTTCACATGATTACCAATACATTTTTACTGTACACTCTACACACCTACTGCTTGATCTTATTGTCTCGTCAGAGCTGGAAAGAAAAATACCCTATTTTCAGTTCTGCAGTTGGACATGGCTTTTACTTATTTTATTTGCATTCAAGTGTAGGGTCCTGCACAAGAGCGGGAATGGCCTTGTTCAGTGCATTAGAGGATGAATAAGCTCTTGTATAACTGTCGCACTTCCTTGGCTGCCAGAATGCACCATATGTTCTCAATCCTGACATGGTTAAAGCTTCATACACATACCCTGATTAAGTGGCTATCCGCAATCTCGTCACTGAAAGGTGTGATGACTCCATCCTAGACAGCATGCCTCATTTAAATTTAACTTTGCTGCCTCGGGTCATCTCCACATTAATTGAGCCAGTCTGGAGATTGCCACAGTAGTTCCCAAGCCTGAAGGACCATTATTCCCAGTGACGTAATGCATTTACTCTGGCAGAATTTTAAAAGCCTATCTTCACTGTTTTTTCTGACTTTTGCCCCACAGTGTTAACGGAACCCCTTTCATTCTGAGCACTCAATTCTAATGGCTTTTGCATTTCAATGTGCTGCTGTATACTGGTCAAGATTGTTTGGTGCTTGCATTCATAAGACATGGATAAGACAATCTGAGATCATTGCAATATTGGCTTAGAATATAATTGTTGCAAAGCTGGTTTGTAATGTAGGTCACAGAGGCGAAAACACAATATACATGCTTGGCTTTCCGAAAAGGTGAGAGATGAGCAGAGATGGTGGATTAACATTGTGTATACTCTCACCTTAGAGCATAGGAGCGAGTCCAGAGCAGAAAATGTGCTCAGCATAAGTTTACACTCAAAAGATTAACTATGTTGTAGGATGAGAATGTATTGGAAATATCATGTGAGCGTAAAATGTATTGGAGGTATCATAGGAGAGTAAAATGTATTGGTAATGTTAAAACAGTTTTCTAAAGATGATTTTTGGCATAAGTGGAGTAACAGTGACAGACTGGGGTGTTTTGTCTCCGATGTAGAACACCAACCTTCAACCTATTTCCAGGATGTACAGGTCTCTCCGTGGGTCGTAGCCCTTACACTGCTCGCGTTTGGAAAAAAACATGCTCTTTTATGTCTGCCTAATTGGAGACAGGTGAAAACCATTATCTCAAAATAGACACATTACACATTACAACACACATCTGACTAAAATACAAAATAAAATAACTCCCTCTCTATAATGCACATATAGTGAAGCAAAAATGTAACTTTCTGTGAATTAACCATGCATAAAGCACCATGTAATCAACGCTATATTTTTTCCAAAAAAAAGGTAACATTCCCACTAGTGGATCATTTTAATTAGCAGTTTTTAAACTATAAATAGCCTGGCTAAACGGTAGGAGCATTATATTCGAGGGGCGTTATAACCGAGAGTCTATAGCGATGGAGCACTATAGTATAAATACCAGGCATGGCGGTGACACAGACAGAAAATCCTCTAATACCTCCAGGATCATCGTGGACCATTGGTGAATCAGTTTGAGGGCTATCTCCTGGGAATTCAGGTAATCTGGTCTCATCCTTATAGCGTAACAAAATAGTTTATTTCATGTTTACCTTAATTCACAAACCTTATAATGTGATGCAACAATTCTCTAATTCTCTTGCAATTATATTCTATGTCAAGAAAAAGATCAATTAAACAACAGCAAACATGGTAAGTGAAAGCCTATCAATAATCGGCAGCCTTTGGAAGGCAAGGTATGCTGTGGTTGCCATGGTGATGTGTGAGCCTTCTAAAGGCTTACCTCCCTCGCAGACTTTAATCTTTTCCTTTCATCCACAGGAACTGTTATGCTCAATAAGAAGGGCCTAAATGACATTCATGATTTTCCATTTTTAAGACCGGGGCTGGGGGAGGGGGGTCATTGAAGTTAAAAGATTCACACACGACTATAGAAGAAACGATAAAGTCAAGCTAAATTTTTTAAAAGAATGTCAGCTGGTCTCTGCTTTTTGAAAAGATTCATATCACTTGGTTTGGTTTACCTTCCACGAATTGTAGCTGATGCTTTCATGGACTGATATAATTAATTTCTGCCTGCATTGTGCTTTAGTACACTAAACATTGTTCTTTGCAAAAAAATTTAGTTTGAAGAACCACCAAAACCTGTTCCGGTAACTGCTGTTTGGAGAAGTGAATCGGAAAATTGACCTATTTTACAGTTTGTTAGAGGAAAATACTCCAATAGAAACACACTTTCACCCATACAATGTCCTTACTCAAGTATTCACCTGGTCAGTCCTCACAGATGTGATGAGACGTGCCAGTTGCGTTTGACCTTTTCTTTCAGGGCAGAGTTTGTGTGTTTTGAATGTCAGTCTGGTTCTGAGGGATGAAGAGCCGCCTGATAAAGGCCAACAGCTGGAGCCCTGAGTGAGGGGAAAAATAAATAAATAAATAAACTTTTAAAAAAGACACAAAAGGGTAACCACTTTACTGGCTGTTTGTGAGAGACTGACCCATTTGAAGCTTGTATATAGAGCTTATTGAACTCTGTGTTCCATAGAAATGTTTAGCTAATTGAGCATACAGTACAACCACGCAATTTAAACGCACAGTATGATAAAGCTCTCCCTATGTAGAGAGAAAAAGGATGGCAGTTTGCAGATTAGATAAAGGGCCATTCAGAACAGTCTGGAACCAACTCCCCAGTAATAATGTTGTTGAAGCTGACACCCTGGGATCCTTCAAGAAGCTGCTTGATGAGATTCTGGGATCAATAAGCTACTATTAACCAAACGAGCAAGATGGTCTGAATGGCCTCCTCTCGTTTGTAAACTTTTTTATGTTCTTATTATTCATCAAGGGGATCTTGACAAGTTTTCATCATACATTCCTAGCCTCCTACTGATATTTTGGGTTGCGTTTGTCTAGAATCCAATACGCAAATATTTTCAACCTGCACATTCACTCTTTCAGGAGCATACAGATTTTCCTTACATGAGAGTAACTGTTATTTGATTCATGTTAAAATTGGACTCGGCCTTTGTAAAGATAAAATTAGATAAGAGTGGTGTGAACCAACAAAGACTTAGCTTTTCAGTAATATATGAGCCTTCAGGCCTTTTCCTCCAGGTACATGGATTTCCTATTGGCCCAGTGTTGATGGCTGAAGTGTAATGCTCGCTCCAGAGAACAACCTATTTGCAGCCTCCCTGGTGCATCAGTACACACAACGGCAGCGATGCTGGCGCCTCAGCACGGCAACCGTCTGAAATGGGCTGGGTGGGGCACTTTGCAGGGGTCCTCAGGTGGGTGTCTCCCATCTTTGGTGCTTTCAAGCAACTCTACCCAAACTCTGCCTCACTCCAGGGTCATGAACAATCCCTTTCACGAACTGTGCGATTATGCAGACCCGCTGAATGCATCTGTACCGCTTAATATGTACTGATTAGCTTTGATTCTGTGCATTTCAAAAATCAATGTGTTTGAGAATAAGTTTCAATGACAAGTACACAGTCAAGACCATAATTTAACAATGCATTATTGCTAATTCTGTGATAATGCTACAGTCTGTGAGTAATTCACTTTAATAACTTCTCTGAAAGATTTTAATGCACATATAGTTTCTGTTGAGTTTCTTTGACTGCAGTACCCTCTTAAATGGAAAACTGGTATTAGTTTCCCAATTTTCTTTTCCAATTAGTCCATGCCAACAGATCAATTTCTGTATTTCAAACACTGTCTTGAGCATTTACTAGGAATACATCTGGCAATAGAGACTGCTTGTAACAGAGAGCAGGGATCAATTAAGAGAATGCAGAAAATTAGTCTGTAATGAGGCATGGGAAATGTGTGAATAGAGAAAGTTTCCATTCCCATTCCATTGGGAAATGAAGAGAGATAAATAGAAATGCAAGCAGCATGCAATGAAGCGAAAGGGAAGATAAGAGGGTGAGCGCCAAGATACAGTGTAGGGAGCAGGGAATGTAAGAAAACTTCAAGTGGAGAGCAGATGCTGTCAATAAAGCACCACCGAACATTGTGCGTGTGTGTTTTTAATTATAATAAAGACATTCCCCAAATTTAGTCTGCTGGCTGTATTTAAAATATATTGGGCCTTATTCACAAAACTTAAGGGCTGTTTTTGAGAATTTTTTTTTAGGAAGTTTTTTGTAAAGCTAATTAATAAATAAAGTTTACAAAACATTTTTTTATCTGTTTCAGAGAAGGGCCAAAGTGTATTCCCAGTGTATTCTGTCAGATATTCTTTATTTAGCTTACTAAATATCTTGGTGTAATTGAATCAATAATTGTCATACTGTATATTTCTGTAATGGTGACTGCCAAGACTAGTACCATATTCAATTGTGTACCTGTCTTGGTAAGCAAGCATAGAAACCAATAATTACTTGTGGTTAAATGAGTTTCAATTGTAGTAAACAGATACTGTTTGCACAAGTTGGGGGACTTTTTTCATGAAACTCTACTGAAATTATTTAAAAACAGTCTTTTTGTTTAATTAAGAGGTACTCAAAATTCAACTAGGGTATTTTATATTTTCTAAATGTGATAATTATTATTATTATTATTATTATTATTATTATTATTATTATTATTATTATTATTATTATTATTATTATTTAGCAGACACTTTTATCCAAAGCAACTTACAAAATCTAAAGTATATAAATTACAGGCAATAAAAATGCAAGACAGACATATATATACAAAATAATTCTCAGTAAAGAAAATACTAAAAGATATATAAATAGGAATTTAAAAATAGATTGAATAAATGGGTTTTGAGAAGATTGTGAAAAGCAGTAAAAGACTGAACAGTCCTGTGGATAACCAGAAGCTGGTTCCACCAGAGGGGGGAATATAAGGAGACACGAGGGATTGGAGTTAGGAAGGGGCAGTATGCTGAATAGAGCAATAGGTAAGAACAAGGGTCTTAAATTGGATGTGAGCAGAGATGAGTAGTCAGTGGAGAGTGCAAAGCAGCGGGGTAATGTGGGACTAGTGGGGTTGATCAATGGTTGTACTTGTTAGGGGACAGCTGTCAGAGGTCATTATAAAGCCATAGTAAGAATTCAGATAGGGGTAATAGTTGGGGTTGGGGTTAGATTGACATAAAATATTTGTCCGGTTCAGCTCCCATAGACTCTGGTATATTGTTCCCTGACAACGCTCTTCACTGGCTTCTCAGACACTGTTGGTATTAAATAAAGTTATCATAAGACAGCAACAACTGTCTCTTGCATGTCTCAGAGACAAGGACCGTCTGGGACGTGTGGCTGCTTCAGTGTATTTCTTTAATGCCTACAGCATCAATGACAATCTGTACTCTGCTACAAATAAAATGCAGTGGGCTTTATTTTTGTATTCTTAGGCTAATTCAGTTGCTACAGAAAGTTCATTTTTGTCACTGGGTTGGTTTGCTGCAGATTCAACACTATGGTGTTGATGAAAGTCTGAGGCTGTCTCTCCAGGGTTGAGGTAATCTGATCAATTGTCTATCTCTGTTAATACTAGTGGCATGTATTATATCTAAACAATAACGTTCAATGTAGTATATGATGTGGGTATTTGGAACTAATAAATGGCAAACATTATTAGAATTGTAAACATGGTCTGGTCTCATCCTTAAAACGTAACACAATAGTTAATTCAATGTTTACCTCAATTCATAAACCTTACACTGGGGCTCATTCATGCAGAGACATAAAGTTTGTGCCCAGTTGTATGTTGGTTTTGTGACTTGGTAACTAATTTGCACTGTAGGCTGAATTGAGACCCTAGAGCTTGTTTCACTGAGACCTGAGCTCCCTCTCCACAAGGCTCCTCCACAATTCTACCATGTCATGTTTCAATGAGAAGAATAGCAATGCCTGGACTGCTGGGATTGTCAGGTTCATTATCACCCACAGTAGCTGTACTGATATCAATCTTCTCTGGGTGCTTGACTATGGATTGTGTAATTCATATGATGTTATCATCACCAGGAATCTATATATGGGAATATATATTAATGTTAATAGTTATATTTATCAATTAACAAAATGCAAGTGGTGAACAGAAGAAAATTTACTTGTCAACCAGGTGCAATGTTTGGTGAGCATTGGAAGACCTTAACTTGACCAAAAGTTGCAGCATCAATTCTTCTAAAGGTACACTTGCACACAGCTTTTGGAAGGAACCACGCAAGTAAAGGTTGGCCCAAACATCTTGAGAAGAACTGGAAGCACAGTTGTTCTGGCGGATTTAGGTCAGCCTAGCTTATGCTTCTCTCTTCATGTAATCCCAGACAGACTCGATGATGTTGAGATCAGGGCTCTGTGGGGGGCCATACCATCACTTCAGGACTCCTTGTTCTTCTTTACTGAAGATAGTTCTTAATGACTTTCGCTTGTATGTTTGGGGTCGTTGTCATGCTGCAGAATGAATTGGGGCCAATCAGATGCCTCCCTGATGGTATTGCATGATGGATAAGTATCTGCCTGTACTTCTCAGCATTGAGAGACCATTAATTCTGACCAAATCCCCAACTCCATTTGCAGAAATGCAGCCCCAAACTTGCAAGGAACCTCCACCATGCTTCACTGTTTGCTTGCAGACACTCATTAGGTACCGCTCTCAGCCCTTGGCGAACAAACTGCCTTCTGCTACAGCCAAATATTTCAAATTTTGACTCATCAGTCCAGAGCACCTGCTGCCATTTTCTGCACCCAGTTCCTGTGTTTTCATACATGTTGAGTCGCTTGCCTTGTTTTCCCGCCGGAGGTATGGCTTTTTGGCCGCAGTCTTCCATGAAGGCCACTTCTGACCAGACTTCTCGGACCAGTAGATGGGTGTGCCGGGTCCCACTGTTTTCTGCCAATTCTGAGCTGATGGCACTGCTGGACATCTTCGATTGCGCGAGGAAATAGCATGATGTCTCTTTCATCTGCTGCGCAGTATTAAGTTTTCCTTAAACGACCACTCGTCTGGTCCTCAACGTTGCCCGTTTTCTTTGTGCTTCTTCAAAAGAGCTTGGACAGCATATCTGGAAACCCCTGTCTGCCTTGAAATTTCTGCCTGGGAGAGACCTTGCTGATACAGTATAACTACCTTGTGTCTTGTTGCTGTGCTCAGTCTTGCCATGGTGTATGACTTTTGACAGTAAACTGTCTTCAGCAACCTCACCTTGTTAGCTGAGTTTGGCTGTTCCTCCCAGTTTTATTCCTCCTACACAGCTGTTTCTGTTTCAGTTAATGATTGTGTTTCAACCTACATATTGAATTGATGATCATTAGCACTTATTTGTTATAATTATTTCCCAATCATACACCTGACTATATGCCTACAAAATCCTGACTTTGTGCAAGTGTACCTAGAAGAATTGATGCTGTTTTGAGGCAAGGGTTGTCACACCAAATATGGATTTGATTTAGATTTTTCTTCTGTTCACTCACTTTGCATTTAGTTAATTGATAAATATAATCTATTAACATGTCTATTTTTTAAAGCATTCTTACTTTACAGCATTTTTTCACACCTGCCTAAAACTTTTGCACAGTGCTGTATATATAAATATATAATCTCATTTAATCAACCGCCTGTCCTCCCTTCAAGAAGAGCATTCACTATTATTAGTTACTTGAATTACTGGGCCTTATTTTTAGAAACTCTTTCAGCACTAGTAACTCTCCAGAAAGACTACTTTGGAACATAAGACCATAAGAAAAGGCCATTCCACCTTTGTTAGCACACCATTCTCCCCTGCTGGAGGGAACTAATTTAAAAGCACATAATCTAGTCTTTTTTCAAAAGTTCCCAGTGTTTTAGATCCTGCTACGTCACCTTGTATGCTATTCCATGTATTTACTCTCAGTGTAAAAAAGTGCTTCCTACTTCTATTCTAAACATACTTTTACTCAGCCTCCATTCATGCCCTCTTGTTTTTCTCTCTGTGCTAAATTTGAAGTAATGTCTTGGGTTAACTTTATCTATACCATTCGTGATTTTAAAGACCCCTCTTTGCCTTCTTTTTTTTAGGCTGAAGAGATTTAATTACTTTAACCTCATAGCTCATGCCATTACGTCCTGGGATCAGCCTAGTTGCCCTTCTCTGTATGTGCTTGAGTGCACTTATGTAGTTTTTGTAATCAGGTAACCAAAACTGTACACAGTATTCTAGGGGGTCTAACTAGGGCATTGTATAATCTTAGCACAATCTCCCTACACTTGTATTCCACGCATGTTGTAATATAGCCTAACATTCTATTTGTATAATGTATTATATAGTTTCAGTGCGTTTTTTCATACAGCATATGTCTGTTTAATGGTCTGCTGTTATGAGTTGAGTTATCTTTCCGATAGCTGTATACAGGTCTGCAGTGTGGAAAGAGTTAATACAATATTTTAAAAAATAAAAAAAAAACACATGGCTGGCAAACATCGCTGGTGGTGGACTTGGTTGGATACATGAATTTTTACGTATTTTTCAAAATTTATTTTATAAACCGTTTATATTGTACTGATATTTTACTCATTTTACTATTATCAAGGCACTCAAATAAATAAACCCAAGAATCTGCTTATACGACGACAATAACACCAAAATAAATTATTTAAATAAAGTTAATTAACGCGGTGTTTTAGCCTCTGAAACACTTGCTTGTAATAAATCACTGATTAAGGACGACACAAAATTTGGTATTTAAGCAAAATTGTATTTTCCTTCGCCAATTTTTTTCAGTTATTTTTGCTTTTTCTGAAGGACCATTTACCACGCGTTGGTTCTAACTCACCAGATACATTGAATAAAATAAACTATCACTAATGCACTAATGGTTGGACTTTTTCCCTGCAACGTCTTGAATAAACCAGTTAAGCATTTTTAAATGTTTATTTACTCCAAATACAATATAGCAAACATGGACAATATCAACGGCTTTCCAAGAGGCAGTTGCAAAATATTCAACTAGAGGTGCTATGGACCAACACTACATTGCGCAAAATATCACATAGCCTTCTATAAAATATACAGTTAAGACAACCTGAAATACAGTTTAATTATTAGTACACATACACCTCCATACAACAAAAAAGTTTAAGAAAAAACAAACACCACTGCTCATTTTTTTTGTATTACAGAGAAAAACGCTAAATAGAAGCATTGGTTAAATGAATTAGCGCATACTATAATAAAAAATTGCTGGTCAACCGCTTAATGTGATCAAAATTAAAGTGTACAAACACGATCACGCTATGAGGTTTCCACTATACTCTATAATGGTTTCAGAACGTAAAGTATAATTTCCAATGATATAGCTTGTTTGTTTTTGTAAATGTGTAAATGTAATATATATTTGCACCACATTCGGTAATTTGGTAAACAGTGTATAGCAAAAAAGAAAAGTAGCCTTTGTGTAGTACTGTAATAGTTGCACAAGTCTGGAATAAAACGTGACAATCTCGAAAGTAAGGTATCGAAGCAAGACTCGCGATATTTAAGTTTTTGTTACAAATAGGCAACAACAAAATAAAAGTTTAATATTAAATCCAACTGTTCATTTCTTAAGCCTGGTGATGCAATGTGCCTTTTTAAAGACTCGAGCCCCCTTTTAAAAACTAACTTTGTTAAAAGCAATATGTAGAAGACAAAAACAGTCACTGGGCACTCTGTAGATTTTCTTCATGTTCCCAAGGAATGGGGTCAGTTTCCTCTGCTGCGGTTGTGTTCCTTCTGTGTTGCCAGAAGTGCTCTACGTCTGGGAGAATTATCCCCGTTTTATTCGCGGATGCTTCTGAATGTCCTTGTATGGGCAGGTTTTGAAGATCCTGCAGGGAATGTATGATACTGGTCCCCGTCTCTGCGCCGTTTTCCTCCGCCTTTGGACTCCTGCTTTCCCCAGCGCCTCTCGGGCTCCTGCACTTTACCAATCCCCAAATGCTAACGAACCCCTCTCTGAAATCTTCAGACATTGCCATTAATATCATCGGGTTAACCATGCTGTTGACAAACAACAGCACCTGCACGTAGATCATGAAGGTAGGCGGGGGGTTACCGCTTTTGCTGTGACTGTGCCGCGCCCAGATCCAACCTATCCACTCCGGCAGCCACATGAGCCCATAAGCACTGCTGACACACATCAACATCAGGGTGATCCGTTTGCTCTGGTGCCGGGGATTTGGCGTCCTGTTTCTCCTGGGCTTCGTTCTCAGCATGGTCTTCATGTAGCAGGTGGCTGTGAAAATCATGGGGAGCATATACGCCACCACTGGATAGATCTTACTAAACACGTTCATGAAGTTTGAAGCGTAAAATGGTATCTCAAAAACGCACAGGGTGATACTTTGCTCTTCTTTCATGGTGGTGAAAACCACATGCGGGATGGGCAGCACAACTGATATTGTCCATATTGAGAGAACTATCCCAAGTAAGCGCTTTGGGTGTAGATGTAAAAACTTTGGAGGGTTCAAAACATAGTTGTACCGTGCCTGTCCCATGGCGGCCAAAGTGAAACTTTTGGCAACCAAGCAACAGTGAAGAAACCAATCTGTCGTTTTGCAAACGAAGTTACCAAAAGACCAGGATTGCTTGGAGTAAGTAACAGCGCGGATAGGAATGCAGAATAATATAATCAGCAAGTCTGCAGTGGTTAGGTTGATCACCAAAGCATTGACGATCGAAGTCTTTCCTTTTCTGAAATCGTGAACCAGAACCGCGGATATCAAGAGGTTTCCCACAAATCCTATGAAACAGATAACTGCCAAAATAACAGGCAGGAGGACAGTGATTTCCACCCCTTCCAAAAGTTGGATTCCGCCAGCAAAGTGTAACAGAGAAACGTTCATCATCCCCAAATCATGCATTTGCTTGGATGGCACTTTCAAACACTGCAAAACGTTTTTTTGTTTTTTTGTTTTCTCCCCAACCCAGAAAAATTATTCGTTGAGTTGATTGATTCTTTCCACAGTATCGTATGTCGAAACGTAAGGTTTTTGGAAAGCTGAACCCCAGGATCAGCACTGGGAGCTGTCCTTAACTGCGTGGTTCTGAAATGGTTTGTCAGTATGCTGGTGTGCCAGAAGGGTGGATAACTGAGCAGAGCAACATGCACGCGCTTTTATACTGCCTGGTAATTAACTATCGTCAAGATTTCACGTCACCAAGACATACAACTACCCACGGAAGGAATGGATTTTAATGTGGATGTTAAATGTAACTAATCCCCCCCCCCACACACACAATGAGCTTATTATTTATGATTTATGATTGTTTCAGGGGTGCTAGAAAAAAGGGTATTACGTGTGTGTAAATGATTCAGTTCAACTGGCTTTTATATAGTTTTGTAAGCCACACGGTCGCTCAGTTTTTGTTTTAATTGCCTTTGTTAGCTTTGTATCATTCAGAAAATATACATGCACAAGAAGTATTTAAAATATCTGTTAAAAACAGCGAACAATTCCAACATACGATCTAACAATATATTGAGATAAAATCATTAAAATATAAAATATAAAAGCAAATGCATATTTATAAAATTCGTTCTTTTGAGAGGTGTGTTAATATATTTCCCTTCTTTATTTATAAAGAGACCCTTGGGGATTTCAAGTATTTTAGAAGCAGTTTTTAACCTGCTAGTTTTTAAAAATTCTCTTGGCGATGTTGATATATTTACAGAATGTGCCGACGATACGCGGTTTGGACAACGGCATTAATTAATATATATATATATATATATATATATATATATATATATATATATATATATATATATATATATATATATATATATATATATATATATATATATATATATATATATATATACTGCTGTATGTAGTTCACCAAGGGGGTCCACTAAAGTAGCATCTTTGAATTACAGTACAAGGGTTCAGTTCCAGCCAGCTGTATAAAGTATGCCTGTTTCTGTTATAAAACTGAATCCATGGAGCAGACAATGGGAGAGTGCTATTATAGCGGCCGCTGTGGAAGTTATTGTGGGCCATGCTTGTCCCCCCGGGGCTCAAAGTGTTTACTGAGAAAAAAAAACATCTTACGCTCAAAACAGAGAAAAGAAGGGAAAAAAAGAAGATGACAGCTGGTAAGTAACATTGACAGACATATACAATGATTTATTTCTACAGGGTGGGTTTAGAAAAGTGGTAACATGCCACTGCAGATTCCGTCACAAAGCGTTTGATTCTGAACAGCAATGCAGTGCTCAGAAAAGCTTACAATTGTATAAGCATAGCAATAATAAAGCCCAGAGCCCATGTACGGTGAAGCTTATTCATTGTTTTAATACAGGATAATATCCTGTGGGTTTTAAAACCAAAGTCACGTTATTATTATTATTATTATTATTATTATTATTATTATTATTATTATTATTATTATTATTATTATTATTAGTAGTAGTAGTAGTAGTAGTAGTAGTAGTATTTAGGCGAGAAGCATACTGGGATACAGTATCAGAAAGTATAATGGTCCCCACTAGAGGGCTGGAACCCCTGAGGCAATCAGCTTCCTTTCTTTGCCCCATTTTACTGAAAATGTGTACAAACCAGACTTGAACATTATCACATGTGTGTGCTTTCTTTCTGATCACTTATCAGGCTTAGCATAATCAATAACCAATACATGTACTGATTGTATCTCACTGATGGGTAGATATGAAATATGCAATTCTCCAAATTTTTATTTTCATTTTAAATTCTACAAACCTTTTAATGGGCTTTGGTTCAGATAAAAAAAGTTATATTAGAAACCAAATGCAGATCCATTCGAGGTTAAGATTAGGAATTCCTAAACAGGTTTGGTAAGTTTGTTTATTTATTTATTTATTTATTTATTTATTTATTTATTTATTTATTTTACTGATTAATATTAAGGTTCAAGAAAATGGACTACAAACAGGTTTGGCGTAAATAGACAGCTCCACTATGCGACCCGGGGGGAGACTATGAAGCTTTGTTTAAATAGTACAACAGCATGTTTAAGGGTCTGGGTTGCGGACAGGGTTCTAGCAATTAAACTATGTCAGTGCTGGGTCCCAGCCATGATTGATTTAAGACATGACCTTAAAAATGTGTCTGCTTCACAGTTTTGATCAACCAGTACTCCACCGGGATAAACCACAGCTGGGATTTCTAGAGCATTTCCAGCAGTGGAAACTACATATATCTGTGGTTTCACTGGTATCAGCCCTGAAACTATGTAGTTGATGCAAGCCGGGTGCATTCCCTGGTAGTGTAAAATGTTCTAAGAACAGAAGATTTTCCAGGTGAGTTATCGGTTGAGCAAATCAAAGTTTACAAATGAGAGGAGGCCATTCAGCCCATCTTGCTCGTTTGGTTGTTAGTAGCTTATTGTTCCCAGAATCTCATCAAGCAGCTTCTTGAAGGATCCCAGGGTGTCAGCTTCAACAACATTACTGGGGAGTTGGTTCCAGACCCTCACAATTCTATGTTCTGAATACCCCTTTATCTAATATCTATTTGTGATCCCTGGTCCTTGTTTCTTTTTTCACTTAATGCAAAGTGTTACTATTAGTTTTCACCTCATATATGTTTATAATGGGGTAAATGAGGTACATGTTGCAATGAAACTATTCATCTTTTGGAATTATGCTGTGTGTCTTCTACAAATCAACCTGTAAACGTGGCTACACCTTTTCAAATCAAGTTCTGAAATAAATCACAACTCATTTTGAGGAATGACTACAATAACATAATATGCATTCTTTAAATAACTGTATATAGCACCATCTAGTGGTTATAGCTGGTTTTATTGTCATGTTTTTAAATTGTATTTTATTTAACCTTTGGTCTTTTTTTAATAACGTTCTGGAAATCGTATAGTTTACACCGTGTTATTGTCCATTAGTTTAGATTAAGGTAAGTTATATTATTATTATTATTATTATTATTATTATTATTATTATTATTATTATTATTATTATTACTTTGTCAGCCATCTTTATCCAAGGTGGCTTACAGGTACTACAGGACAAAAACAATATTGAAATACAGTAAAGTTTACAGTAAGTGTAAATACTACTAGAATACAATATGAGATAAGGATATATGATTAAAATAATGTGGGCAGGACTTTCAAAAGTTTGTAAATGATAACTCCAGTGTCAATCAAGAAATCGGTATGTAGCATTGATTTGGGCATTTTTAAGCGGTCGTTATACCTATTTTCTTATTAAATAATCATGCTAATGTGATTTCCGAAATTATGTTGATTTATGAAATAACGTTAATATCTTAATGAACAGTGCTTCTTACGACTATTTTTTTTTTGTTTACGTTGGAATTTAAAAGCAAATCCGTGTTAATTGGCATAATTTATCAGGAGTTAATTTGCACTTGGAAAAAGAGGGTTTTAATTAACGAAAGAGTATATAACTCACCTTGAAACAGACATTCAAGAGACCACGTCTGTGACACAAAATATACAGAGAGAGAGAGAGAGAGAGAGAGAGAGAGAGAGAGAGAGAGAGAGAGAGAGAGAGTGTACAGGACTAGGGTTAATTTCTTACAGACTACCACGGTAATTCAATATTTGTAGTTATGAAAATATTTTAGACTTTTCTATACTTGTGGTTATGAATTACATGTATTCACTTGTTTTAACCATTTGTAACCTTACATAGTGTTTGTTGTATTGCTAAAATAATATACCATTATTTGCGCCCAGTGACTACCTAGGAAGTATCAATGCAACTGCAGCCTATTTGAATTCTGCATACGTACATTATACGACAGCTGACATCTGCTGTAGATTTTATTTGAATTTTACACCTGAAATCTTGGTATAGAAAACGCCATATGAGTTATTAACACCTGTATCTTATCCGCACAAGAACGAAGAACAGGCATCAAGGAGACACAGCGATGCACTAGGAATGTAATCGAGATCATTGACATGGATTTTGCCTCCACATATTTGTAATGTTGTCAGACTCCCCCAACACTTTATGTACAATGTACACTTTCACCTTCACACGTTTGTTTGCATATAAAATAATGTTTTATGGAGGCCAAAGAGTAACACAGAAAATGCATGATTAGAGGAATTCACCAAACAATTAAATTATAAACAAATTGTGTATTGAGTTAGGGAGCTCTATGGTAATTTTAAAATCTTAATAAATATATAATGAAGTATACATGTATAATAACTAACAAGTACAAACACCAATGGCACTTTTAACGTAGGCCTATGTATTTATATATAGCCTACAATCATACATACTAAAATACATACAAAAGTAGATGTCATCATAAGAATAAATCCCAACCAATATACATAGATGGCGTATGGTATTTTCTTCTTTTTAACCCCCCCCCCCCCAAAAAAAAAAGATTGCAAAATGCACATTAAAGAGTTGTATATAGTAAGCTGTGGCAAAATATCCCTCGAATGAGGGTAAATGAATAATGGGGTTTAAATAAAAAATAAAAAAAAAATGATAATTGTGAATCAGCATTTGACATGTGTTCTAAATAAATGTACAATCTACATAACAAAATGCACACTTTTAAATGAAGTTAACCATTTATACACAAAATAGATATTCCCGCGAGCACCATCTCCCTGTACGCTAGTAGTTTACATAACAGCGAATTATGCTTCCATTAATTTCTTGATCTCGTTAACATGCATTTTAATTAATGAGTTCCCCTTATTAAGCCATTGAGACAGAAAGTGATGTATGTGACCTGCAACAATTAATCTTTTTAACGAGAAGTGCATTCATTAACAAACTCATCGACTCAATTTCAAAGCATTAACGGATTGATTTAATTAATACATTTCATTTGAAAGTCACTTGCTACTAAAGCTCTCGATACTATACCACGAGTTCGATACAATAACACTAGCTTTTAAAAATCCTGCTCTGTGTGTCTAAAATGACATGATAGTAGTGCACAAGTGCAATAGTGCATCAGCTGAGAATCCAGGAGCTTAGGTCAGGCAAGTCCAGTGCTTAGTATGAAGGGTAGATCAAGCACTCTACTACTGGTGGGTCTTGAGGAGTCGGTGGAAAGCAGTTAGAGATGGAGCAGTCCGGAAGTTTTCCGGGAGCTGATTCCACCACAGAGGCGCTAGGGAAGAGAAGGAGCAGGCACAGGAGGATGGAGAGTGAAGGGAAGGCATGACCAATCAGCCAGTAGAGGAGGAGCAGAGAGGGGGTGTAGGGAGACATGAGGGATTGGAGGCAGGAGGGAGCAGTGTGATGAAGAGACTGGTAGGCAAGAACAATTGAATGCGAGCAAAGATAGGTGGCCAGTGGAAGAAGCGAAGCAAAGAGGTACCATGAGAGTAGCAAGGTTGGGAGAACTTGCGGCCATTGTTTTAAAGAATTACCAGAAAAACAAATATATTTTAATGGGCTTGAGACAGGGGTGATCCGTGCTCGTTATCAGCCACATGTGTGGTCCTGCTGGGGGTCAGAAGCCCTGTAGAGAGGCATTCTTTGACCATTTCATATTGGGAGTAAAATGGGGTAAAAATCAATTGGCGACTACATTTATATATATATAAAAAAATGATGTTCTGTTATTCCTTCGGTCTTGCACTTCCAGGATACAACACAGCAGCAGCTCTGTCTGGTGAACTGGAGTAAATAAAGAACGTCAGTTTCTGGAGAGAGTGAAAAGGTGGTCAGTTTCCTGAGACTGCAGCAAAAGACAGTGAGAGAGAGAGCAGGCAAGCATGGCTGAAGAAGACAGCCGACAGTTTGAGAAATTCCACATACCTATACTGGATCAGTACAGTCCCTGGGACGTTATCCAGTTAGTTTCGGGGAAGTTGGGCAACCCCATTACAGTTTACTGACGGTATAACAGATAGTCTTTCACAAACACACCTTGCAGAATAGCGGGGGTAGCGAGACCCTACGTAAAGCAGCATTTTCTTTGTAGTTTTGTTTACACCGTTTGTTTTCTCTTTTTATTTCCCATTTTGAGATGGTATTTCTGCGCAACAGAGTTACAGGGCAGTTTCCAGGTCTTGACAGGTAGTTTTCGAGCTCCAAGACGACAGAGCTAGTGGTCTGAGCTGCCATGGCTTTCTGCACTGGTAGAGATGGTATTTCTGTATTGCAAGGCTTCCTGGACCCGCTTCTGCTCTGCCGTCAGTGTAGATGTCGTTTTTCTGAGTCCCTGAGCTGCGATAAACCCGTCACATGCAGTTCTTATGCTAACGTATAGGAAGTGGGATGCAACATCATTCTGCCAAAAAACACCTGCCAGCTCCCTTGTGGTATTAACAAGCATAATCAATCATCACTATTCAAGGTATAGCTATCATTTGTATCTAGGCAGAAAATTGAACTACAGGTCATGAAAATATTTAATTATTATTTGTTTATTTAGCAGACGCCTTTATCCAAGGCGACTTACAGAGACTAGGGTGTATGAACTATGCATCAGCTGCAGAGTCACTTACAGTTACATCTCACCCAAAAGACGGAGCACAAGGAGGTTAAGTGACTTGCTCAGGGTCACACAATGAGTCAGTGGCTGAGGTGGGATTTGAACCGGGGACCTCCTGGTTACAAGCCCTTTTCTTTAACCACTGGACCAGACAGCCTCCTATATGATTTAATAATATCGAAAGCAGAAATCATCATGTGTTAGTTCATAAAAATACCTAATAATATCAAAAGCAGAACTCATGATGTGTAAGTAGACTCACTTCCTATCGCAGTACCAACTTATTTTTTCTTTGAAAGCTGTATTTATGTAATTTAAATTACATTTAGACTTAACTTCTGCAGGTAACATAATTAGAGTAAGTTAGCATAACAATATAGTTGAAGAGAAATTTAAAATAACAGGGAGATGCCAGTTAAAAATGATCCAGAAACTGCAAAGTAGCCTGTCCTCAAATAAGGAGGATGGCACTTAATGGGTTTTAAGTCCAGATGTATAAGAGCACTCTCTACTTTTCCTTTCTCGCTCAGCCACAGATCAGCACAGTACTAAACTACAGTACCACATCCATTAAGAGCTTAGAGCAACGCGGTATTAAAATGCAGACTTGTACAGATAAAAGATATGTGTCAGTGTTATAGTCTTTCAAGCACCAGTTATATGTTGCATTTCTTCTATTTTTGTGATGTATTCAGTGCAAACCTTTATAATAGTTCACCTCTGTATTTTTGTAGTTTTGCCATGCTTTTCGCATGGTTAGACTGTGCATTTACCACAGTTTATCTGTTTATTAATATGCTTTTTGCAAGATAGTACCCTAACTCTAATCCTAACTGTAACTTAACCCTAAACCTAACCCTTTTCTGATATAATTCTGTATGTACGGAGTGCAAAAATATGTGCATATTAAGTACATTGCAACTATGCATCATTACAGTGTAATTATTTATATGTACACATGTATTTACTAAGTAACTACTATGTAAATACACAGTAATTGGACACACTTAATGTAAAGTGTTACCTCTATTGTTATTGGCTTGTTTCACATGCCTGATTTGCACTAGCCTTAGGTTGTCCAAGATTTGTTTTTTTCATTATGCCTAGTGGAATCGTGAGACACCGAATCTGATTGCAGCATTAACAACCTGTCTGAAAGAATCTGTCTATTGCCGCAGAGATGCTGCAGCAATGTAGGGCTTGTTAACTTTCCTTCTAAATGCAAATTATACTATAAACCTAAATAACTTTTTCATATTCAGTCCTGCTGGGTAAATATTTTTCTTACTGGATCTCATTTTGGAATCATTTATTCATTCAAATCCAATGACAGAATTACCTATGTAAATGCAGAGTTTGATGAAAAGTAATTCTCTGAATTTAGCTTTTTAATGTGGGTTTTAGGTTTAACCCTTTATTTGACATACATTGTACATTATCATGGATACATCATACTGTAGGTCCAGTTCTGAATCGATAATTCTCAAACACAAGCCTTCTATTCCCCAAACCCTGTAAACAGTGCAGGACTTTTTGACATTTGTCTAAAAAAAAAAAAAGATGATGACAAATGGAATAACAGTAAGAAATATCATTTGTAAAACCTTTTTCAAATAACAAATTGATTTTGTATATACTTCAAAAAGCAGGTAGGCCTACTCAAACTAGACTGTATTTACAGTGTACTTACACCTTTGTTACATATTTAAGATGTGTACTTGCAACAAAATTAGAAGCTCATGAAAATCTCTTAGTTTTATCATTGTTAATGATGGTGTTTATCTGAATAATACAACACATATTTTGTCTAATTAATATTGATTTGCTGATGACGAAGAAAAAAGGGCCAGGTCACTTAATGATTACTGGTTTTAAATTACCCGACGCTACCCGGGTCTCTTTTTACTAGCCGTGTTTCGATTTATGTATTTGAGAATTTAAAGATGTAGAAAATATGACAATACAGTTGTAAGCGGCTCTCTGGCTCACATAACAAAGACAGAGTTAAAAACAAGCTTTTGCAGTAAGTCTTTTGTTAACTAACAGGATATCAATGTTTTACAGAAAACAATAGCATACAGATAGTGGTAAATACACCTCAATAATAATAACTGCGGTGACTGTTCTTCTCAGGAACTAAATCAGAAACAAAACATAATAACATTCTGTTTGTTTATGTCAGTGTGGAAGGGTGTGGGTATTCACTGACACGGGAGACAGAAATGGTAGTTGAAACACCACACAGGTGCTCTGTTTTATTTTTACTCCTGGGAGTTGCACTGTTTTATTTGAGCCTGTAGAGGGTGCTGTGGTCCGTGGTCTGGCTACCAGCTATAGTATCCAGAACCAATGGGGAATACCACGGCAGGGTACTCAGGTACAGTCCAGCACTTGCAGGTGCTCACAAATTATGAAAAACGAAAAAGGCAAAAAGAAACGGAAAATAAAACACAGTAAGGAAAAACTACAAAATAAATGTGCTGCACTTCGCAGCGTAAATCTCCCCAGTCGCCGCTACCCGTACGACCCGGGCCTCCGTCCTACTCTATGCTGTCTCCAACTCACTGCACAACAATATCGGGGCTGCCCAACGATTCCCCACTTTTCTCTCTCTTCCTTTAAAATTATTTTCTTTAGTTTTTCTTTCCGGACGTTTGTTTTCCTCCCGTCCCTCTGTAATCAAACGACAGCCTTGCTCGCTGTTTCCTTCTAAAGGGGCAGATCTGAGGAAACAGCAGAGTATTACTTTATAGGTTAAACAATCCCATTAAAGCCCGCCTCCCAGCCACTCAGAGAGGGGGAAAGCGCACACACCCTCTTCCCCACCTCTCCGTGTCACCGCCATGACTGGCAGGCAGACCCCACGGGACTGCCGCCCCCTTCCTGCAGCATCGTGTAGGCGTCAGACGGCCAGTCCAGATCTCTCCCTGTTACAGTCAGTGATAACTCTGTGATCCATTAATAATAGCCACGCGGCTTCCAATACGGAATGCTTCATCTACAGTTATTGCACAGATATAGCTTCTTACCAAAAAGATAAAATAAGTAGCCTTTTATTTAATAATACAAAAGCAAATAAATAAAATAGTGTTAAGTAAGTGTGCTTCCTCCTTTGAATGCAATATTTCCTTCGCAGTGTTTGCAAATTCAATTTTCTCTAGAAATTCCAGCCAGTGCTTTGCATGGATGCCATTGTTATGCATTCACAAGACAGAATTTAGTGATCAGGAATGGTACTTTATTGTTACAACCAAACAGACTCACATGTCTCTTTTCACTGCCGTCAAAACCCAGCTGCCTCAATTTCCGGTAGCTATTGTGACAGTCCATAACCTAATAGCGGTGCTGTACTACTGCATTAGTTTTAAAACTGAACATAACAGCCATGTTAACAACAACAGAATATGGCCAATATATGTCGCAAAGAATCCTGCAGCATGATGCGTATTTAACATTAACTGTATTTAACTGAGATTTTTATTATTATTATTATTATTATTATTATTATTATTGTTTCCAGTACTGAAAAAAAGGTTACACAAGTCTACAGATCTGAAGGGACTAAATGTATGTGTACTGTAGTTTTTAAATATGTGTCATGCACTTCAAACATTAATGTGTTTTTTTTTGTTTGTTTGTTTTGTTTTTTTTAATCATTACCCGAAAAAGATCTGGGTATCCGGGTATTTTTCACGGCGGGTACCCGGTTCCGGATTTTCTACCCGTGCCGACCTCTAGTGTGTGTGTATATACTGTGTGTGTCTATATATATATAGTAATAAAACTGCAACTCACTCTGGTTCGTTGCCCCTTTAAAACAGACCTAGGACTCAGAAAATGGATTTTTAACTGCGCTGACTTGCTATTTTTTTTAATACACAAAACAAACGAAAGCAAAACAAAAATAAACACCTAGCTCTTATACGAGCACTAACTAAATATACAGGAACCTAACTAAATTGCAGGACGGCTAAGCCATTTACTTGCTACACAAACTTTAAACAAAATAAATGCAGAATTCACCAACACACCTTAACAGCGGGCTCTACACACAACAGCCTTGAGCAAACTTACTGCCCTCTTTAAATACCCTGCACCTGGTTCTAATTTAACAATAACTACCAGGTGCAGGGGATAATTAATAATAAAACAATTAACAAATCTAATTAAACAATAAAGTAAAACAATAAACTACTAACAGAAACGTGCCTGTGCACATGTCTTACGCAGGGAAGATTTTAACCCCCTCCCTGCTGTGTTACTATATATATACTGTATATATATATATATATATATATATATATTGATGCATAGGCCTACGTGTTAATAATAAGCTTGCTTTCAGTTAAAACAAATAATTGGACTATTTTTGGGCTATTTTTTAAGTGACTTTGGGCTATAAATTGTTTTTCTTTAATGGAGATTTTTATAAACAAGTAAGAGGTGTCAGCATGGGAACTAAAATGGGGCCCTCATATGCTTTTGTATAGGATGGATTGAAAAGAAAGTGTAAATCAAGAGTACAGAGTAAATACACATCTTAGATACATTGATGACATATCCAGCATCTCAATTAACACTAATGAAGAATTAAGATTTCATTCATTTTATTGACCAGTTCCATCCAGCTCTGAGGTATACATCACCATCACTGCTTCTAATTCTACCATCAACATACCATCTTCTACAGAGAAACAGACTCTCATTAACACCTCAGATACGACTCTTCACATCCTAAAGCTTGTCATGACTCAATTCTGTACTCCCAAGTATTAAGACTGAGACGCATTTGCAGTGATGATAGGGATTTTTAAACAAAACAAATGAAATGTGTGAATTTTTCAGAAACTGTGGTTTTCCAGACACAACCATAAGAGAAGCTCAGTTACATGCATCTATGATAAACAGAAGGGATGCTTTGTACAAAAGCAAAACACAGAATACTAATAATCGTATCCCCCTAGTTCTTACCTATCATCCTGTGACCAAAAAAATACAACATATCATACAAAGGCACTTTAGTATTCTCCAACAAGATCCCTCTATACAGCTCCTATTTTCAATAATCCACCATTGCTGTCTCAGAAAAGTGACCTGGATAGGTTCCGACCCAGTTAGAGCATGCCAGTGTGAAAGGGACTTAAGAGTGAGCCTCATCATTGGGTTTGAGACCCAATCGGTCCTCCTTCCTGCTGTCTACATCCTCTCCAAGCCACCAATCTTCATGCAGATAAACAGACTCTGGAGGACCCTTCATCCTACAATCCATCCACTTCCAAGTCATAAACAACAAAAGCAACAGTGAAACCCTGACACACATTTTTTTTCAGGAATAGGAGAACCTCAGTCTCTCAGCATATTTTATCAGTAGTCCCCCCATTGCCTTGGCTCCTGTATTAGAGAGGCAAAATCTTCATGTACAAAGTCATCTCACTGCACTGCAGCCCCCCGTAATGGCCAGGTGCCAAACACAAGCAGACAGTAGTTTGCCAGCATCTGCTTTTGAGCCCCTGAGTTTAAAGAAGCTATTTGATTTGATTTTTTTTTTTTAATTTAGAATCTCCAATTATTTTAACCCCCGATTTTCTCCCAGTTTGGAATGCCCAATTATTATTATTCTTTTTCTTCTTCACTATGGCGATTCCCCACACAGCTCAGGCCTCTGGAGGACAAAGACCAGACCAGCAAATCTCCGTCCCCAATCTCTGCCCCCTGGCCTGTAGGGGTCGCCGCAGAGTGGTGAGGAGAAAGTCTAAGCCGGATCCCACCTCCCCAACCTTGAGAGTGCCAAAGCCAATGCGGTGCCACCCCGAGTCCCCAGTAAACACCGGCTGCCTTGCACAACCAGGATTCGATCTTGTGATCTCTGATTGTATGACTCACCCTGCACACTGTGTGGCAGTGCTTTTACCAGCCGGCTGCCTTGCACAACCAGGATTCGATCTTGTGATCTCTGATTGTATGACTCACCCTGCACACTGTGTGGCAGTGCTTTTACCAGCCTTTCGGGGACCCCTCCTCTATTGGATTTTTTAACACAATTGAACAGAGTTACAACACACTTTTGAGAAGAAAAAAAACAAATCATTTATATTAATGTATATTAAATAATAATTCAAGAAAAAAGGTACAGTATTTAGCAGTATCTGTGCTTCCCCTGAAAGGACAGACGCTCTGAGGAAGATGCTCTACTATGAGAGTATTGTGCAGCAAGTTAGCATTCAGCAAACCAGACGAAGAGCCATACACCAAATATACTTTGATAACTATGCGGTATGAACTTCAAAAACATTTTTTGTTATTTATTTGTTATTTATTGATTTACTTATGCTGTATCAGCTATATTTAAACAAAATATATAAAGTCATCTTTACTATCCAACCTTGCCTCACTTATTTTCTTCACTGACTAAGATATTAAATATGTACTGCAGACTCAGCTCATAGTGGAAAATCAAATACCCCCCGGAAGACTATTGTTACCTCCAGGGTGTAATGTCCTCAGCCTGCGGCTTCGGGCACAATAGTCTTCCCTCGGGGTAATCATTTTTCACTATGACCCTCCTCTCCAGTCCATATTTACTATATATATATATATATATATATATATATATATATATATATATATATATATATATATATATACTGAAGAAAATGGCAGAAAATGGAGAATACATGCTACTTTCAGTTCAATTCTTTTATTCTTTGGATGCTATCTCAGCACCCACTCCTGTTTTACTGCTCTGTCAGCTTCACTGCTTTCAGGAACAACCACAACAACTGCTGTCGCAGTGCCTTCTCATAGGCTTAGCCCACCCCTTTTTATGCAAATAGGGTACCAAGCCTCGGACACATCCCATTGGCCCCCAGCTGCACACTAGGACCAATGGGCACTGACAAACAACAAACAATGGGAACAGACCAGGGAAGACAACAAGCAGCGGGTTACATGGTACAGGAATACACACACAAAAGGTAAACAAGCAATCGCAGAACACAGCAGGGAGGGAATAGCACACAGCATGCCCCTGTACCGTGCCTCGTCTTGGGGAGAGTCCCTTACAGGTCCCAAACTGGTGGTGGAGGGCTGTGCCATTGCCGACCCAAGCGGAGTCAGTAGCATGGTTGAAGGGGGTCTCACTGTGGGCTCCAGCCCGTGATATGGGGCGAGGCGGTCGCGTTGGACCAAGACCTTTCGATTCTAGATGAAGAGTTGCACCTGGTAGACCACCTCACCCACTCGCTGCAGCACAGTACAAGGTCCCACCCAAAGAGCGTCCAGTTTGGTAGACTGTCCCTTCTTTCGGTGCGAGCTGAAAACCCACACCAACTCTCCAGGCACCCTCTCTCCCGCAGATCGTAGTTCTGCCGCTGTCGAATCCCGGTGGCCTGAAGTTGTTCCCCGGCAAAGGTGTGAGCACTATCCTGGTGGTCTTGTAATCACTGGGCATATTCCATCCCCAATGACTCTACCCCTGGCAGTCGCCCATATGGGATGGCAGCTGACGTCCACAGCTCCCGCCCCATCATTAACAGGGCAGCGGTGCAGCGGGTAGACTCCAGCAGGATCAGTGGCAAGTGGAGATCCCAATCCCATTGGTGTTCAGTGGTGGCAATGGCCAGTTGGGTGCCGAGTGTGTGGTTAAAGCACTCGACCAGGCCATCGCTTTGGGGGTGAACCTGGTACCGACCTGGTACTGCTGCAGGGGGGCGTGTGACTATTCGCTGGGGCCTTTCTTGGTGATGCAGTCATCACACCACCGGCAGTGGTTCTCCACATCGCGGCTGCAATGTCCCCAGTAGTACTGGTCATGGAGGCGGGCCAGATTTGATGATGACAAAGTGCCTTACCCCTGGCACACCATGGCACTAGTTGCAGGTGGCTCTTGTCTGTGGACGGGACTTGCCATCGGCAGTGTAGGACGCCCTCCCGCAATTCCAAGGTGGTCCAATGTGACCACAACCCCTTCATAGCCTGCGAGAGAGGGGCTACTTTGGACCAATTGGGACAACAGTCCTCTTCTTTCCACTTTGTCAGCAGGCCGAGCTCGGGGTCCTACCTCTGCTGCTCCTGCCACTCAGTGGGAGATAGGGGCTGCACCTCTCTCACCGTCATCGTGTTCTCTTCCTCCTCCAGTGCCTCTCTCTCCCTGGCTTCCTGATGGTCACAGTACCCACACCACACCTTGGTACACAGTCGCCTGGACAAGTGGTCAGCGTTGCTATGCTTCACTCCCGGCCAGTGTTGGATGTCCAGCTCATAGGAATGGAGCATCTCGAGCCAGCAGGCTACCTGTCCCTCGGGTTCCCTGAAACTACTGCAGTGCGCCGTGATCGGTGAGGAGCACAAACCAGCGACCACAGAGATAGGGCCAGTAGTGTTTGGCTTTTACTACCGCCAATAGCTCCCTTTGGGTCACACAGTAATTGTGCTCTGCTTTGGTGAGTGCATGGCTGAAGTACGCCACGACTCTCTCTCCGTCTTCAGGGGTGCCTTGGGACAGCACCGCGCCGATACCCTCATTGCTGGCATCGGTCTCCAGCATGAAGGGGACTGTTGTGGACAGGGCTGCGAGCACAGGAGCACTGGTCAGGGCATGGCACAGTTGGGTGAAGATGGCCACGTGTTCAGGGGCCCACTGGAAGTGGCAGTTTTTGTCCAGGAGGCGGTGAAGAGGGCTGGCAAACCCCTGTACAAACTTCCAGTAGTAGGACGCGAGGCCCAGGGAGCTGCAGACTTGTCTAGTGTTGGCCGGGGTGAGCCATTGCTGCACACAGAAGATTTTCCCTGGATAGGTGACGATGCCCTCTTTGCTGATCTGATGGCCAAGGAAGGTGGTCTTGCGCAGTAACAGGTGGCACTTGTCTGGGTGCAATCGCAGTCTAGCGGCCTGGATCCTCTGCAGCACCTGCCACAGGTTGAGCAGGGCCTCAGAGAAGGTCGGGGCATGTACCAGCAGGTCATCCAGGCACACCACACATGCCTGCCTGGGGATGCTGTCCAGCACCTTCTCCATCAGCCACTCGAATATGGCTGGGGCGGTGCACAATCCGAATGGCATGACTTTGAACTGCCAGAGACCCTGTCCGGTGGAGAAAGCAGTCTTCAGTTTGGCGTCAGGGATGAGCTCCACTTGCCAATAGCCACTCTGTAGGTCAAGGAGGACCCAGTGATGAGATCCAGGAACTCGTCAATGCAGAGAAGCGGGTAAGAGTCCTTCCTGGTGACTGCATTTAGTAAGTGGTAGTCCACACAGAAGCGCAGACTCCCGAGCTTCTTGTTCAATAGCACCACGGGCATGGCCCAGGGGCTGTTGGATGGCTCAATCACCCCTGCCTACCGCATGTCCTGGATGATCTCCATGGCCACCTCGCGTCACAACAGGGGCAGCTGGCTGTAAGAAATATAGAACTGAAAAAAGAAAAAGAATAATTTTAATGAACAGAGTCACGTCACTCCGGGCTACAGTGATTGAGAACTGAGCACCGGACAATGCATTCACTTCAGTTTTGTAGATTCCAACACAAGTCCTTGTAATGATGTCATTTATGACCTCTCCTTCCTCGATGTTCAATGTGTGTTCTCCCAAACCAAGCAAATAGATTCCTTTTCAATCTGTTATCTCTGAGATTCACCCATCCACCGCCTTCTCTCCTTACATTCCTGAGCTCAAATACCACACCCAGCTTCTCAGTTTGTTTGCTGTATAAAATTGCATTATTAAAGAATAATTATACAAAAACTATTACACAATCCCTTACAATCATCTCTTAGATTCTCTTAATATTGTAAATAAGAGTATCTCACCATTATGCAAAAAAAAATAATAGTTTTGTTCCGACTTCAGTGAACCTCAACAGTGATAGATATACCTTTCATCAAAAGTAGTGGTTTATAAGGAATTGCTCTAAAATTGAATTTAGTCCCAGCATCAGGTTCCTGTTTTAGGTTGCCCAGGTGATGTGATGACCCAAGTTTTAGCCGTCTTTGGATGCCTGCTTTCTTTAGGGTTATTAAATCAGTAATTCCTATAATTAACAACTCCTTTAAGATAGAAAAGCTTTTGTGAGTAGGTGAATTATTTCACCATAATAATTGTTTTACAGATGTGATATATAAAAAAACATTCTGAATTCATTACAGATTTTATTTGTGTTACACAGTTCTTCAAATTAGTAGTAAAACAGTATTTTCCATTACTTTGGTAAGCATAGTTCAACACTGTACTATAATTAATTTTCTGAACAGTTATGATGCAACTACCTTCTGGAGATTTGACAGATGTATTGGCAGATGGTATAATACACTGGCAAAATTGCATTCATATTCACAACTGAACAAGCACAGAAATTGACCCATTTTAATGTTTTGTTTTGTTGGCATTTGTGTATGTGTATATGAAATTCCATTCTTTCTAGAATCCAATATTCTAGACCATCTCAACCTTATGATGCATGTAAGATTGATTAAAAACTAGAACTTCTAAAATGATTACTATGCATTGAACAAATGCTGAAATAGTGTGTGCATGCGTAACTATCTATCTGTAACACATTAGAAAACAGCTGTTCCTTTTCTCCTTACACAGTTATACAAACCTCCATTCTATCTTGTGATATTTTCTATGCAATACCCCCACAGATGTAAACATTTTGCATAACACTTCTATTGCTAACCCATTTACAAATAACACCACAGTATATCACTCAAATATCACTTTTTTTTTTTTTTAAATGTGTCCATGGTAGATGATCTCGTAGTCAGGCATTTGTTTTTCAACATAAATAGCAGTTTCAAAGGTCCGATTGTCTGAGAGTAAAAAGTTCTGTATTATCAGCTGAATGTTTCATTGTTGTCTCCATGTCCCAACACTTGACTCTCCATCAGAATCAGCACCCACTTCATTTCAGAACCTAGAAGAAAATCAAGGGCAGTATTAATTATTTTCATTTCATTTCAACATTCAATGGGGTCATTCTCCCCTTGAATTTTCTTTCTTTCACCTGGGAATGCGTGCCCTACCTGATGCAGTCTGTATGAGAGAGAATGTTTGCTGCTTTTATCTCAATGATCTGTTTTGCCAAAAAAGCTATTCACTCTCACGACCTCTACTGAGATACATTAAGTGCAAATTCTCCCCTTGTCTCTACACAAACAGATATCTCTGTTATAATTAGTACATCCCCCAGACTTGAAAAAGAAAACTCAAGTTACAATCTTTTCTTCTCTGAATTAATAGTTTTATTGCAATTCAAACAGTCACCACCAGATGGCGGTGTGTAGCATGTATTATTATTTATTTCTTAGCAGACACCCTTATCCAAGGCAACTTACAATTGTTACAAGATATCACATTATTTTTACATACAATTACATTATTTTTTACACATTATTTTTACATACAAGTACTCATTTATGCAGTTGTGCTTTGTTTTTTTACTGGAGCAATCTAGGAAAAGTACCTTGCTCAAGGGTACAGCAGCACCCCACCTGGGATTGAACCCCCAACCCTCCGGTCAAGAGTCCAGAGCCCTAACCTCTACTCCACACTGCTGCCATATACATCCAGTAGTTGACCCCATCTGCAATATATGTGTTCCCCCATTACCTTTACTGTTACAGCAGCTGTGCTGTTTTTAATGAGCTTTCCCTTTGTCTTAAGTGATGAGGTGTTAATTTGTAAACACATAGTGTTCTGCGTTTTCGGTTTTTATCTTTTAAAAAAATGAAATCTGAGTTTTTTTTTTTACATATGTTAAAATAGGGATACAATCGGGAAAATCGGGGGGAGGGGGCTCAGTATACACACTTTACATGTGGCATATGATGCGTAGCAGTTCTGGTTTCTGATTAATAATGTCCGGGCACATTTTCCCAAGTTAGCTGGTACTTTGCAAACGTTTGGGCAATCGCTGTGCTGACGCAAATAGTATCTACAGAAGGTATGAACATGACATCAGCATAAAACAAGCCAGGTTTATTCACCTTGAAATCATAAAAAGAAAAGAAAATTGACAGAACTGGACGGTGCAAGCCATTGGGAGATGCACCAAAAATCACACTGAGCATTTACATCAATGCATTCCATATAAGTTTACAAATTAAAGCATCAACATTTTCTGTCATATATTTACGATTAAGATTGTTGCCGTTAGGCAGTGTTTTAGTTGATGGACAGACAGTACTGTCGCACGAAGTCACCAATACATACCTCTCTGCTGTCACAGTTAATCAAAACCCTTGAGCCTGGCACGGTGGGGAGAATACATTAAATAAATACTGGTGTTCAGGTAGGCTCTTCTCTAATCTGTTGTTGCAAATACCCACTACAGCACAGAGGAGTGGAAAGTGGCAGATATAGAGGCAAGTCCATATTTGTTTATATTATTATTATTTGTTTATTTAGCAGACACCTTTATCCAAGGTGACTTACAGAGACTAGGGTGTGTGAACTATCCATCAGCTGCAGAGTCACTTACAATTACATCTCACCCGAAAGACGGAGCACAAGGAGGTTAAGTGACTTGCTCAGGGTCACATAATGAGTCAGTGGCTGAGGTGGGATTTGAACCGGGGACCTCCTGGTTATAAGCCCTTTTCTTTAACCACTGGACCACACAGCCTCCTTATATATTTATACTGAGGTTAGTTCAGGAGAGCCAGTGTCTAATTTCAAAGGAAAGGAAATAATAAGAGCAACCTGCCTTAAGTGTAAACAGCCAATAGACTGGAGAGCCATGGGAAGCATGGTATGCCTGCAGTGTAGGGAGCTTACTGAGGGAGTTGCAGTACATTACAGGTGCCAACCAGAGAGAGATCACCATACCTGTGATGCAAGATACTGGATGCCTGGGACCAGACTTGCTGTTTGAGGGAGAAGAGGAGAACAGAAAAAGATGGGGTCCCTCTTGACCTGAAGAGAAGAGCTTGCTTGCTGCTAAATACTTTTTATCATAAAGTATAGTTGCATACTGCATTTTCTATAATTAAAAAATAAACCTGTGCTTTGTGGTCACTAGCACCAATTTTCTCTAAAAGATGAATTGTTTTCTTTTAACACCTTTTCAGCGAAGCAGCAACACGTCAAGTATTTATAAACGAGGCCAGAGCTCTGGGCTTTTTCCAACTAACCATTTTCTCTGACAATTGAACTTATACTCAGTAACGGCCATCTAGACAGTGTATTTTTATCAGTCAAAAGGTTTGGTCTTGCAGTATCGCTCGCTAGAGGCGGGTTTTTAAGGAAGTAGGCTGAAGTCTATTTTCTGTGAAGGTGTTAAGTCAAGATGAGATGTATAATTAACATGTTAAACTTATTAATTAAATGTGATAAGCTTATGATTTATATTTACTTAAACTAATGCATTATAATTATCTTTACTTAGAGTAGTATGTGCTTTTTTGCTTGAACGTGCTAAATATTTTGTAGTATGAATCTAAACGTTTAGGTAAGCTTGATAACTAGCAGACACACTGTGACCACATACTGCACGAGCAGGGGGGTTGTGGTGACGTCATGAAAGGAACTGAAAAATTGGACATAAAAACTTTACCAAACTATACCAAAGCGTTCTTTTTTCGACCTCCAATCCTAAACTGAGCTTGTGAGAATTTGAACCCAGCCTCTGTAGTTGAATCCTGATTTGAGAGACTGTCTGAAAAGCCTTTACCTACTGATGGACATCACCAAGCCACTCTGAATCAATTGCATAATAATAATAGAAAAATACTATTGCTTTCCTTTAAAAAAAAAAAAAAAAATGACAAAAACCGGAAAACTTTCATAACACATTTTACATTTTAATACATTTACAAAATGTACACTGGAGCACCTGCTTAGTCACAGTTTTGTACAATAGAATGCCTTGACTACTCTTATAAAAGTTTACTACAGTAAATCTGCATGCTAAATTTGCTGTTTTCTCATGGTTATACAATGCATTGACCATATTTTCCCGCAGTTTGCCATGTTTTTAAATTTGCTTTAACATACCTCTTCTCTGGGCTTTACAATGCTTACCGGTGCTTTACCACACTTTCACTATGCATTATTTTTTACTATAGGAAACTTTTATAATGTTAGTCTTTGCTTTATATTACTATATGTTTTGCATATTTATAACAGAATTCAGATACAGAAAATTTAATTTCTACAGCTGCCAGCAGCATGCATTTCATTATGAATGATTCTGGTCCAGAATGTGGTCAATTCAGTGTCATCCTTAATTTTACCACTGGGTGGCAGTATGACAGTACAGTATTTATACACCAGGCAAACGGACTGGTTTCTGTTCCTTTGACCACAAGATGGCATCAGAGACCAAATCAAGAAAAATGTTGACACGACATTTATTTTGCAGCTTTCAGTGCTTTTCCCATAGGTATTTTTGCAGTGTTTTTGCTGTTTTACCAGGTTTTGCATGCTTTTCACATGGTTATACTATGCATTCCCAATAGTTTCCCTGGTTTGCCATGTTTATTAATATGCTTTACCATCCCTCACTATTCTTTGCTATGCTTACCTGTGCTTTATCATGCTTTCACTATGCTTTACCACACTTTGCTATGTTTTTGCTATGGTAACATGTATAAAGGTAATATCATGTAATCTGTGTATGCATGTTTTTTGTTTTGTTTTTTTATAATGGATTCTTAGCCATACTCCAACCCATTATTAAAAAATGGTTTTGCAGAATAACCCCTTCACCCGCACTCAGTTTCTGGACTCTATATACTGCCTTCTGGCCTGGATTAACATCAGACCAGACTGCTCAGCATTGCAGCATCTAGATTTACAGCCATTGCTTTTGGTAACAGTACAGAATTTCCCAACAACATTAACCATGCCTCTGTGTGGACTGCGAGGCAAGGATTTCAGTACATTTGTAAGGAAACTAAATTATGTATGTGTTCCTGTGTGAAGGAGTGCACACAACAAAGATCTAAGCATAATTTAACACGTTTTCTTTATTGATTCCAATAATCAAAGGTCACACTTTTACATGTTAATTATTATCATCATACACAACAATGAGTCTGTTAGTTTTAACAGAAATTAAGCAGTAATTAGTTACACAATTTCTGGGAGGGCATCGGACATGGCGCTGGTGTGTGTTCTTGGAGAATCTTGACTGCTTCTCAAATGCCCGCTCAAAATGCCTGTCATATATCTTGCCTTAATGTGTGTGTAAAGCTAAACCTTGTTTTTGCTACCTTAGTTTGTCTTTGTGTCAGCAGCGTTCCAACCAAGGTCAGTCAAGCTCCCACACCACACTCAGTTTCATATTTTTCTTGCAGCTGTGCTGGCACAGTGTACTCATAATAATTGTTTAACCCTTCACGTTACACATTAAATACAGTATTTCCGTAGGTTTCTAACTGTTATGCGAAATTCATCATTCACCACTAGATGGCGTTGCAATAACAAAAGTCTATGCTATTTGTGGATTTTTTTATTTTATTTTTATTGTGCTTTTGTGCCTCACAAAACAGATTAATATGTTATGAAAATATAATCTCTGAAAACTATTCTGTAAAATAACTCTGTGGCCGTGTCAGTCCACATGGCCAAGACAGTAGATTAACAGACATTTTCCTTCGTGCAAAAAATATAAATATATTCAGCATTATATATATATATATATATATATATATATATATATATATATATATATATATATATATATATATATATATATACAGTACTGTGCAAAAGTTTTAGGCAGGTGTGAAAAAATGCTGTAAAGTAAGAATGCTTTCAAAAATAGACATGTTAATAGATTATATTTATCAATTAACTAAATGTAAAGTGAGTGAACAGAAGAAAAATCTAAATCAAATCAATATTTGGTGTGACCACCCTTTGCCTTCAAAAACAGCATCAATTCTTCTAGGTACACTTGCACACAGTTTTGAAGGAACTCGGCAGGTAGGTTGGCCCAAACATCTTGGAGAACTAACCACAGTTCTTCTGTGGATTTAGGCAGCCTCAGTTGCTTCTCTCTCTTCATGTAATCCCAGACAGACTCGATGATGTTGAGATCAGGGCTCTGTGGGGGCCATACCATCACTTCCAGGACTCCTTGTTCTTCTTTACGCTGAAGATAGTTCTTAATGACTTTTGCTGTATGTTTGGGGTCGTTGTCATGCTGCAGAATAAATTTGGGGCCAATCAGATGCCTCCCTGATGGCATTGCATGATGGATAAGTATCTGCCTGTACTTCTCAGCATTGAGGAGACCAAATCCCCAACTCCATTTGCAGAAATGCAGCCCCAAACTTGCAAGGAACCTCCACCATGCTTCACTGTTGCTTGCAGACACTCATTTGTGTACCGCTCTCCAGCCCTTCAGTGAACAAACTGCCTTCTGCTACAGCCAAATATTTCAAATTTTGACTCATCAGTCCAGGGCACCTGCTGCCATTTTTCTGCACCCCAGTTCCTGTGTTTTCGTGCATAGTTGAGTCGCTTGGCCTTGTTTCCACGTCGGAGGTATGGCTTTTTGGCCGCAAGTCTTCCATGAAGGCCACTTCTGACCAGACTTCTCCGGACAGTAGATGGGTGTACCAGGGTCCCACTGTTTTCTGCCAATTCTGAGCTGATGGCACTGCTCTTCCGATTGCGAATGGAAGTAAGCATGATGTGTCTTTCATCTGCTGCAGTAAGTTTCCTTGGCCGACCACTGCGTCTACGGTCCTCAACGTTGCCCGTTTCTTTGTGCTTCTTCAAAAGAGCTTGGACAGCACATCTGGAAACCCCTGTCTGCCTTGAAATTTCTGCCTGGGAGAGACCTTGCTGATGCAGTATAACTACCTTGTGTCTTGTTGCTGTGCTCAGTCTTGCCATGGTGTATGACTTTTGACAGTAAACTGTCTTCAGCAACCTCACCTTGTTAGCTGAGTTTGGCTGTTCCTCACCCAGTTTTATTCCTCCTACACAGCTGTTTCTGTTTCAGCTAATGATTGTGTTTCAACCTACATATTGAATTGATGATCATTAGCACCTGTTTGGTATAATTGTTTAATCATACACCTGACTATATGCCTACAAAATCCCTGACTTTGTGCAAGTGTACCTAGAAGAATTGATGCTGTTTTGAAGGCAAAGGGTGATCACACCAAATATGGATTTGATTTAAATTTTTCTTCTGTTCACTCACTTTGCATTTAGTTAATTGATAAATATAAACTATTACCATGTCTATTTTTGAAAGCATTCTTACTTTACAGCATTTTTCACACCTGCCTAAAACTTTTGCACAGTACTGTATATATATATATATATATATATTACATTGTAATACAATCTAAAGGTTCATGCATAACAAGAACAGCTTGTCCTTTAGCCAGAGGGCAATTTCCTTTTGCCAATTTTACTCAGTAAAATAAGGACGTCATTTAAAACGCAGGACCAAAAAAAACCCAAACATATTCATCAGGAGCTACAATTTCTTCCAAAAGAAAGCAAAGAATAAAACCAAATGAAGAGTTTGAATGGGAAACGATTAAAAGAAATAGAAGTCATCAGGAGATAAGACCCCTAACCCTTTTCGCTTCTATTTAACATTCATTGAATTGAATAATTCGCTCTTATTATCGTAAATAGTCTGCATATTTACTCTGAATATGCTAATTTAAATTTGCTGCTAGCGCTTGACCGACTTAATAAAAAATATATGTATATATAGTTTTGTATTATATTCTATATTGTTTTTCAACGGTTTAGCTTAAGGGCAATTCAGTTACATTTCAATCAGTTGCTTTCTTGAAATGTCATTATCCCAAACTAGTTTCTGATAATTGGCAACCGTTTTGCATAGAAAAGCATTCAAGGCTTTGGGCACAAAATTACAAGGGACCTTATCAGTCACTTTTAGAGAAAAATAGTGGACAGTTTATCATTAATCTTTCCCATGAAATAACTGTCTACTTTTTATGGTATTGCTTTGCTTTTGGCTATCCTCATACACTGACCAGCTGTCCTTAGTTAATAAATGTGTTGTCCTTACAAGTGGCAACAAAGAAAGTTTAAATTGGCATTGTTTGAAACTGGCTTAACACATGTCTTTGTAAACTTTAATTGACATTTCTTTTAATAACGAGTCAGTATTTTCAAATGTTACTCAACGTGTTTTTTTTTTTGAATACGTCTCTTACTGTTATGCCCTTTGAGTGGGTCTGGGTTCTGTTTCTCTAACCCGTAACTACTACCCACTGGTCCGGTTGACCCCGAGCACTTTTAAAAGGCCCACTGCTCTTCTGCTACACACAGCCACTTACCCGCTAGTAGTTTCATGTCAAGTCAGCGCCAGTTGTTGTAGGCGTTCTTGCTGGGCTAGATATTCTGATCTTCTGCACAGGTGGGTATTTGGGTCCAGGGTACCTGTGGATAGTACTTGCGTGACATTTCTTGATCAATAATGCAATTTTGAATTCATCATTATTGGAGCTACTAGGAGTTAGTTCTGGAGTCAGATGAAGTTGATATGTTGCAAAAGGAAAGATTTTGTAATATATATATATATATATATATATATATATATATATATATATATATATATATATATATAGTACTGATCTCTTACTTAGTTTGGCCAATTGTACTATTTCATGCCATTCTAAACATTGCTGGGATAACAGTAACATTCTCTACGTGTCTGCAGCCTGTGTTTGAGCAGAACAGTTGTTTGAAGAGGAAAGGCCAGATTGCAGTTACAACAAGTGATGAAAAAACATATTTCAAAGCTAGAGCTTCCTATCGAAAGAAGAAGTGAACGATTGTGGTTCGAACAAGTTGTGTAGAATGCAGCGGTAAAGTCACGACGAGTACACCAGACCACATCCCGTATCCAGATCAAGTTCATTTACACATTTTGAATCAGCAATTTGAAAGGAGAAGTGAGTGCACCGACAAAAGCCTGTATTAAGCAGAGCCCATTCAAATTGGTTCAATATCAGAATTTGAGTCAGCATTTAGAAAACATAAACAGTGATAAAAGCAGGGATGAAATCAAAGCAAAAAAGGTGACCCACCAGCCTGCTGAGAGCAACCAGCCTGAGCGTTTCAAAGCTTAGCAAGGAGAAGCTATAGAGTCCTATCTTTTGAACCTGCAAGAGGTACTGACTTCTTGATATCTGTAAACGTTGACCTCATTCTCATTCTTGTGATGAACTCTTTAACTGTTGAACTCACTCTCGTTGCTGAAAGATTGTTATTTTGCTTAAATGTTATTTGCTTTTTGCTACAAATTGTTTTTAAAACTCCAGGAGGGAGAATAATAATAAAGCTTATTTACTTGATTCAAAGACTTGACTCATTTTGATTCTTGCAGCCGTAGAATCCACTTAAAGGTTATTGCCCGAGGATTGTTAGGGTTCACGAGCATGACACTATACAATATAAATATTTACCTTTCTCTAGCCCTGATATTAAACTGCTGGTCGCAGTCTTTTCGGGGTTTGAAAGAGTGCAAGGCTATGCGTTGCCCTTCATAGCACAGCAGACAACACACCAACTGGATACAGGGCTGAAGCACCAGTTAGCACATGTTTATTTTACAAATTATAACATTGTGGCTGGTTTATCCACACAAAAAGCTAAATGAGTTGAATGAGCAATCTCTGCCAGACAGCCTCCTGCTTCTGACAACTGTCAGCTTCTCTTCACTACTCAACTATCTGTGTTTTAATAAGCTGCTCAGAGTCAGATCAATTGGAATGTCAGCTGGGAACTGGCCAATCAGCATTGCTTCTAGCTAACATTCTGCACATGGGACTGGATGGTACAAGTTTAGAGTTAGGGATTGGATTAGGGAAAGTGGGCTTACAATTAAGATTTTAGTTTAAAATGCATGGATATAGATGTATTTGCAAAGAAGGATTACTTTGTTACAAAACAATACAGGGATACAAATATTCAGAAGTGGAAGCTAGGGGGAACAAATATTAGTTCCTAGGAGAAGATATATTTAGGGTGAACATATATTCTCTGACACTGGTACAAACTAAATAAGTTATTTACATAAATAAACCACCAAAGTTAAACACTATTTACATGTGAGGGGTTTTCACCTTGTCCCTGTCACAGAGTTACATGTTGACAGTAGAATTCTACTGGTAATAAATACTGATAGATGAAATGTTAGCCGTATCAGTCCAGAGATGATAGACAAAGAGAAGGAGATGTGATACTTTTTATTGGACTAACTAAACAATAAGAAACTCCAAAAAGGCTGCTGTCATTACATTTTCTGCTGATTCTAGTCCCTATGAAATAAATGTGGTCAAAATCTCAAGGTCCCAGTCTGCAAGCTGTCTTCCTTCGCCGAACCCACACACACTTAATCTGGTCATTTAAAAGACAGCAGAGCTTCATTTCAAGCGCTCACCACCAAGTAATCCCCTTGAAATAATGATATTTGTTCAATAGTGTTGCTCTAATAGTCGGTCAATATGAAATAATTGAAGAAGGAATGTAGCGAGCTGGGGAGTCTGAGAGGTGACATCGCTTCCATCTCTTTCCCCGGATTATGAAGTGCTCCGAAGGGCAGGAGCAAATGACTCTCTTACAATTCAGGGGCAGCATCGCCCTGCTGTTTGCACTGGAATCAATGAGAGATGAACACAATCAGCAGGAGAAATAGAGGGGGAGAGGCGGGAGAGATTAGCGCAACAGCAGGGCACCGCTTGTTGACAAATAACCTGCCCAAATCCCGGAGATATATTCACACAGATGCCTGCCTTTGACAGTGACTCTGTGTTTGACATTCCGAGTCCGGGGCAGATGGGTGGCTCAGGGCTGGTAGAGGAGCTAGAGGTTCTGTCCAGGACAGATGCTCAGTTGTCAAGAATAATCCCCCCAGAATGAATACATTGAGATCACTGACCTCATTTATAAGGGGGTCCTAACAAAGTAGAAACAGTCACATTCAGATACACCGGTTCTTTGTTGTAGATCTAGACAATATAAAAAAGAATAGGGGCATTAGACCTACAGGATGTAAAGATGATGTTAGTATTATCATTTCTAAGAATTACATTGATTTTTAAATGCGTGGGCTACCTGTTTTCCTGCACATGTTTGGCATGGTTTCTATTGCTTTCTTTTTCAAATGGGTTACTGGTATTTCTGCCATCCTCTAGGGCAGAGGTGTCAAACTGGCTTCTGGCTTTCATTCCATCTGAGCGCTTAATTACTTAATTGTTCTAAATATTTGATTAATTGGATACATCTGACACTTCTCTTCAGGCCTCAAAATGTTTTATAGGTCGTGTACCTTGAGTCAAGTGCATTTTTAAAATCATCAACTGTAAAATATTAAATATGTCCAGTTGAATAAATAATTAGATCAATTAAGTGAATTGAGAGCTTAAGTTGGAAAGAAAACCAGAAGACCCTGCGGATCTTGAGGACCGGAGTTTGACACCCCTGCTCTTGGAGCAGGTGTTGCAGGGGGGGCAGATTAAAGGTGTACCTGACATACTTGGATTCTGAGAGCTCTATTGAGGCCACCGTGGTGACTAAAAGAGGAAATGATATACAAAGTAAATCTAAACCAGAAGAATAACACATTAGTTGTGATAACTGTGATATGTCATATTCATACCAAGTAGCTCTTTAAATCAGAAGAAACATTTTAAAACTCAGTGGGGCACTATACGTTTAACTGAACAATGATAATAAAGTGTTACAAAATAAAGGCATAATGATATATTTTATCACCCTACCTGAATCCCACACCTTAGGTCTAATCCTACTCTTTATTCAACTGGTTATTAATGTGATAATTTATCGGAAATATGTATCAGCTATTGCCCAGTTGGTGTAATGACCTACAGCAGTACAGGGCAACTGACTGGGCATTCGACACCAGGTTTATCAGGAAAAGGGAGGAGTTGCCTGGAGGTTTAGATGGTTTAATTAAAGAATTAAGAACATGTTTGAAACAAAGACCTGCTCAGGAAGAGTCAATGTATTTTCAAGAGTGTTATCGATGCCTGTAGAGTAGAATAGACAGCAGAGTCATTGCAATCATGTCTTACCATACGCAGATACAATTCAACACACTGAAAGAGAGGAGCAAGGGATGCAGACAGCCATCTGCAATTTGGTTAATTTTTTTAAATGTCAGATGATTAGATCAAAGGAGCCCCAAATGATTACTTAATGGAAAAAAGAAGCAAACTCTGCAATAAAGACCTGCAGGTTATCATGCATAAAGCATGTTTGACAAGGTATTCTTGAATTTGTTAACCACACATATACCAGTAAATAGCTTGTTACATTAACTAATAAACTATCCCCACATAAATAATTATGTCATGGCATTTTAAAATGACTATTGAAAAACATCTGATTTAATCTGGGTAATGCACTTCTATAACTGCTACCACGTCTTGTGTTGTCTCAATAGGGGTTCTGATTTGAGGGTTAAATCCGTTAAAGTTTTACATCCTGAATATACTTTTGTAAGAATGTAAATGGTGTCAAAAAATATAGTTATTACCTGGAGTAACTATCATATACTGTACTTCCTTTATCAATGATTAAGATCTTTTTTTTTTTGCAAAACAAGTACAGTAAAAGTATGTTTAATGGAAGTACAGTCAGCACTTACATATCTGACCTTATCAAATGTTGTCTTCAGTGCCGGATAAATGAGTGTGACGCATATCTGATTATTTCATTTTGGCCCGTTCCAACCCTTTCTATTTTTTCAGGGAACACAAAAAAGATGCAATGTCAAAAATACATAGCTGAAAGGACTGTGTTTTAAAATAAGTAGGTTTCCATTTAGATTGTTGATTTGGTACAGTACTATATTTTCAACAGAAGAAGTATTTTAATTCAGAACGATATGATTCTGAAAATATCACTTGCCAGAAGAGACGACTATGGATACATGAACTGTAAAACAGTACATATTTTTAAAAATGTAAAAGGCAATGCAATTTAGCAAAAGATTTTTAAAAAACCAACACCACCAGTTTCCAGAATTAAAACAGTATCCAAAGTCAGTATTCAAAATTGCAGATTATAGTGCTCGATAAGGCCTTAGTGTCACAGTTCACTTGCAAATGAAAATGCACAAAACCAACTAAAGATCACAGAGTTCTTTTAAAAATGCTTCACAGTATCTAAAACTATTTGATTATCAACTTTTACATTGTTGTAGTTTGTCTCGTTCACTTTGTTTCGCTGCATTTTCGTCATGTGAAATTGGAGGAAGCGCTGTGTAACTGCACAATCAAGACAGACTGATTTGGCATGAGAGAAAAAAAAACAAAGAAAAAAACAAAAACAAAAAACTGCTGTGTATCTGGGTAACGGATAGCCAATGCTGACTGTATGTTAAAAAGTAAAGGTCCTGATAATTATTAAGAGAAGGAAAAAAACAGAACCTCATTGACTGGGTTCCGCCTCCTGTGTGTGTGTATGTGCGATGTTAAAGACAGATTAAACTTGTTTTTTAAAATCCAAAATTTAATCTGAAACAGTAAGAAGTAAAAAGAACTCCTACTTACTGTATGTATTGTGCATTTTTGTTTTTATTTCTTTTATAACTTGCTAAGTCTTTCACCGGGATTTGCTCTCAATTAATAATAATATCCTGTTTTAAAAATAAATAAATATATGGTTGCAATTACAGCAGATGTTTACATGTGTAAGATGTGTAAGATACTGATATAGTTTGGCTGCCATGTGAGTTATCAGTCTTTTACTGCTTGTGGTGTGTATTTTTGTCTAGATAGTAAAAACACACCCAATAAAGTTACCAAATCGGAAATAAACAACATAAAAGTTTCTTTTAGTATTAAGACAAAATAATGCGCATAACTCTTTGTGTTACCCACTCAGTCTTCATAGAGATATCCCCCTGGGTGCAGGGAATATGAGAAGTAAGTAGTCCTGCCTTCTCTCTGCCTGTGAGTTGGAGCTGCCTGGGGGGTGCTTTTAATGATAGTGCCAGTTCTGGCAGGTCAGCCCCTTTGTTTAGCTGGGTGTTCTCCTTAACACCCCTCGACATGAAAGTGACACCTGTAGTAAAAGAAGCCCTACACCTGGGGCTTGTTTACTTTGGCAGCTGTGTGAGAACCAGAGGCTGACAAACACCAAAGTTCTTCACAAAACACCCTGGGTTGCTTGAACAGTACTTTGAGGGTTTAAAGTTTGTATGCACCTGTATCTGAAATGGCAACTTATTTTGGTAAGCTTTTATCTGGTTACACAATTTCCGAACATGTTTGTTTGTTTTTCACTGAACCTGGTTTGTAGTCGCCAGTAACTTGTTTTATAATCGAAGGGCCCAGGGCAAGATTATGGTAAGTCACACAGATTCCTTTTTGAGAAAATCTCTTTAGATGTTTGTTGAAATTTAAGAATTTAAGGAATTGAAAAATCAAGACATTGGGTTGCATTAAATTGATACAGCCATCACTTAGCTTAATAAATATAAATGTTTAATTGGACTGCAAATTACAGTGCTTGCATGTTTGTGAACCTGAATTTAGTCTGCAAAATGATCCACCTCAGTAAAACGTGGGTTAGCACTTTGAGTTAGATATCTTTGTTTGCAGAGGAATTCTTTTTGAAAGGCACAATGCTTTTCTTAACAGTGACTGTCTAATATTGACAATTCCTGAAGCAGTCTGACAGTGGGCACTGATGAAAGTACTGTGGGATAGCATGTTATTGATAACACTATCTCAAATTGAATGATAATGTGACTTACCATTTTCTTGCCCCAAGCCCTTCAATTGCTTTCAATCCATTGTTTTTACATTTATTTGGTAATTTCGTTTTCTGTTGTTGACAGCTAAAACCGGTCAGGATCCCTTTGCTTGCACTTCCTTTTAAAGGGCCCATCTTTCAAAAGTTTACTTAGGCAGAACACACGGGGGAAGCACAGCAAAGTATTGTAAAGCAAAGTGAAAGTTACAGCACATTAAAGTCATGGAACAGCACAGCCTGGCATGGAAAAGCACTATTGGGTACAGAAAAGCAAGGTAAACCCATGCTTAACCACAGTAAAGCCCACTAAAGCTAAAATGTTGTTTTTTTATTTGTTTACTGAAAAAGGTTTTTGCTATTGCTGTGAGCTTACAAAAGGGGCAGGGGGTAGCATCTTGGGCTTCCACTGTAGAATGGGCTTCATGTCAGGTTTGGGAATATGCTATTTTATATATATATATATATATATATATATATATTTTTTTTTTTAATATATAAAAAGCAATGAGCCAATAGCTATTAACATGAGTGCCCTATCCTTTGTAGTTCTAGAAGAAATACAATTCGATAATATACAATACAGAAGAATAAAGGTAGATCATTACATCATTAACTATGTAGTAAATGACATCAGAAACACATTAATAGATTTAAATAGAAATAACTGAGTGAAGTTACCATGGCATCAAAAGCATATAAGTACCTCCACTGTTTGTTTTTAGACACAATTTCCCTTGACAAAGGTATGTTAAACATACAGAAACGTGGGAAGTTGGCTCTTTTTAGCAAAAAACTATATATATACACTGCTCTGCAAAAGTCTTAGACATGTTGCATTTTTCTACTGTGATGCATTATCAGCCTCAACAATTTACTCAAAACCTCCACTAGTGTTTTCTACTGTTATAACAATTTTGACTTGCATAAAGAAGGAAAAATACTGAGTGAAATAGATGGCATCACTCGATTTTCAAGGTGTGGTATGTGAAGCATAAATTCAGAGAAACATCATCTGTAATTGACAAACAGAGGACTGGAAGACCCAATAAGCTGTCTAACAAGGATGAGCAATACTCTTAATAATATTCTTAAGGAATAGAAAGAAGACAAGCATTGAATTGACAACAGAACTGGCAGAAGGCACAGGTGTCATTGTCCATCAATCAACAGTCCAAAAAACCTTTGACCATTGTTCCAATTCTGATTTCAAGAGTGACCTTCGTACTGTTGATTTGATGGACAACTGAAATGGCAGTCGGTCGGACATGTAACAAGAAGAACAGACCATCGCTGGACCAAGGAGGCCTTCATCCAGCAGTGGACTGAAAAAGGCTGATGATGATGATATTTATCAGGCAGTGTTGTGTGATACACTGCCGTTAAAGATTGTGTCCAGTACCATCAGATGAAATGAGGTTAAAAGCTCTAAAACCACGCATGCAAATGAGCCGGCTACTATTCCTTTCTATTTAAACCTTCAGGCATTATGGTATTGAGCGTATTTATCCATTTATTCCATCCTTTATTCTTCTATATTGTACTTTATCTAATTTTATTTCTTCTAAAATTACAAATTGTAGGTCATTCATGTCATGTTCATTTTTTTGTAGTGTTACATACAAATATTTCATTTTTGGCCATCACTTAAAGGCAAAATTATCCTTATATTAGTGTTCTTTAGGTATCATCCCCAGGCAGCAAGGTAATAACTCCCCACCTGGCTCCTGCCTGGAGCATTCTGTGAGCTTGACTGACACCAACTGTGTCTGACCGTGCCTCTGTGATTTTTGACCTCTGTCCCTGCACTCACGCTGAAATTGAATTGCATTGAATTGCATTGAGTATTGCATTGTGTTTTATGAATTGGCCTTTAAGTAGAACAAAACGGTTGTCTGCTGTGTCACGGTTATTTTGTGTAACTTAACACCGGACCCACTTCTGATCAACTTTTTTCATCTCTCTTAAGTTTAATCCTCTGTGTCATGTCTGTAAACTATCTTCATTTGTATCTCCTTCAGTTCTTTTAAAAGTGTAATAACCTATTTTGCTTCGATTGACACTTTAACATTGGATGGTAGCACATATTTCTCTTCCCAGTCACTTCCTGTGTTACAGGTAAAAGGCCCCTACCTGACCCTTTGTTGATTCTTCATTGCAGTATAGAATGCAAGATCCAGGAGAGGTCTGAATACTATGTAACACTGTAAGTGAACTTATACTGTTCAGGTGAAGAGATAAACAATAAGTGACTGGTGTGAGCATGTTAAGAACATACCTACAAACGAGGAGAGGCCATACAGGCCATCAAAGCTCACCTGGGTCCTAGTAGCTGCTTGATCTCAAAACTTTGTCAAGTCAGAGTCATGAAAGATTATGATTCTGCATCAACAACATGGCTAGGTAACCCATCCCATATCCTCACCATTCTCTGTGTAAAGAAGTGCCTCCTACCCTCTGTCCTAAGTATGCCTCCACTTAATTTCCAACCACGTCTTCTGGTCCTGGTTTCTAAATATACTCAACTTCTACAATTATATCTTAGTTATTGTACACCATCAGCTGGTCAATTAAACAACATGTTGATCATACTCTGTAACTAGATCGAAAACTGATCCTTCCATCAGTAGTTTGAAAGTCTTGAAAGTCTTTTTTCATTTAACGGCATGAAATTAAATTTTTCTTTTAACATAGTCATTTATGTTTGTATGTATGTATGTATGCATGTACAGTACTGTGCAAAAGTTTTAGGCAGGTGTGAAAAAATGCTGTAAAGTAAGAATGCTTTCAAAAATAGACATGTTAATAGATTACATTTATCAATTAACTAAATGCAAAGTGAGTGAACAGAAGAAAAATCTAAATCAAATCCATATTTGGTGTGACCACCCTTTGCCTTCAAAACAACATCAAGCATCAATTCTTCTAGGTACACTTGCACACAATTTTTGAAGGACCTCGACAGGTAGGTTGGCCCAAACATCTTGGAGAACCAACCACAGTTCTTCTGTGGATTTAGGCAGCCTCAGTTGCTTCTCTTTCTTCATGTAATCCCAGACAGACTCGATGATGTTGAGATCAGCGCTCTGTGGGGGCCATACCATCACTTCCAGGACTCCTTGTTCTTCTTTACGCTGAAGATAGTTCTTAATGACTTTTGCTGTATGTTTGGGGTTGTTGTCATGCTGCAGAATAAATTTGGGGCCAATCAGATGCCTCCCTGATGGTATTGCATGATGGATAAGTATCTGCCTGTACTTCTCAGCATTGAGGAGACCATTAATTCTGACCAAATCCCCAACTCCATTTGCAGAAATGCAGCCCCAAACTTGCAAGGAACCTCCACCATGCTTCACTGTTGCCTGCAGACACTCATTCGTGTACGCTCTCCAGACCTTCGGCGAACAAACTGCCTTCTGCTACAGCCAAATATTTCACATTTTGACTCATCAGTCCAGAGCACCTGCTGCCATTTTTCTGCACCCCAGTTCCTGTGTTTTCGTGCAGAGTTGAGTCGCTGGCCTTGTTTCCACGCCGGAGGTATGGCTTTTGGACGCAAGTCTTCCATGAAGGCCACTTCTGACCAGACTTCTCCGGACAGTAGATGGGTGTACCAGGGTCCCACTGTTTACTGCCAGTTCTGAGCTGATGGCACTGCTGGACATCTTCCGATTGCAAAGGGAAGTAAGCATGATGTGTCTTTCATCTGCTGCAGTAAGTTTCCTTGGCCGACCACTGCGTCTCACGGTCCTCAACGTTGCCCGTTTCTTTGTGCTTCTTCAAAAGAGCTTGGACAGCACATCTGGAAACCCCTGTCTGCCTTGAAATTTCTGCCTGGGAGAGACCTTGCTGATGCAGTATAACTACCTTGTGTCTTGTTGCTGTGCTCAGTCTTGCCATGGTGTATGACTTTTGACAGTAAACTGTCTTCAGCAACCTCACCTTGTTAGCTGAGTTTGGCTGTTCCTCACCCAGTTTTATTCCTCCTACACAGCTGTTTCTGTTTCAGTTACTGATTGTGTTTCAACCTACATATTGAATTGATGATCATTAGCACCTGTTTGGTATAATTGTTTAATCATACACCTGACTATATGCCTACAAAATCCCTGACTTTGTGCAAGTGTACCTAGAAGAATTGATGCTGTTTTGAAGGCAAAGGGTGGTCACACCAAATATGGATTTGATTTAGATTTTTCTTCTGTTCACTCACTTTGCATTTAGTTAATTGATAAATATAATCTATTAACATGTCTATTTTTGAAAGCATTCTTACTTTACAGCATTTTTTCACACCTGCCTAAAACTTGTGCACAGTACTGTATGTATGCATGTATGTATATATATGTATGCATACATGCATGTGTGTGTGTGTGTGTTTGTGGATATGTGTGTATGCATATACAGAATACCATTTTCAATGGGCAAATCCAGTTGATAGTTCCCGTAATAACTGGCCAGTTATTACGGGAAACACATGATCAGACAGTTGCAATTGTAATTAAATTAAATAAATACATATAAATATAGGTGCCAATTTAGACATACATATATCCAATTTTACATAATAGTGCTAATAAAAAATAGTAAGATAAAATACACTGATGCAATAATAGCACAATAAAAACTGCAATTAAAAGTTACATTCAAACCCATTAAGATTAAAAGGCCAATTTATAATAATACGTTTAAAACGGTATCTGCTTCCCTGACAAATACAAGCAGAGCATTCCATAATGTTGGTGCTCTACAGGAAAAAGCCTTGCCTCCCTTTTAACTTTGTTAACCCTGATCTCAGAGTGCGGCTAGGATGGTATGGGATCAGCAACTCCTGCAGATAAACAGGGGCTAGACCATTAAGGGCCTTATATGTTAGCAGCAAAGTCTTAAAATCAATTCTATATTCCACCAGGAGCCAATGTAAAAATGCTAAGACAGGGGTAATATGGTCACTTTACTTGGTTTTAGTCAGAATTCTAGCAGCTATGTTGTGAATAAGCTGTAAGCGGGATACCAGATGTTTTGAGATACCAGAGGAAAGTGCATTGCAGTCAATCCTCGATGAAACAAAAGCAGGCATCAGCTTCTCAGCATCAGATGCAGGAATACTTGGCCTAAGCTTTGTTATATTTCTCAAATGATAGAATGATATTTTAGTTCTTTTCCTAATATCATTTTCAAAAGATGGATTAGGATCAAAGAATTTCTAATTTCTAATTTTAATTCCGATGAAACTGCTAAGGTGTAATTTGCATAATTCATCACTTTTTTGTTGATGGTGTGAGCCCACAAGCATGACCTCTGTTTTATCCAAATTCAGCATTAAGACATTATATGACATCCAACACTTGATGTCAGCAAAGCAAGCAGATAATATCACCTCAGTAGAAGGATTGCCTGGATTTATGGATAAATGTAACTGGGTGTCATCTGCGTATCAATGGAAATTACTCAGTGCCTGCGGACAATATCGCCTAAGGGCAGCATATATAGAGAGAATAACAGGGGACCTAGAATGGAGCCCTGCGGAACACCGCACGCAACTTCTTACAAATCTGATTTTGTTTCCCCGATAGAGATATACTGGAACCTATCGGAAAGATAAGACCTAAACCAGTATAGAACATCTCCAGATAACCAGACTAAACTTTCAAGCTGATTTAATGGAAAGGAATGATCTATGGTGTCAAAAGCAGCACTAAAATTAAAATTAAAATTGAAGGGAAGCCGGAGTCAGAATTAATCAATAAATCATTTACTACCCTAACAAGGGATGCCTCGGTGCTGTGTGCAGCACGAAATCTAGATTGAAATTTCTCAAATATAGTATTACAAGCTACAAATGTATGTAATCGGTCGGCAACAGCTCTCTCTAAAACCTTGGCTAAAAATGGGACATTGAATATTTGCCTATAGTTACTAAGTGCTTTAGGATAGAGGTTGGTTGGTTTTTAAATAAAATTCTGTATTCAGTTCACTCTCTGTCTAATAACTCACATAGACCAAGTAGAGTGTGCCCCCCCCCCCCACCCAGTGGGCAGTGTGTGATAAATGAGAATAGGATGCCCACCCTCGGAGTGGGATGTAGCATTAAATTCTCGTACAATAATTTGCTGCTGATACCTGGCACCTAATCACCTCATGTTTGCTGTTCCAACTCACGCTAATGGTCAAGCTGCAACAAGAACATGTGACCTACAGAAAAGGCACCTTGATGCAGTGGCTTATTTATAGTGTCGCAAATTAAATCTAAAAGATACTCTGAACAATAAGACCAGTAATAATGTTAATGGAGCTAATAAGAGGTAACAAAAATGTAACTTTTAAGAGCAATCTCAAAAGGGGCTGCTGTGAGCCCAGTTTCATTTATTAGCAATTCATCATTCATCACAAACAAAAGAGGAACACACCCGAGTTAATCCCAGACAATCGGCAACATTATCTTAAGATAACGTCCCAGAAGAAACAGATGTACATGAACATGAGCCTACAAATCAATCATCAACTGAGAAATAGTTGTGTGTGTTTCCTTAAGAACATAATCCTTTTCAGTAACTATTCAACAGCTCCTTCTCGATTATGAACACAAAGACCATGATCCTTAAATTAAATGAGGATTCACAGCCGTGAAAAGCCTCAAAGTAATCTTGTGTGTGTACAAAAAAGGGACTTAATGTTAATGTTTAAGACGGGTTTAACGATTCTCAGCTGTTCTCAGAGTGCTGGGATGTAAGGCTACCCTCCCCTACGCTGGCTGCCCTCAATCAGGGTCAAGGAAAGATGAAGGAGCGGTCAAGCAAAGGCACAACAACCACAGCCAGGATTACTCTGTTTGTTTGTGTGCTTCTCCTGAAGGGAATGGTCTCCTTGACCTTGCATTGGCACACCATGGAAGGACAGTCTGTATAATCCAGCTGCTTGCTCCAGGATTAACAAGGGGAGCAGGCCAGGGTCAAAACAATCTGCTGTAGAAACATCCACCAACATACAGGACAGAACCACGGCATTCTGGCAGAGATAAGGCCATCAAAGCAAAGCTCTGCAGCATGTATAGAACTGGAGGCTTTGTGAACATGGATCAGTGGTTTTGTTTTTGTGATGGTCGTTTGTGTTAGAATCAAGAGAAAGGTATATGTTTGATACGGCTCATTTTCCCTTTTTACGTTGCCAGTTTTCAAAGACAGGTTCTCTCACATACAGTAAACACCCCCTGATTTAGCAATTTATCTACAATATTATGGCTATATAATGCACTAAAAACTCAGCTTTTCCATCTATTAAATAAACAGGTTACAGTTTCACAAGGACATAGATATGTTTACTAGACTATTAAAAACTCTAAATCCCAACATCTAATTCAGAATAGTAAGACCATTGGCAATAAAATACAAATCTGATTACGCCATCAGATCTCATATACCGATACTGTTTTTTAAAAGTTCAAATAGAAAGCATAATTAATTCATTACAGTTTTAATTTTCTCAGAACGATCGAATTACGTTCGGGAGGTAGGGAGAGACAGTCAGTATTGTCAGATCCTCCAGCTCCTGGCACTGTATCGCAGTGTATTTATTTACAGTTAAATATGAGAGGATTAAATGAGAGCATGTGAAAAGTGATCTTGGACATGGACAGAGGGTGACAGATGTGATGTGTGTATGAAGCAGTGAAAAACGGATGAATTGACACAGATAGCTTTTCGGATTTGATTGAAAGTTAAGAATGAAAGCAAGAGCGCCCCGGGATTAGACACTTCAAACAGCCTGCTATCTGTGGGAGGAAAACAAACAATCAAAAGAACAAGCTTCTATTGTGCGCTGTGTGAAAACACACAGATACTGGAGAGGAGGCAGAGGGAGAGAGGGAAAGGAGGAAGAGGAGGGAGACAGGTGGTTGCTGTCAGTCACAGTGGCGAGTGAGTATGTGGTACTGGTTTTCAGGAAGATCTCTTTACAACTTCAGAAAGATCAGTAGTAATAATATGCTATTTATATGTGGGCACTTTTTTTTATTTGGGGGCCCCTTTTTAAAACAAATTTGAATGTGGAAAAGGCCATTTTCAAACAAGAAAGATGCATTATATATATACTGTATATATATATATATATATATATATATATATATATATATATATATATATATATATATATATATATATATAGCATTGAATGTAAATGATTAATTCTAATATTGTCTATATTATATCCTAAATCCAGCCTCTCACCACAACAATAACTTTTTACAATAAAACATTTAAGTGATATATACAGTATATTGTATGTATCATCCGTTTCACCCGTTTTTGAAGTTAAAGAACATATTTCTGTAGTTTACAGAATATGTGGGGACCCTCTGGTCAACCTTTGTGCACCCCCAAGGGTCCCCGGATCCCAGTTTGAGAAGCACTGAAAAGCAGTGTTAACAGACCAGCAAGCACTGTACAGTGTGTCAGTAACATTCATCATTCATCATGAATTCAACATTAGAGCTATCACTATGATAAAAAAAGATGATGTCATATAACAACAGTATGTACAGAATAGAGTAAGAATAAGGAATGAATTGTTTCATCACAATGTAATAAGTGCTGCTCCAGAGGTGCATTTAACTAGGAGAATGTAGTGTTTCAGTGCTCTACGTTTCTCCAGTTTCTGAGATACAAATGTACCAGCTGTACATCTTATATATATATATATATATATATATATATATATATATATATATATATATATATATATATATATATATATATATATATATATATGAATGAAGGCTATATTTGCAATACAATATAGATTGTTTTTGTTTTCCATTGTATTAATCACTTGTGTTTCATTGGGTAGAATTAATAGTTTGCACTGATTTGTCACTGTTAAGCATCCTAAATAATTTGGTAATTCGTTTGACCTGTCTGATGATGTACTATACCGGTTAATCAATTTCGAGGCGGGTTTAAAAAGGCTCACACTGCAGCTGGCAGATAGCTTGCTTACAGAATCTGATCCTGTGTGTTTTTAAGGGAGACGATCTGGTTAACAAGTTGTCGAGACTGACAGTGACTGTCGGCGCACCATGCCTCAACCCCCACACTCATCTCGCTGAAGCTGCTTGAATCTGTGCACTGGGACTTATAAACACGCCGAAGTTAATTCACGGTCTTCAATTCATATCAGCAAGAAACTTGTTTTGACAAATCTGCTGAATAAGAGACAAAGTGAAATTGCAGATTAACATTATCTTGGAATTTGTAGTGTTTTAAACCGCAGCATTTTCTATTTTTAGCAAGATTGGTCGGGATTATTTTGTTTAATCTGTATATTTCTTTTAACAATTTTAGAGTGTCTAGTATCCATTCTGGCTTTACTTTTAACGCTGTATATTCGTGTCCCCATATCCATTAACTGTATCTTATATTACGTTTGTTTTGTTCTGTTTTTATTATTATTATTTTGATATACAAAGTTCCAGTTATTATAGCTATCTGGGTCACCACCTAGCAAATTGTAAATTACATTGACTGATAGCGCTTTGTATATTTTGTATTTTCTCATTGTTTTATTATTTGATAATTAATTGCCTATTCTTGTCTTGTCTCCTGTATGCGTGCTTGTTGGCACACCCATTCCAGTGCCCAAAACAAAGAACCTGTGCAGGTGGGTTGACCCTGTACTAAAATTAGTTGAGCTCCCACTCTGGCGCAGTCTACTTTCTTATATTCGGTCTTTGTGCAGAGGTGTTGCTTGTAATTTGTTGAAAGAAATGCTGAAAAGCACCACCAGGCGGCGGTGTTAAAACGACACTGGATTATTTTTATTTTCATGCAGGACGCTTCAGACTGGCCTTACAAAGGTAACACGAAATTCCCTTTCAATTCGAAGACGGCCACCAATGACATTACGTATGGGATATGCCTGCCCATTGGGTAGGTATCGCTGAGCTCTCTATACCAGAGCTGCCGATAGGCCCCTTCCTGGGATGATGCACTCGGTCCTGCCTACCGAGGGAATAAAACTGTCATCCCAAGGAAGCCATTTCTCTTTTTCCTTCTCAAGACGGTACGATAAGACCTCTGTGTTGAGCTGAGCGTATTGATAGAAAACAGCTCCTCGAGTCGAATCGAGTCGATTGTGTTTCCCTTGCATTCGTGCTGAAAGCTGGCTCGCCACTTTCCCGGAATCAACGACTTTGAAAAGATAGAGCCTTTTGCACAACACCAGGCCCATGTCAGCCAAGTAGGGTTTCCATCCCTGCATGGCCTGCTATGTGAATATCCCGCAAGAGTATAAACATACCCTCTGTGCGCAGTGTTTGAGCATCCAATATGCCACCTTGGCCCTCGAGAGGGACGTGGCCTGCAGCATCTGTGAGGCTTTTCAGCCCCGGTGAAGGAAGCTAGGTTGGAGAGGGCCACGAAGGCAAGCTCTGCGTCCTCTATGGCCGGATCATCGGCGGCTCTTGGAGCCCCAGAGCCCCTCCTCCATGACCTGTCCCAGGACCCCCTGCTGGACGCGCTGCAGCCTTCCTGCAGGTCCCCTGAACGCCAGTGGCAGAATCACGCCGGTCCGTGTTCCGGAAGCAGGCGATGGCTCCTCGCCCTCAAAAGTTCCCAGCCTTCCCAGATTTCATGGAGGAGGTACGCTCCCCCTGGGATCGTCCGGCCTCAGGTCCTAGTGTGCTAAAGCAGGCCACACTGCTTGCCTCTCTAGAAGGCGCAGAAAAGTTAGGCCTAGCGAGGTTCCCCCCAGTAGACTCCACCATCGCAGCCCTGGTTAAGGCCCCGCTGTTGGGTGGGTTGTCTAGAGACCCGGCGTGCCTGAACCCTCAATTCAGGGTGACGGAAACGCATCTCAAGCGGGCTTATGCAGCCGGTGGCCACGGAGCTATATCTCCTGTCCAGCACACTGCTACAGATCTCCGGTCTCCAAGGGCAAGCTCTTGGCCGGAGCCTGGCTAGCTTGATTGTGGCTCGTAGACAGCTGTGGCTGTCACAAGCCAGAGTTCCTGATACGGATAAGGCCCCAGGACATACCTTTGGGCCAGCCGTGGAGGAGATCTTACAGAGATCCCACATAAGGCAGGTCGAACCGCTGGCGAGCTCCTCAGACATGGACTGTCACCAGAACAGTTCCAGTCCCCACGGCTCTGCTGGGGGACCTAAGGCATCGCCTACAAGGCACACCAGCAGCAAACAACCGGGCCCACCTGGCAGGCAAAGGGAATGCAGGACGTGGCCAGCCCACACACCAGCATCACAGAAGGCGTTTCCAGGGCCAGCACCCTAAAGAGCCACCCCAAACTGCCCCGCAGCAGCCTAAGCAGCTTGAGCAGGGCCCCTGAAGGCTGGCAGCCTCAGACCCCCTTTTTGGCACAACAGCTGCAGTACTGGCCCGCTTGCACCGTAGACTCCTGGGTGCTCGCCACCGTGCAAACCTTCCTCCCTTTCAAGGTATCATGAATACTTTCATGACAGACCCTCTACAGGACTCGGTACTTCAGAAGGAAGTAGCTGCCTTGCTGTGCAAGCGAGCCATTCGTCTCGTAGACCCCACCTCCAACGGAGAGGGGTACTACTCGAGGTATTTTCTGGTACCCAAAAAAGATGGCGGCTTTCGCCCCATCCTAGACCTGAGGCTCCTCAATGGGTTCTTTAAAGAAAGGAGTTTCTAGATGTTGACGCACCATCACATTCTCCAGTCCTTCCAGCTGGGCGACTGGTTCACCACCGTGGACTTACAGGAAGTGTACTTTCATGTTCCCATTCATCCAGAGCACAAGAAGTATCTCCACTTCTCTTTTCAAGGAAGCGTTTACGAGTTTTCTGTGCTGCCATTCGGCCTCTCCCTAGCTCCTTGTACGTTCACAATGTGTGGACGCTATCCTGGCCCCTCTGCAGGGGATCAGAGTAATAAACTATCTTGACAGCTGGTTGATCTGTTTCCAGTCATGAGAGGGAGCAGTTGCCCACACGGCGGTCGTGACAGAGCATCTGGCGAGGCTGGGCCTCACCATCAACGATGCAACGAGTCAGCTTACACTGGTGCAGTGCATGATGTACTTGGGGCTCCGGCTGGACTTCTGTACAATGCGCGCATACCTGTCAGAGGACAGAGTTGCAGCTATCTGGGGTTGCCTCTCCCTGTTTCAACAGGGATCGCAGGTAACCTCCTATTGTGCCAGAAACTATTGGGTCTGATGGCCGCAGCCATGTCGGCCATTCAGCTGGATCTGCTTTGCTGGCTCAATGCATTCCACCTCAACACCAAACGCGACAGACACCGTCAGCTGACTGTGTCTCACGCGTGCTCGGCTGCCCTACGCTGGCGGAGGACGACCTCACACCTGCGCGAAGGTGTGTGAATGGGAGTAGTGTTAAACTGCCAAGGACGTGGTCAGAGGAGTACGTAACCTTAAGGTCAGTAACCTATACTGCAGTAATTACACATTTAAAGTAGTTCATGTTTGACAGTGAATAAGCGTTTTTGTTACTTAAAAGAAAATAAAAAAGTGACCGGAGGTGCTGACTTCCTCAGTTGTCCTGACAGGAATACATTTCGTGGTACCTTAAGCACTGCCGGTTTTACAGCGGGAGTTGTGTTCGCCTGTAGTTTTCTGTGGTAGGATTTCACACACCAAGCTGTCTTTCAGAGGAAAAAGCAGTCCAGTACTGGATAATGGCTTTTTGTGATTTCCGATTCTGTTCATTTAGATAGCGGTTTATTCCAGCTCGGAAACTAATGTACCTTTAAATGTAATATCTCCCCCTTGGCATTTCTTACATTTCCATAGAAATACATTAGTATTTTGTTTAAGTGTATATTGTCTATCGTTGATAAATCTATTTCAATTAATTTGTTTTAGTCAGTCCTGCAAAACGGTGATTGCCCAGTTTGTCATTTATTTTTCCGTATTTTGTTTTGCTGTCTTCCAATTCATTTAATTGTTCTTCCCCCAAATCGGCATAATATGTAACCATTACTTACAATTCCCTAAATTTAAAGTGAGGTTTTGTTTTAAATTATTTCTGGTAACAATATATAGGATGTGTGTTTCCTTTTCTGAGAAAAAGTGAGAATTTAGAGAGACAATTGCGGAAGCCAGTTTGCATTTTATTTTGTAAGAGCAACCGATGTTAATAACAGAAAGGAGTTCTGAAACACTGGTGGCAATTAAAATTCTTGTACAGAATGTGCAGATCGGGCTGGTATCCAGTGGCGTTTCATTGACAGCAGCGGCACAGGATCTAAAAACACTGTTTACCATGAATTAATTAAACCTGTTTGTACAGGAAGCATCCTGCAGAGCTGCAACATCTACTTTCCATCCACACGCTGTGGGCAGCAACAGTGAAGCGGTACATCTCTCACACACAACAGGAGTATTTCACAAGGATACTTTCCTGTTTCTGCAGTGTGCGGTTTTTGCTATTTCACCTAATAATATCCTCTGTAGCCTTCTTAAGGGACAAAAAGAAAAAAACTTTTAGGTTTCTGTAGGGACTTTTAAAAATCTTTTAAAAGATTAGCAGGCAGTTATTGTTACGTACCTGTTAAAAGCTAATCATATCATTTTATATTAGTAATTGTAAAATTAAACAGCGTCATGAAATAGTCTATGCCACTTTAATGTGACATATGCTGTATTATGAATTTTTGCATTAAACTTATGTTTTTTCACTACTCTGTAGATATGACTTAACTAAAAGCCCAGTGGGGCCCCCCGATGGCCCAGGGCCCTGGTTGCTAGCCCCTAAAACCAGCTCTGTTTGAACTCATAGTCAAAGCACCTTAACATAAACTTATCACAAAAAAAAAAGTTGGATGTTGGAGTAATTGCTATAATAACCCCGTCATTTCTAAATAGGCCCCGTCTAAATGCAGCACATTAAAAAGCAAACTGTTGTATTCATGCATTACTGTTTATATATCAAACTCTGTGATTGCTTCTGGCTCTGATACTACCAGGAATCACCTTGACATGCTGCTGGAGTGTCTTTGTGACAATGTTACCCTGCAGTCCGAGACACTGCACTGTATTCATTTCACAAGGCTAAAGCCAGCCACCGGTTTGTCAGCGATCGATTCTCACTTTGCGTGACAGCTTGCAAGTAAACATGTCATAAACTATTCATCAGCTCAATAGCTCTCTTGAGCTTTCCCATTTAACCTCTCTATTGTCTCTTTATTCTCTGATAATTGCCTGACATCCCTCCCAGACAACTCACTCAATGACTCTCTGTCCTAGGCAGGATCAAGTGTCTCTGGCTCACTGTCACTGAACAGGCCTACTCTCTCTCTCTGTGTATCATATAGACCCTGCAAGAAGCACACCACTTTGTCGCTTGGAACAGAGTTTTAGTTTGACACTGTAGAGCAACATCAAAGCAAACATAACAATAATGCATGTGGCACAGGGTAACAGGAGTCAGTACAAGACTGACCCCTATGCTGTGAATGAAGTAGGTTTTGAGTTCGCTCCCAGTCCTCAAATTGAATTGGGTTGCCTCGCCTCGCCCTGTTGATATCTCCCGCCTAGAAACCGTACATTTGGCTATATATACTCTATTTACATTTAATAATCAAAGGAAACAGATCAATTATTCACTCCGAGGACTTCTCCTGTGCACAGCCTTCTTCAACTCATACCAAAGATTCTCAATCGGATTTAGATTGGGACTTTGACTAGGCCATTCCAGAACCTTGATTTTATTTGTCTTTAACCATTCTGAAGTAGATTTTGATGTGTGCTTTGGATCGTTGTTTGAAACGTCCAGTTGCGCTTTAAACCAAGTTGTGTAGTGGAGGGTTTCAGATGATTGGCCAATATCTTTTGGTATGCTATGGAATCCATTTTACCATGTATTGGTATGAAATTTCCTGTGCTATTAGAGGAAAAACAGCCCCATAGAAGGATATTACCACCTCTATGCTTGACAGTAGGTATGGTGTTCTTTTCTTTGTACGCCTCACCAGACTTTCTCCAAACATAACGACTATCAGCGTGACCAAAATAGCTCGATTTATGTTTCATCACTCCACAAAACCATCATTTAAATGCCATTTTGCAAACTTTAAGCGATTGTCCTTGTGACTTTTCCTAAGAGTGTTTTTTTTTCCTTTATTCCTGAGGCCTTCACCATGCAATACTCAACCTATGGTTGAAATGGAAACCCAAGTCCCACTTGCAGCCAATTTACTTTGAATATCTTTGGTAGTCAATCTCAGATTGTTATTAACCTTCCTCACAATTCTTCTACTTGTTCTTGGTGAAAGAACCTTCTTTCTTCCAGACCAAGGGAGCGTTGTGACAGTATCATGAGTCTTGTACTTCTTTAGAATAGAAACAGTTGAAATTGGGATACTCAAATGCTTGTAATTCTTGTAGCTCCTTCTCCAGCTTTATGACAATAAATCATGTTCTGCCTATGGTCTTCAGATAGCTCTTTACTTTTTCCCATATTGACTTATTGATAATCACAGCAATCATCCTATAACCCTTTTATACTCTTTACGAATATTCACCTACAATCCAGCATTTTCTCGATTTTTCTAGAATTAGCTTCTGCATTATCATATTGAAATTTCTAGCACCTTGTAGACAATACTATCATAGTATCAAAGGGTATGAACACTTTTGAATTACCATTTTTGCATTTTTTTTCCTCATCCACAAAAGCAAAACTTATGCTGCAAAAGAGTTTTCCTATAATTCTTTATTTTTGAGTAACTGTACATAATATATTTTGTATTTATTTTATGTTTTGACCTAATTTACCAGTGTATATTAACCCTTAAAAAATGTACTACATTCACTCAGTGATATTGAAGTTTCCCATGGCTATGCAAGGTGTTTACTGTGCTTTCTTATGGTTAACATGCTATACCATACCCAGCTGTGATTCACCATACTTGCCTATGCTTTCACTATGGTTTACTTTGCTCTGCTTTTAAGGTGTTTAATCACAGGGCAGGGAGAATAAAGTATCCCACTAATAATCCCTGCATTAGGGAAAAGAATAGACCCTGGGATGTGGCACCCACAGAAACATGCTCTATTCAGTTCCAGCAGCTCAGCTAGGCCATTAAGCACTGTCTTTTAACAAAGAATAATACTCTTAACCTGGCACCAGGCAGCTTGTTCCCCTTAATCTGCTAACAGACGATGCCTGCCAGGGGGTGGGGTTGTGAATGAATGTCTCTCTTGACTGGATGCTGTGTGGGTCAGGAAAGAGCAGCTGAGTGTTAATCAGGCTTGGCTTGTCATGCAACGCAGACTACATAACACCAGCATGTACTGTACACACAAAGCCTGCTTTCCACACCCTGGCTAACATAGCTCCAGTATCCTATGCCCCTTTTCCACTGCCTGGCGGTCCCGGCTATGGCTGCTTATGGCAACAAAACAGGGTGCTTCCACTGCTCGCGAGGAGTTGCATGGGTTATTAAGACATTTATTTACGATGTATTATTGTTTTACGTTTCACTTTCCATCCATCTTCTTTTGGAGGCTTCATCCAATTGGGTCTTGAGAAGGCTGTCTAAAATCATATGTAATGCCATAATGAAAATAGCAATGAACGTTCTTTCAATTTGAGCTTGCATGGCTCGGACGGCTTTGCTCTAAACGCAGTGCTGCTGCCAGTTTCTTTTAAACAAAACGCAATATGATCCCACAATCCACCAGTGACCTTTGACGCAAGGCAAGAATGTCCAAGGCTGGCCAGGTTTTGAAAAAGCACAGAAATGCTGTTTTGATTTCGGCGGCTAGCCGTGGGCAGCCGAAGCCTGTAGCACCAGGCAGTGGAACAGATGCACGAATGCTTTGCTATAAGCAGGGCCAGATTAAACGTAAATTACACTAGAGTGTAGGGCCCCCAGCAGAATTGGGGCCTCCGCGAGTTAGCCATTTGTTTGGGACATTTTACAAAAACTGCATGTGGGCGGACGAGCACACACACACAGGAAGAGAGGCGCACAGAAGTTTGCTTTCAATTAATTTTGTTATTTTATGACAGCTAGATTTTTTATCTCTGTGATCCATATTGCATCATTTTCCCACAGATGTTTGAATGTTAATTAAAATGATCATTAACAACAGTGAGATTTAATTAGTATCACTCACATGTGATTTCTGTCATACAAGGCAATAAGGCATACACAGTTCAGCAAGCCTCATGCCCAGCTATGATCAGCAGAGAAAAAAGTCTAAAGTGCTCAGATAAGTTATCTCATTCAATTCAAAGGAAATATCATCTTGAAGGTTTTTAACAGGTTCCTAAGATGTCGAGTACGGTGCACTGACATATTTCAAACTTTGCATATGATTCGTATCAAATTAGCTTTTTACTGGGCTTGTTTGTATTCGAATATCTCAAAGGGAGCTCATAGCAACCCACTAAACATGAGTGAGTTTCAACGGGGCTGACGGAACTATCCTTAAGAGTGCAGAAAATATAAACCGTGTTCACAGCGCTGTACTGGGGCATAACCGTGTGGAACTGTATAAGAACAATATAGGCTATGTTATTTAATAACCGCAGACAGATGGACACACTGATGACGTTTCTCACGTTTTTATATGGCAGCTCCACAATCGGGAGAACATATATTTTCCCCTCCATAATGAATTATAAAGTGCAACACCAATCACATTGAATATAAAAGTTTGTTTTTAAAAATGCAATTCTCAAGCCTGCAAAACATAGAAGTGCCTAATTTTGGTTTGAAACCGGAAAACTAATTGTTACCATCCACAGGTATGATGAAAAATACTGTAAAGTGCCTGCATTTGTATTTGCCACCACCTTTGTTTTAATTTTTTGGTGCAAACTCCATGGCAGAACATGTACTTAAGAAAAATAAAACCGTGTTCAGTTCTTCTCAGTGCTGTGAAAGAGCGGGCTGGAAATGTCCCCTCCGTGCTCCGCTCCAGCATGTCTCCTTTGAAATGAGTCTCACAGACTCACCAAAAAAGCTATTGTTTCTTCTGTAGGGAGCCGACAAACTGTCTGAGAAACTGACTGTGAAAATCCCAAAAAGTTTTATTTGCTTCCAGTTGTAAAGAAACACGCACCCTGGGTTCTTATTTAATCAAGGGATTAAACCCCCCTATCCACCAAAGCACTGAAGAGTTCAGCGATATTAGGGCTTACAAGACACACATCTCCCCCAGAGGGATCAAAGGCATGCAGGCCTGCTCCCCAGGGGATGCCCTGGATCTGTAGGTCCCAATGGGGATGATGGGTAAATTATACCGCGCCCCCTCTTATCTACACTCCCTGTTGTGTCATTGTAAAACCAGGACTGAAGAGTGACCTGGGCACTTGGGATCAACAAACTCTGACGCTGTTTAACAAAACAAATCTGTGTCAATTGAAAACAAATCACTGGACATGAAGACAACTGCCAGCCTACGGGGGATTAGCATGGGGCGCTGAGGCTGGCTGACACACCTCAACTGAGCAACAGGCTTCCCATTTCGTTGAGTTTATAGACCTTTTTGTGTTTGGAGGTCATGGGTTTGATTCCCAACAGCAGGGCCATGTATATCTGGAGGGGGAGCAGTCAATTCCAGTCTAGCTAGACAAGACATTCATTATTATTATTATTATTATTATTATTATTATTATTATTATTATTATTATTATTATTATTATTGCTGTTGTTGTTGCAGCTAGAGCAGCTTCTGAACTCAGTTAAAAGCACCTGTATCAAAAAGTAAAAAACAAGAAATATATATAATAATAATAATAATAATAATAATAATAATAATAATAATAATAATAATAATAATAATAATAATAATAATAATAATAAAATTAAAATGATCGTGGGCATTATAAAAAGGTAAGTGGAAAGTAAAAGCAAAACAAAACAAAAAAAAACACAACAACAAAATGGGACATTTCAGGCTTTTTAACTTCCACCCCAGTGCATTCTGGTAAGTGCATTCCTGCTGTGAAATGTACTAGAGTGCACTGTGATGCGAGTTGAAAAATCTGAACTGCCCCAAACCCCTAGTGTACATGGAGTCATATGGTAACCCTAACTACACTCATGTATTTCTATATAAATATAGTCATGTATATTTTAGTACTTGCAATTAGAACACATAAACAATTAAGAAAATGCTTGAGTAGTCTCAGGCTGGGCTGCAGTACCATAGCAATGAAAATAATAGCACATTACGGTCCCGGTACTGACAATTATGGTTGAATGAGAGAATATTGCTGCAGACAATTTTGAAACTGTTATACTACCTAGAGCACATGCATTTGTCTATTTATTGGTTGATTTGAATGTACTGCACTTTTAGTGTAATTTTCTCTTTTTTCAGTAGAGGTCACTCACACTGCATGAAACCCCTACAGGGGGTACATATACAGATTGCAGAGATGCCAGGTACTGATCTCTAGGACTGCGCTCCACCAGTAGGTGGCAGTGGAGACTGTCTTATCCTACTGCTCATTTTAACTCTTTCTGTGCTAGATATAGTGGCAGGGATCCAACAGCATGCAGTGACACATGGGGAAACACTCCTAATTTGACAGTGTTTTATGTCTTCTATGAAAATCACTTTTATCAATTTTGATAAATTGATCTGAATGTTATTACCTCTGTTTTTTCAGTTTTGTGCTACATATATACGGGGCAGCAGTGTGGAGTAGTGGTTAGGGCTCTGGACTCTTGACTGGAGGGTTGTGGGCTCAATCCCAGGTGGGGGACACTGCTGCTGTATCCTTGAGCAAGGTACTTTACCTAGATTGCTCCAGTAAAAACTCAACTGTATAAATGGGTAATTGTATGTTAAAATAATGTGATATCTTATAACAATTGTAAGTTGTCCTGGATAAGGGTGTCTGCTAAGAAATGAATAATATATATATTTAGGGATAGGATGAGGGTCCAGTATTCCTATAAATTTAATAATTTCTGACCTTTCTCTTTTAGAACAATTAGTCTGCAAGACCTTTGACCTGATCCAGGAAGTACTTGCCTTATGTATCTACTTGCCTGCTTTGTTCTGGTCATGGGCATCATAATGTCTTTGTTTGCATTCAACTTTATTACTCACTGTTGCAAGAAAATACAAATTAAATAACCTGATTAAAAAAACAAACATATAAAGGACATCCATAAAAACATTTCAGTTGGTCTTTAGCTGTCTCAGACTCATTGGCGTTTGATTGACACCCCTAGAGATCACATACTTTCCCACAACTGGCTTCAGACTACAATTTAGCAGATAATTAAAATTCTAAATCAAGTTAAACCGTACAAAGCAGTGAGCGTTCCTGAGCCCTGTAAACCGATACTAAAATAAGCCTGAAAGAATAACACACGTGAGCCTGCCAGCTGTCATCAACAAGTGCCCATCATTGCGGGTCACTTATCCTTCCTGTTCCAAAGGCTGAATGCACGGCTGCACGACTGGGGGAGAGAGGTATGCTGCACAGAGCTCAATTCATTAAAAGCATAACAGACGTCAATCGGCAGACAATAGAGCAGTTCACACTGATTAAGGGAGAGGTTAAAGTGGGATTTTATTTTCCTAGACAGGATCTTCTACAGCAGGGCTACACAATGAACCACTTTCATCAGATTTCACAACCAAACTCCGTGACCACTCCCAGAGCCCTCTGTTCAAACCAGACTGTTTACTTTTAATAATAAAATGTACTTTTTAATAATCAACCAATATACATTCCACAAGTGTTCATGGAGTGACAAAGACGGCTGAATAACCATCAAGCCCCCAAAGGGGGTGAGTTTGTTCTTTACAGCCATTCTAATGAGTGAAAGAAACAGCACTCTTCACCATCTGAGCGTGAAGACAATGCTGGGAGTCAGGAGACTGAGCTCTGAGCTGCACTCACTAGAACCAGTAGATCCTATTATAAACCCAGTGTGAGAAATAAAATAATCACCATTAAGGATTGGTCAGAATGCCAGCACACCCTGTCTACAGATGACATCATGTACATTGAACATAGGACACCATTCTAAATTTATAAAACCAACAACATTTTTTTATGTTTAATTGCAGTTCAGGAGTACAATCTTTCTTTTTTTAATGTATAATAAGTTAATTTGTCTTGTGTGTAGGTTGTCTCTTACTGTAAAAGGGATCATTCCACATCTTTCAAACCCTACACACAAAGTATTAACTAGTATAAAGTACCAGTCACAGAGAGCAACTGACAAATCAGAGCAGTGTGTGAATGTTTTCTATGGTGTTCATCTTTGCTCCGGCCAAGCTTATTAAACTGATTAACATGAGCACCAGCTTTGGTTCTTGGCATCAAGCACCAGCTTCAGTGCTTGGCTTCAAGAGAAAGGACACTTTCTCTGGGGCTAGGCAGCTTTTGTACCCTGCTGTTATCACAAGCAAATATCCAGCTGGCCTGGCCCTGGTCCTCCCGACCTTTGAGCCTTTTCTCAAGATAAAAACTCATTTACAGCTGGGCCTTGTGAAGCCAAAGGTACTCCACGTCTAATCTCGCTTGAGCTTCCAAAATATTAGGGTAAAAAATAAACCCCAGGAGGGGCGATTAGCGCAGTCCCAGTGATTAGATGGGTTCATTACCACACCCCGAAAGGGAGGAATCAAGCCTCCTGAGACCTGATCTGTGATTGCTGTTGCAAGATGGGGTTTCACAGCTCTTTAGGGTAAACATGCTCACTATTTTGCTTCTGGAATCCCATGTTAAACCAGCCTATGAGCGAAATCAATATGATGGTAAGGACTGGGCTGAACTGGGGGGCTTTGTGGAAAAGCTATTATAGTAGCACCCATTAACACCATGTCTGACCAAGCTCACTGCTATCAACCCTTCACCTACAGAAACAATAATGACAATTAAAGCATGGCAAAGCAATGATGCATCGTAAGAGTGTGGTTTTGGTGAAACGAAATGCATGCAAAATATAAGCCTGGGGACAGCAGAGTTTAATGAAAAAATGATTGTGCACATGCAGGTTGAATGGAGTTTTGGTTTTCAGTTTAGTATTTGTTGAACAATATTTGTGACTCTCTGCTACATTATTTTCACTAACCAGTACACAACTCAGACTATTCTTTCATACAACCTGTAATCCATTGCATTTCACTCTGCAGTTCAGAAGCCTGATCAATGAAGTCCATTACCTTCTTAATGATCTGCAACCCAGCCTTCTAAGCAGCGAGCAACACAAACCCACAGCAACTGTGCTGTTTCTCAAACCACTGAACATATCAGACGTACTCCCTTTCAAACTGGAGCCCAGCTCTCTAATGACTGATCAACTCAAACCCTCTACCTTCCACACAGCTGCCCACCACTTTAGCTCAGAAAGCACAGCAACCAGCTTCCCTTACCCCACTATAGCCCACTAAGCTTATCATTACGGTCCAGTGCTCTGACCACTGAGCTACACAAACTTCCATTACCATCCTTTTTCGCAGCCCAGTGCAGTGCTTTTGCATTGTACTTTATTTTTTTGTTGGTTTACTGCTGTATATCTGCGTGTTCCTGTCCCCAGCTCATTATTTTAACAGCTTATATTTGATTACCTTATTTATTTTACTCAAGAGGAAAGACGTGGTTGAAATCTCAATTAAGAGGCTTCCACCTGGCAACTTTGGGAACAGTAGTGAAGTATTTAAACACTAGGAGCTGTTAAAGGGAGTTAGCTGGACCCCTTTGATCTGGTTTATGTTCTTATCTTATACATTAATCTTGCCTCCCGGAGCTAAACAAATGCATTCAGCATAAATCGGATAAAGAGAGAGGAAGAAGGAATATAATTAAAAGGAGAACGACCTTTTCTAAGGCCTATGGCGTCCCCTGAGATAAAATGGATAAGGCATGTTCCTCCGTGCCTTTATGAGAATCCATGTTCATTAAACAGCCGCTTTATCAAGACAGCCATCAGGCATTGGTGTACCGCTGCATAGTCTTATTACAGACCCAGCGAAAGCCAGTAGCTGAGATAAAGAAAGGAGAGAATGTCCATTTAGAACAGGGGATTAATGCATTTTAAACACGGCTTAATGAGCAAAATAACCTCTGCTAAAAGACTTCACTGTTTTATTTAATGGGTTCGTTAATGGGCCTAATTTGGAATCTTGGGTAGAGATTTTTTTACGAGATTAGAAGGCCGAAAGAAAAGATAAAGTTAGTTTTGTTAATAAATTGCTTCATAAAGGTGGATTTTAAACCGTTAATGTTTGCACAAAAGCCAGGGAGAACCAGAACTCCATTCTCCATTCTGCACTTAATGTCCAAAGGTTTTGATCATAAGATGTAAAAGGTGGGAGTTAAAAAGGGCATTAGTTAATGTTTTTATATTGTTTTTACATTCTTTCACTCATTTTTTTAACAACTTAATGTCAGTTACTTTGAATCTGACTTGGTCTATAAATAGAATTTGCTTTACTGCAGCAATGTCCCACAATCATGTTCAGTTTTACATTAACATATAATTCGCAGGAGAATGTTTAGAGCATTCTTACTTAGTCTTTTGTGCTCTTTACCTCCTTAGAAAACTCTGCAGGTTGTCTGTATTACCTAAGATAATTTTAGCTAGTTTTAACTCCCTCCATCAGCTTACTGGACATTCTGTCCCAAACCATCCTCCAACTAACACTATGAATTTCATACAGTATGCAAGACAATTTTTTTAAAAAACATAACAAAATGAAAATGGGCTGTATATGTGAAAATATGTACATCTTTATAGAATCTGAGACGGATAGCCAGAAAGATGTGTGCTTTCTCAATATCATTAAACATTAGGTATTTCCAAAGCAAAGCGTAGTAAAGCACTGTAAATTCCTATTAAATTCATGGTAAATCACAGGTAAGCAAGAATAATCCCAGATATGCATGATCAGGCAAGAAGTCACAATTACCATAGTATCACCATACACACTGAGAGAGGCCCAGGACTGAATGGCCAGAACAGATTATTCTTCAGGAAGGCAGGATAACTCACATACTGCAACACCTGGTCGACCTTTTTAACCTGGTGTCCCAATAGTTGTGGTGGATGTTGCATTGTTTTTACCTGAATGCAGACATGCAAAGAACTTCAAGATCGTCTGCACACACAATGTTGCTGGTTCGCACTTTAAATAAAAGCCACAAGTACTGCTTGAAAGTGTCCCTTTTTTGTAGCCAATATTCTGTCAGATCTTGAAAGGGCTATCAGCTATCAGCCATCAGTTTCCTCATGGAGTATCAGATAGGTAATAATCAGCAATAATCGATGCATTGAGCAAAGCAGAACAAGTGTAGACACTTCACAAAAGCCTTCAAATACAACTGACAACATGCATGTGTATATTGTTGTTCATAGTATTATACTATATGCATTGGGAAAGCAAAAAAATGAAGAATTTTTACAAAGACCTTTGAGCTGAAAATATTCATGTACCAGGGCGATGAATCGATCAATGTTTAATTGAAGCTTCATCAACAATCGATTAATAGATTGTTACATCTCTATTATCAGCCATTGGTGAAAATATATTAATATATTTGTCATCAATAACTATAAAACACTCAACAATACTATTGCTAAATATATTTAACTGGCTTGCCCCACAGTTCTTCAGTGTCCTAGGCACCCACAGCATCAGTGTTTCTATCCAAGTTCTCCTGATCCTATTACCCTGTTATGGGCACAGGCAGCGATGAGGTCAGTCAGCGGGTTACAGGGGGACATCATGTCCTGGGCACAGCTGTGCCACCCATGTAACTGAACCCGCTGCTTATTCCCAGACAGCCCTCCATGACATGAGCTGACATTTCATTAAACTGATAGAGATTTAGACATCTATTATGTATCTAATTACGCTGTTTAAACTCTTTAAGTATGCCATTTGCACTTGTTGCTTAAACTGGCTGCACTGGCCGGCTCTCATGTCAAAGCTGTGTTGTTTCTCTTGGCAGCTACAAGGCTGCAGCTTAATCGGAGCACCATTTAAAATTGCCCAGTGTGTAACTGTGTCTATAGATGGGTATGTGTGCATTTCGGTGGATTCCCCACATTTCCAAATTTGGGGTTGTTGTGAGGTCTGAGTGCCTACATTTTTCCTTATTAAACAAACTTTAGGCCTTGTTCTTTCAACATTTAATATTCTTGTTTTTTTATTATTTTTATTATTTTTATTTAAAATTTAAATTTGCTTACTCTTTAAATGAACACCGCATTACTGAAAGACACTTCACAATGACAATGCGCTTTCGTTAGGGGAGCTGAAAAGGTCAAGGAAACTGTAAGATGTCTCCTCCAGCAGAAGATGATCAAGGCACTCGCATGCTGAGATTAATAAAATATCCGGAGAGTGTAAAACGACACTACTGTAATACCAGAGGTGCTTTTGACACAATTTTAACAGGACAGGTGACGGTGGGCTTGGCCTGGGGCACAGAGGAAAACGGTTTGATCCCACATAGCTGCCTTCTGTGTGTATTTCGCAAAGGGAATTAATACTTCAAGAACATTTGCTCTGACATTGATGGCACAGCTGTCATTTATTCTTAACCCTTTGTATGCCATAAGCCAAGGCGACTGTTTTCTGTCCACATGTTGCTTGTTATGGTGCTTGGAGTTGGTAAATATCCTATCCAGCCATTCTGCACTGGTAATAAATGAAAGGCATTTGACTGCTTGGGGATCTGGAGTGTTTTTCAAGGCTACAAAATATCCTTTTGTACTGTAAACTATAACACACAGGGGGGATTTCAAAGCAGCGAGTCCCACTTGAAACACACTGAAGTCTAGAGAGAAGCCCTTCAGCTGCTGTCTGTGTCGGCCTTGCTCAGGGCAAACACGTCCATACCTGAAACCTGGGGCTTCTCTCTGACAGGAACTCAGGGAGCTGAAGAGATGCAGTACAGAGCTGGCATGCGAGTTGCAGACCTCAGATGACTTATACAGTACCTGGGGGTGTGTGATGCCCGTAGCCTATTCTTAACTGCTCATTGCTGTGTCTGGGAGTTGTGCTACTCACTTAAAGGGCAAGGCTTCCTTCTCATCATGGAAAGACAACACCAGCCTAATCCTCTTGACCCTTTCCAGACAATAATTATTTCTTAAACTCAGAACATTTACTTATAAATTACACAACAAGAAGTTCTTTCTTTATTTTTTTATTAGCAAGTTATAACATGAACATATGTTTGCATCACTGGGTAATGCTAACATGTGTTTTACTGTATTTGCAACACATGACTGAGTAAACATGAAGCCACTTTGTGGCTTGGAACTTGGGGAGACTTGGGGTTTGATACAGCAAGACTCCCTGGTCTCTTGGAACCAGGTTTCAAACCACTGTTCCTGAAAAAGTGGCTTTGTGTTCCCTCAGCTTCAGTCGCCGAATGCAATGTCCTTCACCATTGGTCTGAATTTAAGCCAGTGAGTCACTGCAAACTATGTCAAATGGATTTCTTTGAGATGAGAGGGTACAACCTAAACATAAACATAGGGATTCCAATTGCCATTAACTTTTTGATGTAAAGCATAGGCAAGCATTGTAACAGCGAAGCATGGTAAAGTATAGCCATGGGGAAAGCGTGATAAAACTAAAAGAATACTGTGCAAAAATAATGTGATAAACTTTTATAAGGGATAAGCTATCTTCAAAAAATGCCTTAAACAAATGTTTTTATTTTTTAACATCGCTTTTTATGGGAAAGAAAATTGCTCACATCATGCATTTGCGTCTTCCATATGTCCACATATAAAGGCTAGAAATTAGTTTTTTTATGTATATATATATATATATATATATATATATATATATATATATATATATATATATATATATATATATATATATATATAATGTCGCCATGCATGAAGGAATTAAAACTCTTTAACCAACGCATGCAACATTAGCAGCATGATCTTTCAAGGTTTGAGATTGAGTGGTACAAACTCTCCTCTCACAAACACAGCCTCGTTTATTTACACAAGCATTGTTTTTGTTAGCGTCAGTGACTCTTACTGTTTGTCCTCTAGATGGAGCACTGGAACCAGCCTTGTGTTTCCTTTGCTTCAAGTGCTCCTGACAACTATACGATCTCAGAAGCAAATGTGGCTCCTTGCTTTCCTTGTCTGTGAATCAAAAACCACTTACACTCGCTTTAAAAAGCTAAGCTCGACCAGGCAGGTAGACTGACAGAACCAGTTAGTCTGCAAATATCCTGTTTAAAAATGAACAAAGCAAGCTTAAAACATAAGAACAAAGAACATAAGAAGAACAAAAGGACGTTTACAAACTAGAGGAGGCCATTCGACCCATCTTGTTCGTTTGGTTATTATTGATCCCAGAATCTCATCATGCAGCTTCTTGAAGGATCCCAGGATGTCAGCTTCAACATTACTGGGGAGTTGGTTCCAGATTCCCTGACACTAGCAACATATAAAAAAATAAAAAAATAAACATTATATTTTTCGACTTTAATAATTACATTCCCATTGATGTCCATTTCTCTTTTATTTCTGTGGTAATTTCTGCGTGAACGAGACAGCTTGGACAGCTGTATTGGAATTACCGCTGTGTCATGTATAAAGGGTTTCGCAGCCTTGCAAACAATAACAAACTTAATATGCACAAACGTAAGAATCAGTTGCACGACCGGGAGACTCTCAAAATTGTGAAAAACCGTGAGTTTCACGGGTAAACCTTGACTTGACATGCATGAACCTGGCTGTCTGTTTGTCTCCTTCTTAATCAGTTTCCTTTGTATTTGTGATGATACTACATTAAAATGAGCTCTCTAACTTTACGTTTTTTTTCTCTCTGTCCTGACGTAGTTGCTTTATTATTATGTTCTATTAAATGTATCTTCTCTTAAACTGTTTTGTTGTTCTCCGCCTTAACCTTTCAATACCACGTGTCTATTGATTGAAATCCTGAAATGACGTAATGCGTCATTAACATATAGGTTTCTCATTTAAATACTGGATAGTTATTCCGCCACCGAATGCACCCATTCAACCTGTCGGAAAACAGCAGAAAAGTGTTTTGTTTTATTTATGAAAACTTTTCTGAACATTCCGTGTTTAGGCTACACCTTGTCCTTAAATCATGAGCTATACATGAAAGTTTCATTAAAAAAAACGAAAGTCAGAACGCGCTTTCTGTTTGGATATTCATGCATAAATTAAAATAGACCCTACCAACGAGAAAGAACACTCGGAAGAAAAAGGGATCCACGAATTGTGGATGGAACGCAAAAAACTGAAAACCAACACTGAAGCATGAATCAACTGCAAAGTGTGCTGCAAGGTTAAATATATTGTAGCGATCTCGGTTGATACAGGCAGGCGCATCACACAGGGCAATATTCATGATTTGCACATACGTCACCAAATCACGTGACTTAAGTGTGGTCGGCCATATTGGATGTCAAAAAGCTTTGGACGTCCTATTTACAACCTGCGAAGACTTTTTTTTTTCAACTCATGCAGTCCGAAAAACCATACTTGACATTGTCCAATGAAGTCAGTCATCTCAGAGGTGAACATCGAGATAGATACATCAAGAAAATTCTGCTCACCGGGCTTGAAAATGATTTGCTGCCAGCTGGTCTCTTTTCTGAGGTTGTCAAGTGTGACAGTACATCCCTGCCTGACTTTACACATCACAATATATATATATATATATATATATATATATATATATATATATATATATATATATATATATATATATATATCACTATGTAATAAATAGCATCTACAAAAGCATTGATGCATACCTGTATTTCGTATCAGGATGGGTGACATGTTTGCATCAGTGGGTATACCAGGGGGACGCGTCCGTCACCTTGTATCATGGCTAAGATAATTACGTCTCAATTTCACTTGATAAACTATAAGACCACAATTACAAAGAAGAATTTGGAGGTTTTTGTTGTTGTAGTTTTGTTACGTTTTTAAGTTTTACGAATTATATATAGGGTGACATTGTTGTGTAAGAATCCCGCCTTTCTGAGGGTGTGCACTTTATTTAAAATACAAATGAAAATAATATTGCTTACTGATAGGGTTGCCACCTGGCCCCACAATCCCGGGACACTTTGAGACAGAACAGGATTTTAAAAAGACTACTTAACTGAGAGAAAAGAACGTGTTAATTAGCTCTGATACCTTACATCAAATTAATGATGGTGCTTAATTAACATGCATGGCAAACAATTGTATAATTATAATAATAATGAATATATTACTTTTCATGTATTTCATGCATTTAAAATGAGGATTTTTTTTCCACTTATCTGCACAGCATACTCCACACTGTTTAGGGGAAAAAAGTTTTTATTGAGAAAAAAATTATGTATTAAAAATACAAAATTGAAAGATCATAATTGGATAAGTCTCTACCCCCCTGAGTTAATACTTGGTGGAAGCACCTTTGGCAGCAATTACAGCTGTGAGTCTGTTGGGATAGGTCGCTACCAACTTTGCACACCTAGTTTTGGCAATATTTGACCATTCTTTACAAAACTGTTCAAGCTTTGTCAAATTCCTTTGGGAGCGTTGATGGACAGCAATCTTCAAGTCATGCCACAAATTTTCGATTGGATTTAGATCGGGGGTCTGACTGGGTCCACTCAAGGACATTTACCTTTTTCTTCCTTAGCCACTCCCGTGTAGCTTTGGCTGTGTGCTTTGGGTCGTAGTCATACTGAAAGGTGAACTTCCGTCCCAGTTTCAGCTTTCTTGCAGAGGGCAGCAGGTTTTCGTCAAGGACTTCTCTGTACTTTGCTCCATTCATTTTCCCTTCTATCCTGACAAGTGCCCCAGTCCCTGCCGATGAGAAACATCCCCATAACATGATGCTAACACCACCATGCTTCACAGTAGGGATGGTGTTCTTTGGGTGATGTGCTCTGTTGGGCTTGCACCAAACATAACGCTTTGCATTTAAGCCAAAAAGTTCCATTTTAGTTTCATCAGACCACAAAACTTTTTGCCACGTGGCTACAGACTCTCCTGAGTGTTTTTTTGCATAATTCAAACAGGATTCAAGGTGAGCTTTCTTGAGTAATGGCTTCCTTCTTGCCACTCTACCATACAGGCCAGATTTGTGGAGTGCTTGGGATATTGTTGTCACATGCACACTTTGACCAGTCTTGGCCATAAAAGCCTGTAGCTCTTGCAAAGTTGCCATTGTTAGCCTCTCTGATCAGTCTCCTTGCTCGGTCATCCACTTTGGAGGAACAGCGTGATCTAGGCAGGGTCTTGGTGGTGCCATACACCTTCCACTTCTTAATAATTGTCTTGACCATGCTCCAAGGGATATTCAAGATTTTTTTTTTATACTCATCCCCTGATCTGTGCCTTGCAACAGGAGGCTGTGTGGTCCAGTGGTTAAAGAAATTGGCTTGTAACCAGGAGGTCCCTGGTTCAAATCCCACCTCAGCCACTGACTCATTGTGTGACCCTGAGCAAGTCACTTAACCTCTTTGTGTTCCATCTTTCAGATGAGACGTAGTTGTAAGTGACTCTGCAGCTGATGCATACTTCACACACCCTCGTCTCTGTAACTCGCCTTGGATAAAGACGTCTGCTAAATAAACAAATAATAATAACAACTTTGTCCCAGAGTTCTTTTGAAAGCGCCTTGGTGCTCATGGTTAGTCTTTGCTTTGAAATGCACTACCCAGCACAGAGAACTTACAGGAACTGCTGAATGTATCCTGAAATCATGTGAATCACTAAAATTTAACACAGGTGAAGGCCACTTAACTTGGTGTGTGATTTTGAAGGCGATTGGTTACCCCTGAGCTAATTTAGGATTGCTATTACAAGGGGGGTGGACACTTATCCAACCAAGCTATTTCAGTTTTTATTTTTAATTAATTTTCTACACATTTCTAGAATATTTTTTTCACTTGGAAGTTGTGGGGTAGGATGTGTAGATAAATGAATTTTTTTTTTTTAATTCCAGGCTATAAGGCAACAAAAGGTGAACATTTTGAAAGGGGGTGTAGACTTTCTATAGGCACTGTATATACTGCTTTGTAGTTTTCCATATACGGACAATGTAAAAATGTGACATTTCAAAATCTAACATGAAATACTGTACTATTATGGCTTCCAGTAGAATATTGCGATATCATTTTGTAGTTTCTTTGATTACATGATACATAAAATATATAAATTATGTTCATATCTTTTGTATTATTATTATTTAATTATGTCTCAATCCTAAAAGTCTAGGTGCTGCAAAACTTTTGGCCATAACTGTACTTAAAACTGAATCAGAACAGGAACACATGGCAAAAAATGAAAGTTTATAGAGATATTTGTATTTTTGCCACAGTGGCAAAAATGTTCTGGCTAGGCCAGTGTTCCTTACTGATCCCTCCGGTCTCTGGAAGCGATCCCATGGCATATAACCCCAGTGCCATTTGAACTTTGATGTGCACTGGTAAAGCATGGGTTCTAGCCATTTGGCTTTCAAAATCTCCCTTCAGTTCCTCACACGAAAATTGCAGCTGTATCTAGTCTGAATCTGTTTTTCACCTCATCATTGGCCATGTTTAGAAAAGCCTCGTTTTCTTGGTCATGTGCTGCGAGGGCTACAATTGCAGTTACATTTGCATTGGCATTTTTTGGTCCTTCTTTACACCAAAAGTGTATGATGAATCGCTTCCCTTTTCCGACTTTTATAGTCAATGATATGCAAATTAGGAAACGTGACGTCATTCGGTTGTCGGAAATGACGAAATACGTATTTAATGAATCACAAACAATTCTTATACCGTTCTTAATCTGTTCATAAGAACGAATTTTGAAACTTTGGTGAATAGAGCCAACAACAGTCTTTGGACATATAATCCCAGGGATAAGTTACAGAAAAAAGACACATATGATGCTTTGTTTCTTAAAGGGTTTCTCTTAGGTGTAGAGAAATAGGTTCTGTAGACGCACAATCAAGGCTTGTCAGTATCTATGACATGTATAATCGCTGCTGATATACAAGATAATGCCGTCTAATAACTGGGGATTAAGGACCCATGTTACCCGTGGGAAGACTTGCAGCATGTGACCTTGAGGCATTTTCTATTTTCCATTCTTTCCTGACATCAAACAGCACTGACTCACACAGGGCTGGATTAAAGGATGTGGGGGCCCTACGCTTTAACCCATATTTTGGGGGCTCTATGCATATTATGGCAAATGGTGTTATTGGCATATTGGCTAATCAGTCCGTGCATTGGGGACAGAGAGAGTAGTGAGCAGAGCGGAGCGAGTCTATATGGAGCTGGGAAGTGGAGCGGAGCACAGAGCGGTCTGCGCACGGTTTTATTTTTCATAAATACATGTTCTGCCATGGAGTTTGCACAAAAAAGTTAAAACAAAGAAGGTAGAGATGCAGCCACTTTACAGTATTTTGCATCATGCCTGTGCATGGTAACCATTCATTTTTCAGTTTCAAACCAAAATTAGACACTTTTATGTTTTGCAGGCTTGAGAATTGCATTTAAAAATATATATATATATATATATATATATATATATATATATATATATATATATATATATATATATATATATATATATATATATATGGAAAATATATATTCTACTGATTGTGGAGCTGCCATATAAAAAAGTGAGAAACGTCATCAGTGTGTCCACCTGTCTGCAGTTATTACATAACATAGCCTATATTGCTCTTATACAGTTCCACACGGTTATGCCCCAGTACAGCGCTGTGAACACGGTTTATATTTTCTGCACTCTTAAGGATAGTTCCGTCAGCCCCGTTGAGACTCACTCATGTTTAGTGGGTTGCTATGAGCTCCCTTTGTGATATTCGAATACAAACAAGCCCAGTAAAAAGCTAATTTGATACGAATCATATGCAAAGTTTGAAATATGTCAGTGCACCGTACACGACATCTTAGGAACCTTGTTAAAAACCTTCAAGGTGATATTTCCTAACTTTTACTTTGTTTCCAATTTACGCATTTTTTCAGTACCAATCAATACTAATGAGAAAGCGCCTTTGAATTGAATGAGATACTTTATCTGAGCACTTTAGGCCTTTTTCTCTGCTGATCACAGCTGGGCATGAGGCTTGTTGAACTGTGTATGCTTCATTGCCTTGTATGACAGAAATCACATGTGAGTGATACTAATTAAATCTCACTGTTGTTAATGATCATTTTAATTAACATTCAAACATCTGTGGGAACATAGAACACAAAATTATGCAATATGGATCACAGACATAAAAAAGCTAGCTGTCATAAAAGAACAAAATTAACTGAAAGCAAGCTTCTGTGCGCCTCTCTTCCTGTGTGTGTGGGCCTGTCCACCCGCATACAGTTTTTGTAAAATGTCCCAAACAAACGGCAACCTCGTGGGGGCCCCAATTTTGCTGGGAGCCCTGCACTCTAGCGTAATTTGCGTGTAAATTAATCCAGCCCTGCACTCACACACATAGCTAAGCAGCTTCTCTGTTCAGATGGAGTAGCTACGTATTTTAGCACTGTGTTTTTGTGCTTTTACCATGCTTTTTCCATTGTTATACTATGCAGTTTGCATGATTATTAACATGTTTTACCATGCCTCTCTATTCTTTACAATGCTTACCTTTGTTTTTACTATGCTTTATTACACTTTACTGGGGTAAACTTTTATAACAGGATAACTTGTGCTCTATAAACTACGTGGCATATTGTCAAAGCTTTTACTGCAATCTTTTATTAAAGGGGTAATTTATACATCTACTTAATATTTTATATATTATTTATTATGATTACTATCTGTATGATTCTGCATACATGCCATGCTTACTAACTATTCCAATGAAAATTGCTGCTGAAAAGACTCAAGGCACTTCATTTACATTTTGGAAGCAGAAAAAGGCCTGTTTAAACCAAGCAACAAAGTTATATAACCAATGTCTCTTACAGAGTAAATAGCAGGGTTCTGACAAATGTATACGTCCCCACGTGTTGCTGCACCTGTTTAAATATCGTACCTGTCATTTTTCTTTTCATTGTTAACATCCCGACAAATTTTTACACTTATAATTTTAAAGTCTATTTCCAGACTTTAAAATTACCAGAATTTAACACATGTTAAGATTCAAGAGGCTTGAGCAAGATAACTTTGTTTTTTACACTGGAAACGTAATAATAAAAAAAAAAGTCTTCTCAATCTATACAGAGTTAAAACAAACTACTGTGACTGACTAACCAAGCATCTCTTGTCAGATAACACGTTGCACAAAAGCAAGCCCAGAGCTGTTAAATAAATGACCCCAATAAGCCAAAAACCCAACATGAAACATACTGTATCTCCTGCACTGCCAATGTGCACCACATTCTTTCAGTAAATGGTGCAACATGATGAAAATAAAGAAAGGAAGAATCCTGTGATGTGATGTGGTGAATCACTCCTAATGTCAGTCTTTGCAATTGATCTAATGGACCTAAACAAAGCCTCTGATTAGTGGAAAGATACAGCCTCATCTGCCAGCAAAAGCCCACTCACAGCTGACTTGCAAAAACATTCTGTCACTGCTGACAGTACAGAAACGTGGGTTAAAATATAACATTAACAAATCTTAAAGAATGTTAGAATTTAAGAACATAAGAAAAGTTTGGGAATGAGAAAAGTCCATTCGGCCCATCAAGGTGCAACCCTTGTTAGCACACTATACTCCCTTATTGGGGGGACCTAATTTAAAAGCACAGAATCTAGATTTTTTTTTTTTTTCACATTCCCAGTTTTAGATTCTACTATGTCACCTAGTAAGCTATTACATGCATTTATAATTCTGTGTAAAAAAGCGCTTCAGTTTTTAAAGTCCCCTCTTTTCCTTATTGTTTTCTAGGCTGTTGTTTCAGATGTCATTGGAATGCCCTTTTGACATCTCCCTTAATATTGTATAATGTGTACAATCAAATTAAGCGGTTGCTCCAATACATTTATTTTCATTGTTTTCTCTAAATCAGCCTTGACCAGGCTTCAAATTTGCATTGAGCTTCTCTGGAGACTCCCAATTGACTGCACTGAACTGTGAGAATGTGACCTTTCAACTCTGCTATCCCCACATACAAATATATAGACAACGAAAGTAGTTGCAGATGGCAGAGTTCAAAGGTCACATTGTCACATGATTTGATGGAACAAGGAAGGCTGTTTGGTACTTGCATTTAGGATTCTCCAGGTGACTTTAAATCCAGCTCAGACAAGTCAGGTAAGATTTAGAGAAACATGACAACAACCTACAACCGCTCAGAATAATTGCAAATACCATAAAACAGTCAATACAATAATAAAACAAAACAGTTAGAATGGTATTTGAAGCTATTTACTAATTCAGCTGTACTGCCATTGCTTTCAAAATAAAAAATATTCTTTAAAAGAATTTTCAGATTAATTTGGATTTTTTCCTTTCCTGGTATGCACATATTTATTGAAGAGTATTTTTCTTGGTAATATTGTGGCACGGACAGTCTGACTCACCAAATTACAATACCTTGTTTTTCCTGCTGAAAACAATCATTGTCTCTTGTACCATATACATTAATTTAGTGCTTCATAACAACACGAGCTACTAAATGCACCAGTATCTGGTCCTTTATTATGGCAACATAATAGAACTGGAAGTACTTGGTGGGGTAGCAGGGTGGTGCTCTTGAGTCACAAATTTGATAGATTTAACGTAACATGCATTATTATCCTAATTTGAAAAATAGGTTATGCATATGTTCAGTTTCCCCCTTAAGTTTAAGGACTGTCCCTTTATGAATAAAGTCTGTGGGTACCTGGGAGCCTTCTTAACTAACTATTGAAGTTTAAATTTCTATGACTTCATAAAAAAGTGTTGCTATTTATTTATTTATTTATTTATTTATTTATTTGAAATCACAATGTTGCAATTAACAAATACTGATGTGGCCCCTTTGATTAGATCAGCAACTGTTTTAAAAAAGAAAAATAATAAACCCTTCAATATTGGCGTGTTGTTTTATGAGGGAGTCAGGTAGCTTGTTTGAGACATTAATAGAGTATAAAATCATGTTTCATATAATCCTTGTTCCCCTTTGGTACCTTAGAAGGCCTCTGGAAAGTTTCCATAGAGATGTGCCCACGCCCCGTGTGAAACAGTGACAGAACCAGCACAGGCGAGCGGTCCCTGGATATATGGGAGCAGGCGCGATCCACAGAAAACATGATGGGGCTGCAATGCAACTTCAGACACCATAACAGAGTACTGTCCGGTCACTAAAGTCCTTTTACATACTTCTGAGGAAGCTTTGTTTTATTGTCAGTTGTTGTTTTGATTATGTATTTTTGTTTGTTTATTTAGCAGACGCCTTTATCCAAGGTGACACAGAGGCTAGGTGTGAAGCATCAGCTGCAGAGTCACAAAGAAAGAGCACAAGGAGGTTAAGTGACTTGCTCAGGGTCACACAATGAGTCAGTGGCTGAGGTGGGATTTGAACCGGGGATCTCCTGGTTTCAAGCCCTTTTCTTTAACCACTGGACCACACAGCCTCCTGATAGGGAGCAACGTCAAGACCCACAAAACTGATTTGAAAGAGATTAAAGCTAATTAAATAATTCCATAAATCTTACCTGCCATTCTCTTCTATTTGTGTATATATTGTAGCGTGCACGGGGGTAGTGGTCAGGGCTGGTAGGTGACGCAATCTAAAAGACATAAACCCGATATATGCTCCTGCAAGGGAGCCGGCTCTTTTGTACAGCGGTATCCGCGCTATGCTTCAGAGTCCCTGGTTCGCGTCCCACCTCCGCCTGTGAGAAACCCCTGCCTGCGAGAACCGTGGTTTGCCACATTGGTGTGAGCATTGGAATGCAGGTACCCAGGCATGCACTTAGAAGCCTGTAGCCTGGTAAACAAGTCAGAGGGTGGACTTGAGGCTGGCAGGGGAGGGTGTAGTGTGCATGGGGATAGGGGTCAGGGCTGGTAGGTGATGCAATCTAAAGACATAAGCCCGATATATGCTCCTGCAAGGAGCCGCTCTTTGTACAGCGGTATCTGCGCTATGTTTCAGAGTGGGAGGTCCTGGGTTTGCATCCCACCTCCGTCTGTGAGAAACCCCTGGCTGTGGGAACCACGGTTCGTCACACTATATTACATACTCAATTTGCATGTCTTACTTTTTAGGTACTTGTAGCTTGTAGTACCTAGTTCATTTCATTTCAGCAATGTGAAATTCACTCTACTAGCTTCAATGGCTTCTTTCCTCTCATTAACCAAACAGCTGACACCCCTCTAATCACTGACATGTTTTGACCCCAGAGACATTGCTGGGGTGACATGACTTGGGAAATATAAGTTTAATAGACTACCTGAAAGTAAGGCATGCAAACTGAGAGCTTTATTTAATCTAGCATGGTATGGTACCAAATATAATTACAATTTTTTAATGTTTGCTATAGTATGTGCTTGTTTCAGAACTGCACATGAGACACCAATATAGGGAAAGGACATACATGACAGGGATGAGTTATGGAAGTGTTTAATTAGAGACAACCCCTTCAAGGACATAGCCTCTGTTCCACTCAAGAAGAGGTATTCCTCTGGTAAGCACAACAGAATTTCTTGTTTGAAGACGGGGTGCTTTAGATCGATGGTTGTAAAATGTGCTCCCTGCAAGGAGCATGTGTTCAGATAGCCACAGAGAGACTCCCATTAGTAATCCTCTTAGGGTTTTAATGGGCATCCCCTGGCAGAGCATTCAACTTTCTAATCTACGAAAACACAACCCTGTAGCCTGCTGTTAAGGATTGCAGCAACCACCAGTAATATAATTCATTTTCTTCATTTTTGGTGTTTATATTTGAGGTGCAGACAAAATACAGTTCTCACCTTTTTGAGTAACATCATTGTTTTGAGCTGACTCAGGTTCTGAAACATCATTAAAACCTGGCAATTGGTGGTTAGTTAGTTTGTCAGTAAGCAAGATAAAAAAAAAAGATCTAATATGTAGAGAGTGATACAGAACGCATATTGTAGAATAAATAATAAAATTAAGCTGATATCAAGTATCTTGTAATTCCACTCCAGGTTTAACAGGTAAAAAAGCAATTAACTACTTCAGGGTCTAGATCAGGGGTCTCCAACCCCGGTCCTGGAGAGCTACTGGGTCTGATGGTTTCTCAGTTACTTAATTCCACAAATTATTGGCTTAATTAGTCAAGATTAACAGGCGTTCCAGATCTTTAGCCACTGATGATGTAAGGACACCAATAAAACCTGCAGGATAGGGGCTCACCAGGACCAGGGTTGGAGACCACTGGTCTAGATGGAGGTTTAATTGGTTCATTTAAACAACTTACAAGAGGGCTGGAATAAAGATCAGGACTAGAAGATCCAACTTTGGCCACCCTGAGTTTGTAGCTTCATTAGTTAAGGCAAACATCTCACAAAATCACTGGATATCTTTTTGTCCTGAATCCAGTGAAATTGTGATCAATACAGTGAAATTCAATGGCAGGCTCTGCACAGTGGGTTATTTTTTTCAACACCTTTGTGTCCGGGAACTTGTCCAATGATCAATTGAATAACATTCAGATTCAGTCGAAACTGCATTACCATGAAACACCATTGGTCATTTTATTCTATTCTATTCCTCCATGTAGTCTTATAGGCTATATATTATTTAGTCGTTTAGCAGACGCTTCTATCCAAAGCGACTTACAGAGACTAGGGGTTGAACTATGCATCAACAACTGCTGCTGCAGAGTCACAACAGGTCCTCGGTTTTAGGTCTTATCTGAAGGAACAGAGCACAAGGAGGTTAAGTGACTTGCTCAGGGTCACACACAGTGAGTCAGTGGCTGAGCTGGGATTTGAACTGGGAATCACCTCGTAACAAGCCCCTTTCCCTAACCACTGAACCACCAAGCCTCTTATATACAGTTGTAGTCAAAAGTTTACATATCCCAATGGAAATTTATACTTTCTGAATTTCTCAAAAACAAATAATTATAGGAAAAATCTTTTGTAGCAAAAGTTTTGCTTTTGTGGATGAGGAAAAAAAGTTACAAGAAATAGATGTCTACAATTATTTATTTCAGCAATTTGTATGCAAAACTCCAAAAATTGTAATTCAAGAGTATTCATACCCTTTGATGCTATGATAGTATTGCCTACAAGGTGCTAGGAATTTCAATATGATAATGCAGAACCTAATTCTAGTAAAGTCTAGAAAATGCTGATTTGTAGGTGAACATTCTTAGAGTGTAAAGCATAGGATGATTGCTGTCATTATCAGTAAGTCAATATAGGAAAAAGTAAAGAGCTATCTGAAGACCTAAGACAGAAAATTATTTATTGTCATAAAGCTGGAGAAGGATACAAGAAGATTTCCAAGCATTTGAGTATCCAAATTTCAACTATTGTTTCTATTATCAAGAAGTACAAGGCTCATGGTACTGTGACAATGCTCCCTCGGTCGGGAAGAAAGAAGGTTCTTTCACCAAGAACAAGTAGAAGAATTGTGAGGAAGGTTAATAACAATCTGAGATTGACTGCCAAAGATATTCAAAGTGACTTGGCTGCAAGTGGGACTGGGGTTTCCATTTCAACCATACTCTCAGAAAACTGAAATGAGGAATCTGGGTGTAATTTTTGACTCTGACCTCTCCTTTGAGCCACATATTCGGAATATAATTAATGCATCTTTCTTTCACCTTGCGTAAAAGGTGAGGCGCTTCCTTTCACATCACAATGCTGAGAGACTGATGTATGCCTTCATATCTTCTAGGATTGATTACTGCAGTGCCCTGTTCTCTGGAATTCCAAACTGTGTCTGTCACGATTACAGCTTGTACAAATTGCTGCAGCCAGGGTGCTAACCAAAACAAAAAAGGGAGCACATTACCCCAGTGTTAGCAGCCCTCCACTGGCTCCCGGTACAGTCCAGGACTGACTTTAAGGTCCATCTTATCACCTATAAAGCCCTAAACGGTTTGGCTCCGACCTATTTGAAGGCTCTTTTAGTCCCGTATGCCCCTGGCCGGCCACTCCGATCCCAAGATGCAGGGCTGCTATCTGTCCCAAGGATTTTAAAGCAAAGGACAGATGGTAGAGCATTCAGTCACAGGGCACCTGAACTCTGGAATGCTCCACCATGTGCAGTGAGAGACGCTCCGACATTGGCAATTTTTAAAAATAAATTAAAAACATACTTTTATAATAAGGCTTTTATATCTTTATAGTATTTCTTTTTTTATATAGTTTTATTCCTATTTATTCGGTTTGAGTTCTGCATCTGTTGCTTTTATTTGCTTTAAATTTTAAAATGTTCTTTTCTCTTGCTGTTTTTATTGTTTATATTGTTTTTATTGTACTAAATATACTTCCTTTTTCTTGTTAAAAGCGCCTTGGGATGGCTTGCCATGAAAAGGCATTTAATAAATAAAATTTGATTTGATTTGATATTATGGGGTGCCAAAGAGGAAAATATATCCATTTTGATATATATATATATATATATATATATATATATATATATATATATATATATATATATATATATATAGATATATATATATATATATATATATATATATATATATATATATATATATATATATATATATATATATATATATATATAGATAGATAGATGATAGATAGATAGATAGATATATATATATATATATATATATATATATATATATATATATATATGTGTGTGTGTGTGTGTGTGTGTGTGTGTACACATTGAACTTTGATATATATAAATACAATTAATTTTATTATGAAGTTCGATATACTGTATATACATACATTGAACTTTGATATATACACTCCTGGTGCTAGCCAGCCTAGTTCCCAATGCTACCCTTCCACAGCACGTACACAAACCTCCCTATTCTCTACCAGCACAGAACAGAAGGTCCCTACAGAACAGAGGACATCTTACAATCACATGATTGACCTCTGACCGTCGTCATCGGCGGTCACACCTCAATGAGACGAGATCCTATCTACCAATGCTGTGCCTCATTCTTTGAATTTCTTTATGAAGAATATGACTGCAATGATCCTATTGACTGGACTCTGTGTATTAATATGAATGGGTACTTGGCCCGCTCCACTGGTTATACCAGTCGGTTCTTTACCCACAGTGCTCACAATCGATGTTAGGTGTGAGAAGTATGAGCTTGTCAGGACCTGAGTTGAGTACAGGACCTTCTGTTCTGTGCTGGTAAAGAATAGGGAGGTTTGTGTACAACTTGTCATGTACTTCCATTTGCTAGTATATATATATCTTATATGTGCAGTTTTGGAAAACCTATGTGTTATTGCAAATGTGCTGTGGAAGGATAGCGTTGGGGTCTAGGCTGGCTAGCACCAGGAATGGCAGACGCAGGAGAACGAGATTCAGTTAAGTGCTTTGGAGCGAGCACTTATAAATAATAAAAACATTTATACAAAAATGCATAACATAGAAACAAAACAATGGTCACCCAAGCTGCGCTATTACAGTGAACAGCACAAGCAAAAATGAACTCGGAGGAGCTGCCTCTCTGCTTCTCCCTTATATATAAATTGGGAATTAAGCAACCAATTTAGAATGACCACATTCTCACGTTTTTCTTTCCCCTCCGATCAAGTCAGGCCTCCAATTCAAGCACATACATTCTAACATGTTTGGTTGGCCTGCTCAATTGGAGGGGAAAGTACAAAATATATTATATTGTAGAGATTTGTCAACCCCATTCCTGCCAAAACCACGCACCATATTTGCATTTGCTGGGCTTCTACCATACCACAGGTGTATGAAAAAACATTATATCTGGTACCAATACTAAGGTAAAGAAAGGTGTCATTGAGTCTAGGGTTAAAATTAAAGTTAGAGTCAGTTAATCTGTTGTTGTTTCACTTCCTAGGTAATTTCACCTCAGATTCCAATGCCCAATTACACCTCACCATAGCAAGTCTCCACAACCACTCTGAGGAATGTCAGTGGGCATCCTCCGGTCCCCCAACCAAGCAAATTGCCTCTTTGGACCCCGGAGCTCGAGGGCTGATGTCATCAAGCTACCAGCCCTGCAGGTGTCAGCTTGCACAGCGATGAGAAGTAACAGTCCCTAGAGATTTTGCCTCGCTAAAAAGCATCCGAGTCAATGCAATGCTCCCCAGCAAAGACCAGGAACTGCACAGCAAAGACTCAAACCTGCACTATCCTGACCGTCGAACTCGCCAAAAAATAGGACTGTGGTGCCTCTGTCCAAGAGACTGAACCACAGAGCGCTATATTTATCACATCCATGTTTCTGCAGTGCTGGCAGCATTGGTTTTAATTGCAAACTGGGTGACATGCCACTGTCAGTAATTAATACTGTGCTGGCTCTCAGTGCATGTGACGATTACACCACTTCACTTGTGTGCAAGTGTTATCGGCTTCAAAATACCAATAGGTCCTGTTCATTCTCCAAGATTAAAAATGTGCCATTCAACAGTGAAGTACGTCAACCTAAGACAAACATCACAGCATATTTGTTGATTTTGTAGCGCAATTTTGCCACTAGTGTCAAATGAGGTACCAGGGTATAAATGTACATTTTTGACCAGTAGGAACAATACTCAAAGGATAAAGGGACAAAAGATGGGGTTGCCTACAAATGACCACCAAAAATTAAATATTTACTATGCAAGATGTTTAATCTTAAATGGAACTAGCATATGTTATAGTTACATAACTTGACTATTGCCACATGAATAAATTACTAAGAATTACCTTAAAAGTTGTCCAATATATTGGTTAATACACATAGAAATGACATGACATGTTAATTTCTGCAAATATATGTACCTTGTTCATTCAAGAATAAACTGAAAAATCTAGTCCTTTTTTCATTTAAAAAGCCTGGCAACAGTCTGACATTCAAATTATATCCTGGTGTCAATATTGTCTTCTGTAAATATATGGTTAATTATGTACGGTAAATACAGTTATTTATGTGTTTCTTTCCAGTATTTCAATGTGGTATTTGACAGTTTTGTAAATGTCCATTATGCTAATTAAATAATACAGCAGGTTGCATCTGTAGATAAGCATTTCATTGTGGCCTCTACATTACTTCATTGTATTTAGATATGTTTTAGTTTTTTGTCAGCTACTTTGACCTGTTGTATATGTATGTATGTTTTCTTTAATGTGATATTGCATTTACACTTCATTCCACAATAGCCCTTGACTACAGTATATATTTGTATTATACAGAGGAAATGGGAAATTGAACGGAATCTGAGAAACCTGCTTTAATTTTGAAGAGCACAAATGCTTTCCATCAATTCTAACTGTCTATTACTGTACCCATTGAAGTGAAACATATTCTTCCATGCTCCAAATGGTATGTTTTCTGTGACTGAATGACAGGAGTAGGTGAAAGTAAACTGTTTATATCTTGTCCATGTTGGTCTCATTTTCGATTTTTGAAGAGCAATTGGTGTTGTTTATTAAGATATACTTGAAAAGTTGCCTGGGAGATGTGATAAATCCAATGGAGGTCATTCAAAATTTAAAGAGTAAATAACTTCAAATTTAGTTTGGAATGAAAACCAGAAGACAGGGGTTCCCAAGGACCGGGGTTGAAAAACACTGCACAAGGAAATGTTTTGGTTAGTACACTGAAGGAACTGGCTGATGCATTTCATGTAGTTTTACCTTACAATTCTGAGTAAAGAAAAGGGCAAGGAGAATACATTGACATACTGCTGTGTTACTGTATGTGTTTAATGGTCTCCTGTAGTCTGTCTTGGTTGTGAGTGTCTTACCATGCTATTGGATTTCAAATATGCTTACAAGGCTTGGCGGGGCTATTCCAGTCCATAGGCTTATTAAAGTTCCCCTCAGATTACCTGAGGCAGCAGTCATGAAATTGAATGTTGGACTGTCACAAGGGTTTGTCGGACTGCATATGAAGTGCTCCTCCTTTCAATGTTCAATGTTCATACATTTCCCACATAAAAAAAATATTGTTCATATATGCTGTGCATTATTGAGTTCTCCTCTGCACATTGATGGTTAATGTTGCAAAGAATTGGAATTTGCAATTAGATGCACATTAGCCCAATCAGCGCCCTACTATGCTAGCTTAGATGAGAATGAGACAATTGTTTTGTTATGGTATCCGATTTCATTTTTTAAATGTGTTAAACAAGTGGAATTGCCTAACATTTGCAATGGGAGAGGTGGAATAAACCCACATTGGTTCTGGAGGGTGGAGTGCCTTTTTGTTACCGGTAATGGCTACCTGTCTTCTTTGAAGATCTGGGTTATTTGCATCCTTGGTAACTCATTTAATGTACCCCTAGCAGTCTAGGCCTTTTCTGTCAGTTTTCAGCTGTTGTATTGAAGTCTGGTGATCAAAATAGACTCTCTCTATAAATAGACCAATCAATGCAGCTGCACATGGCTTAAAGTCTCAGAAGTTGTTGCCACATGTGAATTGGACAACAAAAAACATTTTATAACACACATCATTCCTGAAGCAAAGAAAAATGGACTGCTGGGATTGTTTCAGGACCAGGCTTGGACAGTAGCTCCTCACCCTTTTCTATAGTGGGGAGAGACTACCTTGTTTTATACGGATTTCCCCAAGACCATGTATGAGACTAAAACCATATTGGTCATTCTTGACTCACCACAATTTTTTTGTTGGTCAAAGTCATCCCCCACATAGAGAAAAATTAGGTCAAAGGTTACTTGTTTTGTTTTTCGTGTAGAGTATGTACACTGGCTCAAGCGACTGCTGGGCCAATAGAGCATTTTGTGTCATCGGTTGTGTGTCAGGATGGTGCAGGCTCTGTTGTTGTTTCAATGTTTGGAATGTAATCAATATTTCGATACATATGAGGCAGCAGTGAGCACAGCTATAGATGGCTCTACTTCATTACAGCCGGATGAGATTGCAGCGTGCATGAACATACTGAGGGAATTTGCCTTTTTGGTAAAACTAGTTGTTGTACAAAATGTGGACTGCTGTAATCTAAGGACTGATTTTGGAAAAGTGCATGTGTCAGTAAAATATACTTGGGATTTAGTTCAGTATGTTACTGCAATCCTACTCAAAGCAATTCCTTTGTACAGACCGCTGCTGATCCTACTAGAAGCAATTCCTTTCTACAGACCACTACTGCTTAAATACCACACCACCACTTGTGTCAAAGGGCATGTTCCAGCTACAGCGCATGAGTATCAAGCCCAGCCATAAGCTGTTTTTACAAATGATAATTCTCATTACTATTTTAACCATGAGCCTATTAAGGCAACAACCACCAAAGAAGCAAACAAGTATATCGGTTAAATATAGCTATAATCAAAAATTAAAAATTAGAGCAGTATGATTAATGTGACGTGACGTATATCAACAGTATTTACAGAATACTAAAAATAAGACTTTGGCAATGAAATGTTTCATCACAATTTGAAAGCCGTGTTTATATAAATGTACACAAGGCTTGGTAAAATAACAACCTCATACTAATGAACCGCTTCATATATTGATGTGTGTGTGCGTATATATATATACTGTATATGTATGTATGAATGTGGCGGTGTCAAGAAGTACGCAAGACAAGGTTTCAAGGCTAAACTATTTATTTGTTTTAACTTCAATTACTGCTTAACAAAGCTGCTGTCAGCCACAGCTCATGCTTCTACTAGTCGGCTCTCTTCTCTTTAGCTCTTTTTCTTCGTTCTGTGGTGTGGCTTGGATGCGCTGATCATCCAGTATTGAGAAGTACAGTCTTTTACTGGGACACCAGGCCACAGACAGTGGTGTAAGGTGGTCCCCCACGTGTAGAGGCGGGATTTTAGAACTATATTCATACCCTATTATTATTTTATTATTAATTACTTAGCAGATGCCCTTACCCAGGGTGACTTACAGCTCTATACAAAAAATACATATCAAGAATTACAGTACAATTAGAGCAAGATACAAAATACAGTGACTTCAGTCCTAATAAGAGCAAATACAAAACACAGTATGATTTGATATCAGGGCAGTTCAAGAGCAGATAACAGTGTTGATAGTTATGTCAGGGTTAGATACGAGTGCAAGTGAAATACAAAATACTACAGGATTGGGTTAAGTGCAGGATTAAATACAGTAAAATAGGAGCAGATAAGTGCAAGTTAAAGTACATTAAAGGCAGAGTGCTATGTTGTCCAGAAGGGAAGAGTTGAGTTTTACAGGTGTTATCTGAAGAGGTGTGTGTCTTGAGGAGGCACCGGAAGGTGGTCAGGGACTGGGCAGTCCTGACATCCGTAGGAAGGTCGTTCCACCACTGCGGGGCATAGGTGGAGAAGGAGTGGGCTCTGGAGGCAGGGGAGCGTAGAGGAGGTACAGCCAATCTTCTAGTGCAGGCAAAGCAGAGAGGTTGGGTGGGGGTGTAGGGAGAGATGAAGGTCTGGAGGTAGCTAGGTGCTGTCTGCTCAAGGCATCGGTAGACGAGTACAAGACTCTTGAACTGGATGTAAGCGGTGATCGGGAACCATTGGAGTGAGCGGAGAGTGGGAGAAGCGAGGCAGAGAGAACACCAGGTGAGCAGCGGAGTTCCGGATGAGCTGGAGTGGACGGGTGGTGGACGCAGGGAGGCCGGTCAGGAGGGAGTTGCAGTAGTCTAGGCAGGAGAATACCAGGGCCTGGATAAGGAGTTGCGTGGAGTAGTTGGTGAGGAAGGGTCGGATTCTTTGTATGTTGATCAGGAAGAAATGGCTAGAGTGGAGATGTGCTAGGAGTAGGACAGGCAGGGGTCCAGGGTTACTCCGAGGTTCTTGGCTGAAGAGGAGGGAGAGAGCCTGGTAGATTCCAGAGGAATGGAAATAGAGAGACCACAGGAGGGGGAAGATGAGGAGGGGAAGAAAAGGAGGTCAGATTTAGAGAGGTTGAGTTTGAGGTGATGCAAGTGCATCCAGGAGGAGATAGCAGACAGACATGTAGAGATATGGGAGGGGATGGTGGGGTCAGAGGGGGAGAAGGAGAGGAAGATCTGAGCATAATCAGCATAGAAATGGTATGAGAAACCATAGGATGCGATGAGGTATCCCAGGGAGCAGGTGTAGAGAGAGAACAGGAGAGGATCCTTGGGGGACTTCTGTTGAGAGAGGGTCAGGTTACCTGGTAGGTGGTGGTCGAGAAGTAGGAGGAGAACCAGGCCAGAGCAATGCCAGATATTCCATGGTCAGTGAGAGAGGATAGGATGATATAGTGATTGACAGTGTCAAAGTCAGCAGAGAGATCAAGGAGAATTAGGACAGAGGAGAAAGAGGCAGCACGGGCAGAGTTTAACGAGTTAGTGACAGACAGGAGAGCAGTTTCCGTGGAGTGAGCAGAGCGGAAACCAGATTTGAGAGGGTCGAGCAGAGAGTGATTAGACAGGAAAGCAGAGAGCTGGCGGTGTACTGCCCGCTCAAGGGTTTTAGAAAGGAAGGGTAAGAGGGAGACAGGACAGTAGTTCTGAGGGAGGTGGGGTCGAGGGTAGGTTTTATGAGGAGGGGGGTGATATAGGCTTGTTTGAAGGCAGAGGCGAAAAGGCCAGAAAGGAGAGAGGTGTTGAGAAGGGAGGAGATGAAGGGGAGTAGAGCAGGAGCAGCAGCTTAAAAAAGGTGAGTGGGGAGGAGGTACAGGGCGCATGTTGTGGATTCGTGGCCCTGGAGGAGGGAGGAGAGGTCAGAGTCTGAGAGGGGAGAGAAGGAGGAGAAGGAGGGAGAGTTAGTAGGGGAAACAGAGAGTGTTGGGGTTGGGGTTGGAGCTTGAGGGTGGAGGGGAGGGAGAGGTGTTAAAGAGTTTGCGGATATCAGAGATTTTAGATGAGAAGAAAGGCAAGGAGACAGAGGAGGGAGGGGGAGGGTTGAGGAGGGAGGAGAAGGTAGAGAATAGTTTCTAGGGGTTGTTAGTGGAGGATTGGATAATAGATTGGAAAGAGAGTAGAGGAGAAGGAGAGGAGGGAGTGGTAAAGGTCTAGGGCAGCAGGGAGTTTGGTTCTCTTCCATTTCTTTTCAGTAGAGTGCAGTTTGGTTCTTGCTGAGCGGAGCACAGAGGAGAGCCAGGGTTGGGGAGGAGAGGGACGGGCAGGTCGGGAGGTGAGGGGAGTCGAGGGAGGAGGTGAGGGTGAAGATGAGGGTGGAGGTAGCAGCAGTCTACAGAGAGTTGGGAGAAGGAGTCGATAGTGAGGGAGGTGAGGGAGCGGTGGAGGCAAGGACAGAGGGGGACAGAGAGCGGAGGTTACTGCGTGTGAGGTGACAGTGAGGGTAGGTGGAGTAGGGAGAGAGGGGAGAGACAGGGAAAAAGAGAAGACAGTGATCAGAGAGGCTCAGAGGGATGACAGAGAGGGTTGAGGGGCAGCAGGCACTGGAGAAGGTGAGGTCCAGTTGATGGCCAGCTTTGTAGAACACTGGAATAGATTTGAAATGATGAAGTACCTACCAGGAAGCAGCAACAGCTTAATGTACAGTGTTGTCTTTGAGATGTCTTAATCAGAAAGGAGGACAGTGATAATATTACTTGTGCCAAGAAGTTGAAAGTAAATGGATTTTAAAACCTTGGTTAGCTTGTTTAACTAAATGAAATGAAAATATATCAGAAATGGTCTCTAAAATAGAGTAGATTCACCAGTATAGGGCAGCAGTATATATTTCTGGCAACTGACACTTGAAAAAATAGTTTTGAATAGGGACCCCAACTGAAAACCAAGGAAGAGGCAAAGTGCAAACAATAAAACAGTTAAAATAAACTGAACTACAGTGAATTTAAATGGTTAAGTATAATAATATCTGTAAGTACCCTAAGGTCTGTTTCTCTTCTCAAAAGTCAAAGACCACTTTTACAAACAATGCATTCAAAGTAAACACCTGCATTCAAGCAGAGGCTGTATGCAGTATATTGTCTAACTATCACAAGGCCTGTTTCACTGCAACAGTGAAAGAACATTTGTCTGTACAATAAATATGTAAATATGCTTATGTTTTTTGACATGTTGGTAAGGAGGTTTCAAGGGGCGAGGAAGCTTATCCCTAAATCTAAAACCACCTTGTAATATAAACTTTTACCACCAGTCTTCTTACCAATAAATTATCCTACCTGTACAGATGAAGCAACTATGCAAACACACTTAATTATAATGGTAAGTAGTCATTTTGAATTACACGTCATAATACACTATGACTAGAACCAGTAGAAAATCTTAGTAGCCTTTTGGGCTTTATTACAAGTACTGCCAGTGAAAAAAATCCCCAAAAGACATGCTGTTTGTAGTTTAACATCAGGGCTAAATAAAGATTGTATTGGCCTTTAGTTTAGAGTAAGTGAAATGGGTAATTGTATTAAGAAATAATTTTATCTAGATAGTGACGACACCAATCTGTAAGTACCAGTAAAAGTCATAATGCGTTTAATCTCAACATTCATAATATAAACAAACACAGATCATGTTATGTAAAACTGTCAGCAGTCTTTATGGAGTTTCCTATTACCAGTACAAACTCTACTGCCAGTAAGAAGCCCAAAATAACTGCTGCCAGGGCGGAAGAAAGAACATTACCTATATTGCATTGACTTTAAGTTTAGAGAAAGTGAAATCGGTGGCAATATTAATAATTCGTTTTGTTCAGCAGTGGAATCAGCTGCCTAATGTGTCAGTAAAAATACTGGTAGTAACATTTGCCTTTATGTAAATGTCAAAAAGATGCAAGTTATGTTACAGTTTTTATTACAGTAACCTAGTTTCATGCAAATTACTTCATAACAGATTTTTTGCAAGATGCAGTAATTGTTTTTCCTGTTTGTTTGCGCTCCGTTATTAACCAACCCACCCAAACCCTCACTGAGATACTATAATGAGACGAGCATTATACAGCAATTTTATACAGCGATCGGTCTGTTACTTCCTAGTAGGCAGGGAGGATAAATAGCGGATCAGTGACGTCACCGAATGCTTTGGTCTCCCCAGTTGGAGCCGCGCTGCAGAGATCCGAGACCCAGCTAGCATAGCAGTACAGCAGGCAACGAAGGGCAGAGAAGAAACCAGAACGTAAAAAACTTTGGGAGGAGGAAAGAAAATAATGCGCAACTGTATCTGAACAGTTTCCAAGGCTAGAGGGAGAGGGCGGCGACTACCAGTAGCTCTAACAATCTGTATTATTATTTTGTATTATTATGTCGCTATTACACGTAGACGATGATAATAAATGGGTGCCGACCCACGTCCAGGTGACAGTTTTACGGGCTAAGGGCTTGAGGGCGAAAGGCAAACATGGAACCAGCGATGTGTACACCATCATCCAGGTTGGGAAGGAGAAATTTTCCACCTCTGTGGTTGAAAAGACGATTTCTCCCGAATGGAAAGAGGAATGCTCGTTTGAGCTGCTCCCGGGGGTGCTGGAGGCAGACTGCAGGTCCGCTTATCCCCCAGGGAGCAGCGATCTGGTCCTAACCGTGATGCATAGGTCGTTGATCGGGCTGGATAACTTTTTGGGGCAAGCTATTATTCCGTTGGATAAAATATTTCAGGAGAAGAGCTCGCGGAATAACGAGTAAGTTATTTTCAATTTTAGGCTTTAAAGTTTGTGTGTGTGTGTGTGTGTGTGTGTGTGTGTGTGTGGGAGGGAAGTTTTCACATCATCATGTGCTCCGGACTCGTTTATTTTCTTGGCAGTGTGGAATCTGAACTGTAACATTGTTTGCACGGTTCATCCCGACACAGCACAGAGTTTTATTTGAATGACAACACAAGTTGAATTAAATAATATATAAAAAAAAACGTTATAAAACGTTACGAAGAATTTTTGGGCGTGTTTCTTAGATGCGAACATGTACTTTAGTTCACTTACTACTGTGCTGTGTTTAAGTGCCCATTTAAAGATGCAGAGCATGAATTCAAGTGATGCTGTAAGTATTGCTTGCGCACTACTCAAATAATATCATTTTTAATTACTTTAATATTTCCTCATATCCAATTTTGTTTTTAAAGAATGTATTTTAAATAACAGTAAAGCAGATAGTGGAAGCCTAGAGGTTTGCTTCAGGTATAATTTGATCAAGGCTGATAGAGTTAGCAGTCCATAGGTTTTGTTGTAAACATACTTGATACATGTTCAGGCAAAAATACTGAAATCCTTAAAGATGTAATGGGTCCGACAGATATGTGCATAACTGAGGGTTACATTAATGACAGCAGTGTATTGCTGAGGCCTTGTTTGAACAAGATCCTACATGCCTTAGTTCTGAGGAAAAGGCCTAAATTAGAATACACTTAAACCTGTCCAATAATACAAGCCTGTGAGGAAAAAGCAAACTTTCCTGGAATGTCCTACGCAACACCATTTTGAGGTGTGAGATGGGTGTAAATTATGATCTCCTGCCGCTGCAAGTAGCAGCAACGGACAGCGATGACACACCCTCCAACTGTAACAGTTTGGCCGGTACAATACCGTCTGTCTTACTTTGGTACCGGTGTAGTGTGGTACGTTTGTCAGAATGTGGTACACGTACCAAAACCTGACGCGGGTATTTTGCGATTGTCAAAAAGAGGCACATTTACCGTTAATTATACATAATATTTTTATAAACTTAAACTGCAAACATAAACTGCAAAAAACAATTCACGACAAAATGAGAAGTCACCGCAAAGTTGCACAAGTAAAAAAAAATTGTACAAGACACAATGTATTGCAGATGATAAATGTACCAGCATAACGTACGAGATTTGAATGGGCGTTTCCCTGCTTTTTAGAGGAAGTTGTCTAGGCATGTGAGAGCTAGCGTTATGCAGTGAGTACCTCTTTAACGCGTACCTGAAAATAACACTACATCGGATCCTCTACCGAATTTTAAAATCCACTCTGTCCCGAGTACAGTGAGTATGCTTTGTTGTGATCCTGTCTAAAAGTATACATATTAAAAAAAAAAGTTCTTGTATTAAATGTATAGTACTGCCAAAAAAACAAACCTTAGAACATAAGAAAGTTTACAAACGAGAGGAGGCCATTCGGCCCATCTTGCTCTTTTGGTTGTTAGTAGCTCGTTGATCCCAGAATCTCATCAAACAGCTTCTTGAAGGATCCCAGTGTGTCAGCTTCAATAACATCAATGGGTAGTTGGTTCCAGACTCCCACAATTCTCTGTGTAAAAAGTGCCTCCTATTTTCTGTTCTGAATTCCCCTTTATCTAATCTCCATTTGTGACCCCTGGTCCTTGTTTCTTTTTTCAGGTCAAAAAAGTCCCTTGGGTCAACATTGTCAATAACCTTTAGAATTATGAATGCTTGAATCAGATCGCCGTGTAGTCTGAAAGACTGAATAGATTCTGGTTGCTCTTCTTTGCATTCTTTCTAGAGCAGCAATATCCTTTTTGTAGCGAGGTGATCAGAACTGAACACAATATTCTAGATGAGGTCTTATTAATGCATTGTAAAGTTTTAACATTACTTCCCTTGATTTTAAATTCAACACCTTTCACAATATATCCGAGCATTTTGTTGGCCTTTTTTATAGCTTCCCCACATTGTCTAGATTAAGACATTTCTGAGTCAACATAAACTACTAGGTCTTTTTCATAGATTCCTTCTTCAATTTCAATACTTCCCATATGGTATTTATAATGCACATTTTTATTGCCTGCGTGCAGTACCTTACACATTTCTCTATTAAATGTCATTGCCATGTGTCTGCCCAGTACTAAATGCTGTCTAGATCATTTTGAATGACCTTTGCTGCTGCAACAGTGTTTGTCACTCCTCCTATTTTTGTGTCATCTGCAAATTTAACAAGTTTGCTTACTATACCAGAATCTAAGTCCTTAATGTAAAGTAGGAATAGCAGAGGACCTAATACGGATCCCTGTGATACTCCACTGGTTTCCTCGCTCCATTTTGAGGTTTCTCCTCTAATCAGTACTTTCTGTTTTCTACATGTAATCCCTACTGCGTTCAGTTTGAGAATTAATCTTTTATGTGGGACTTTGTCAAAAAATTTCTGGAAATCTAAATAAACCAGGTCATATGCTTTGCAGTTATCCATTGTCGATTTTGCATCCTTAAAAAAATCAAGCAGGTTAGTTAGACACGATCTCCCTTTCCTTAAACCATGCTGACGGTCTCCCAGGATACTGTTACCATATAGGTCATTTTCCATTTTGGATCTTATTATAGTTTCCATAAGTTTCCATATAATAGAAGTCAGGCTTATTGCTCTGTAATTACCTGGTTCGGTTTTGTCTAACTTTTTGTGGACCGGTATTACGTTTGCAATTCTCCAGTCTGTCGGTACAACCCCTGTCTCAAGAGACTGTTGCATGATCTTGGTTAGCGGTTTGTAAATAACTTCTTTCATTTCTTTGAGTACTATTTTGGAGGATCTCATACAGCCCAGGGGATTTGTTTATTTTAAGAGCTCCTTGTCCCTTTAACACTTCTGCCTCTGTTATGCTAAAGTTATTAAAAACTGGATACGAACATTTCAACATATGGGGAATTTTGTCCGTATCCTTCTTTGTAAAAACTTGTGAAAAGTAATCATTTTATATATTTGCTATTTTTTTCTCATCGTCTATGATTTTGCCATTTGTATCTCAGACATTTTACCTCCTCCTTGAATGTTCTCTTGCTGTTATAATATTGGAAAAACTTAATGAACCTTACTAAATCACAATAAAGATAAATACAGCCATTACTTCGATAAACTAAATCCCCTCCATAAAATAAGCACTGATCAATTCTGAAAAATTCTGCATTCCTTCCTGTAGCTGTATTGTTTTTTTAATGCTCTATCCTTGTAATAATAATGATAACTGCCAGGCAGTTTTACAGCTTCCAAGTTCAGTACCAGTTGGATATTTTGGCAAGCTGTAGCATTGCAGCACAAGTGTCAGCAACAGATCAGTTTTATGGAGCAGTTTCAATTCAAAATACTGCATTAGTTCATTATCTCACGATGCTTTATAACTTTAAACACCAGAGTAACCATGACCCTAGCTACACTCTGTAAGGAGTTATAAGCTAGTTTTACATTTTAACTTAATGAGAAGTCAACGGTTGCAGGCAAGGTCATTTTTGGATAGAGCACATATCCTATATGTGTTCCATAGTAACCATTAACCTATCTGCACTGTAAGGAGTTATTAGCTAGTTTTACATTTGTTCGAAGATTTGGAAAGGCTTTTAAAGAAATGCGACAGGTGGCCATATTGGTTTATGCACAAACACCATTTTTGAAAAAGTCAATTGTATTGACACAGGAATGATGCTTGTCAACTTTGGAGTTAATCAAATAAACAATTTTTCAACTGAAGTGGTTTTAAATTTAAGAATGAAACGTAGGTCTGGCCGCCATCTTGTTTTACAAAAGAACACGATTTTGCCATATCTGAATTCCATTGTCCCCAGGATGATGCCTACCAAGTTAAGAGTTAGTTGGTTAAATGGATGTCTGTACCGTGTGATTATGACATCATGCAGCATAATCTTGGACTATCCCTCAACAAGTATACCAACTTTCAGCACTCTGCAATAAGTAGTTTTCGAAAGACACATTTTTACATTTAGGCAAAATGTTTTTTTTCAATCCAATATGGTGGCCAAACCATGTGACCTACGACATATGTTCAATAACAATAGGCTTCCCAGCCCTATGGGCCTGGAAGCCTAATAATAAACACAGCAATAACAATAGGTTTCCCAGCCTATGGCCTGGAAGCCTAAAAAAAAATACAATAAAATCTTTACAATAACAACAGGCTTTCCAAGCCAGGTTGGGAGCCTAATAAAAATCTTTACAATAACAATAGGCTTCCCCAGCCATTCTGGCTTGGAAGCCTTATAATAATATCACCAATATAGTGTACCTATTTTCATCTGTCAAATGTTGGAGGGTATGCACTGAGCAGGGTGGTGTCTGACAGAACTACCTTTGGAATGTAAACAAGCTGTAAACCCACAAGACCTTCCCAGAAGGCTTGTCCAGACACGGGTACATGCAGAGAGAGCAGTCAACCCAGAATTCACTTTCAGTGTAAACGAAAGCGTAAAAACAATGCCATCTTGGTGCTGTGGATCTTGTGATGATGACACAGCGCTACTCTGGCCCTTCAGAGCTTGCCAGCTGGTATCTCTGCAGGTGGAGAGAATGGATCTCTGACCTTTTCAAGGGCTCTGTGCTTTGTGGCATTGTGATGTCGACTGGGGTCAGTGGTGCTATAAACACTTACCTACAAGGGGTTGAATACTGTATTAGGCATTGAAAGAAATAACCATGGTGTTAACATCAACCCCCAGTGTGAAGAGAGCTGTAAATATGTCAATGCAAACAAGTCTGCCTTTGTTTTGAAATGTGTTTCCGCAGGCCCAGGTTAGTTCAAATGTCGTGCAACATCTGCGGTTGTTTTCAGTGAGGGTATTGATTTCAGACTGTCTGTTCCCCTTCAGGGTACTGCAGCCCAGGGGTACCACCACCCCCCACCCCCCACCCCCCCAGTAGGCAGTAGGCAGTAGGCAGTGTAGGCTTTAGGCTTTAGGCTTTAGGCTTTCATTATCTTCTCCAAGTCACTTGGTATGCTAAAGAGCTTAGTGTGAATTCAGACTCGTGTTAAAGTCATGGTCAAAAGATTAAAAATCAATGTGAACACCCTAGAAGGTAAAGCAAGCTTAAATATAGAAATTAAAAAAAAAAAAAGAATTATAATAATAATTGACAATCTCACTGTTGATCATCTTGTCTGTAAATTCATACTGTTTATATTTTGTTAGAAATACATGTTTTGCATGATCTCGTTCAGCTGCAACATGGTCAAATTAAAGCCGGTTTTGTGCTCTACACATATCAAACATCTGAAGTTAATACTTTTGACAATATTTGTGTTAAAATATAGGGCCTACAGTCAGGGTTGGGGTCTTGTTTTTCAATTCCAGGAATTGGAACTGATATTTTAGAGTCATGATTGTGATTGTTCAGCTGCTTTCTGTGACTTCTATTTGCTGTCACTCTGAGAAGCTCATTTTAATAGAATACTGCTAATTGCAAGTATGATCAATGATGTGTTGGAATTGATTAAAAGGGAACAGGGAAATGAAAAACAGGAATTGACCCCAACCCTGCATACAGTACCTATATCCCCGACTTTTTGGAAGCAATGAGAGGTACTGCCAACAATACTGCCAATAATGAAGGAACATCATTTTGAATTGTATACGTGTATTAAGTGAAGTTTGAATAATGGGGTCGTTACAAGGTTGTGATGAGGAACTCTAGATTGTGATGTACAGTGCAGTATTACGCTCCAGTGCTGCATTCAGTACCTGGAGCAGCATAGTTACCCATTTGAGTTTCCCATTGATCATGCCTTCAAATTGCATTTCTGAAGTTTGGGAAGAAGCCATATTTCTTCACTGTAAGGTTTTAGGATTTATAAGCTATGAAAGGGGTCATATTGCAGTATACGTTTATGCAGGTATTTAGGTTGTTTATTACTTGGAGAATATTAAACACAGAGAGAAGGGAGCTGTTGGGCAGCTTAATATTGACTACACTGTACAGTATTGGTACATACTATAGTTTCAGCTCATGCTGGAGCCAAACCACAGCCACCAATTGGATCAGCACCAAATTTAAAGGTGACTGTATGACCTTGAACATCAATAGCAGAAGAAATTGCAAGCTGATTAGCTGAAAAAAGGGTCTGTATGTAATCTTTTAGCAATTTTAAAAACACATAGCTAATTTGCATAGAACACCATGTTAAACACAAACCTGCTCCCGTTTTTACTTTCATTTAACATTCCGCAGGTAACAGGTATTTTTGTCATCGCTGTTTTGGCAATAAACTTTCTTTCAAAAAAATGCTTTTTTAATTGATGGTACTCTGAGGTTATATTATCATTGAAAACACAAAATTGAACTAGGCCTAACCTTTTCCTACCATGTCCTTTTTGCATATTAAGAGGTGAAAATAAAAATCCTTTAAAATGTTGTTGACTGCAATGTGATAAACAAGCATGACAATTAACGTTCTGCCTCGAATATCCATTTGGCAGGAAGTTGAGTCAGTTCAGGTGCATTGTGGAGGCTGTAGCCACTTAACAGGCACTTGTATACTGGTGCTGGCAGGGTAAGTATGTAAAGAAAAATACATCCAGTCAATCTTTGCTTGAAACAAGGATACTTTGTGACGGGTAATGTGGCTTTACTAAAACCATTGTCTCGTGCATCTGTGTTCTACAGAACAAGGCACAAGTGTGTGAATAATCCTGAACTTTGATTTCTTCTGCAAGCAACAAGAAGCAATGCACACGAGTCGGGTACTTATCATCAACTCTTAAGCTGGGATACTCTATAGTCAGATCATTGTTTTTTTTGCTCCTGAAGAGGAGTATACTACCTGGTTGCCTGTTTTTTTTCATGCATGTTGACTCCTGCATAGCAATAAAAAGAAAGGGCTGTAGTCTGCTTTGAGGGGTAGCCTGCAGACAAGGCAGGTTGGCTGTAATGCTGAACATGGATCTGCTTGTCTCTCTGAATGTTTACGTAAAAAGACAATTACACCTAATTGGATTCTTGATTCCGGGTTCTTAGCAGACTTATTTATTTCTTAGCAGACGCCCTTATGCACTCTGCTCTTACCTTGTTCATATACGCAATGCTGTAAAACTCTTGGGTAGCTTTCCTTGCTTCTCCATTTCCTCAGGGAAATCTTGATGATAAATTCCTATATGCATTTCATTAGCACCGGTAGAAAACGTGTTGAGGCTCTGTATGTTTAGAGAGTGGAAAACTTAACTGCGGCCAAGGCAAACATGCGTCAGTATCTAGTCAATATCTCTGGGAATCGTGTTTCACAGCAGGCAGAGTGTTCTACCTAAACCCCATGGCAGCAAAGCAGTGGACTCCACTTTCATAGCTTGAGTGCCCAATCTTCACAGTTTATCTGTTTGCTCATGATCAACATTAAAGCAAACCAGTGCACACACACACGCTGTACAGAGTGTCCGCATAGTCGTGCAAATTAAATGTATGTTTACATTAAAAATAAATTGAATAAACCCAGATACAATCAAAGGAAGCATGAGTTTGGAGAAGTTGTTTTGAATTTCAGGGCAGTTTTTGAGTTCACTATGTAGTGTGAGACAGACAGATGCTGTCACTGAATGGGTCCAGATTTTGCACGAAGATCCTACAAAGATCAAAAGCAATGTTTTGACTGAGAGGCCATGATCAGGTTTTATCGAGGAAGAAACTGGAGGAAAGAAATCGCTAGTTCTGAGTGCTACCTTATCTTAATATGCAAGAATAGTCAGATATGTAGATATTTTGTAAATAATGCATTGGGAGTGAACCCTACACACTGTCTCTATTGTATTGTACATTGGCCACTGAATATTTTATTTTTATTTTTATTTTTAAACAAATGCCAAAAATGACCCAAGCAAACCAACTTCACAAATAAAAGCATATTTTTGTTAGTCTTTGCGATACACCCAAGTTAACAAAATATGAGGAACAACCACCAAAGAGTTATTTATTGGTACTGTACCTACAGTAGTTGGACTGTAATTAAAAACATTATGCTCTGCTGTCACCTATCATATGCTTCATTTTCACTCCCACCCAAATTTTGTTTGTTTAAGTTTGAAATACGCAATCCCAATACAAAAAGCAGAACACATTATCGTTATACAAGCAAACAGTTAATGATGTAACTTTTAAGAAAGCACTATAGCTTTGTCATGATGCAATATAACTGGTTTTTCTATTTTATTTCCTGATACAGCAGGTCCGTGTAACTTTATTTTGCTGCTGCAAACACAGTAAAGAAATTATTTCAGATACAGCAAGTTTAGACTTATAATTTAGTTTTTAAAAGGCCAATATGTTTTTTTTTTAAATCTTGTTTATTACCATAGCAACAAGTGCTGACCTTGGATAGCAGTTCTGTATTGGTTTGCAATTTATGATTAGGGTCTGGCTGAATTTTCCAAGACGAGAACCATGGTTCTCTAGCTCCATGTTTGTTACTGAGGTGGTTAAATATTCAGAGATCACGGCATGCAATTAATTGCTAGTAATTAGTATTGATCTTAGAGGCTTGACTGTATTGAGTGTTTTATTGGGGCATCACATCAACAAATAACTTTGACATTCTTGTGAAATCAGCAGTGCCCGGCTAGATTGTGTGACATGTCATGAGCTGGACCGATCTGTTGGTTGTTTTTAGTAATGTGCAGAAAATAAATATGGTAAAAAGAACTTTGACAAACACCTGTTTTCTCGGTTTCATTTAGCATTACAAAATATTATCAGAATCTGGTTTTTATAGTTTGATTGCAGGCTTGAAAAGGACATGGTAGTGGATTCCCAACTACTGTAGTTGGTGCATCACTAATCCAGACTCAAATACCCACAATCATCTAGTTTGAATTTGGTAACATGTAGTGAGCATGCTGTATTGAGAAGTATGTACTGTGTAATGCAGGGCATATGAACCTCCTTCGCCGGTCCAGGAGTGATTTATTGGGTCCTGTTTGTTTCTCTAATGAAACTGTCAGGAGAGGTACAAGTGATGTTGACACCTGCCTTGGTGGTGGTGATGTTGGGGAGATCGAGTATATGGGTGTAAAATGGAGGAGGGCTGTCCTGCTGCGGTTTGTCTGCCTCATCAATGGTCTACTCATGGGTGATATGTTACATATTCTTTCATAACACTGTTTTGTAGGAAATTCAGATTTGCTTAAACGCAACCTGTTATGGTGCAACACCCACAGCTTCTGCCATGGCTTGCATTTCCGCTGTGGCAATCTACAGCATCTGTGTTTGTATAGTTGTTTACTTGTATCCTACATCATTATGCAAGACTACAGTAGGGCGCTAGCTTACAAGTTACATTACTAGTTTTTAATGACTGAATAAGTTCTGAATGGGACAGTTGAAGGAAACAGCTATGCCGTTTTATAAAAGGAGAAATGGTTTTAGCTAAATTCAAGCATGAGCTGCCAAAAATTGAAAGTGAATGGCAACTGGAACCTCCATCATCAATGTAATTCTTTAGCTTGGGCTTTGACATTCTTCCAAGTTTTAAATAAATCTTGTTTTAGCCTTGAGAACAAAGGTTTAAAATGTTTACTCAAAGGATATATCACTATTTACCCTGGACTCCTTGTCTCTGTTTGCTGAGCATATTTCTTAATTTTAACAGTGACAAGAATACTCTTCACAAATGCATGTAACATCTCTTTGCTTGATGAACCTGTTTTGGTTTTGTTCTGCTGGTTGTGGTGGTTGTGGTGGGAGTTCTACCTCTAAAACAGTAGGATTTTTGACAATTAAGATATGTTGTAGAGAACAAGTCGACAAACATAGCAGTATGGAATTTCAAACTTTTATCACAGTAACTGAAGTGAAAGTGCCTTATAAGTTACTTAAATACTGTAAGAAAACTCCATCCCCTGAAAAAATGTGTTGACAATAAATGCTTACAGATATAACCAAGAAAAACCCGAGAGGTACAGTATGTGACTTCATTAGGGGTCTACTGTAAGGTAGTTGTACATTTTTCCAGGGTTGTCATTTTTGACAACTTGTATTTGTTGCAATTCATCCAGGAAAGGATTGGAATGCCAGGGGTCAGCAACCTAACCCTCAGGAGATGTTTCTAACAGCCTAGCTCTTAGGCATGCACAAACACATGTAAAAGCAATTTTTATGGGAAAATCCACAGGACAGCGAACTATCAACCTATTGTTTAGTTAGAGCATGTTAAAAATCAGTGATACCGAGTTTAATTAATAGCAGGCTACTAATTTATGTGCAGAGGGCCATTTTTCAAAATAGTCTTTACATTTTTCTGATCAATTTGTCTGCCAACATGCAGTATGTTTTTTTTTTTTTTAAATGTGTTTTTTAATATACATTGTCTGCCCTGACTCAGGCTGTGTGTAGAAAGTGATTAAGACAACTATGGCAATTGTTTCAGATCACTGACCAAAGTAGCTGGGGCTCAGTTCGTATTGCAAGCCAACTTGAAACATGATGACAGTGCTGTTTCTCTTAGGTAATTCTACTGTCATTTATGTATTATAAGACATAGATTAAATAGAGTTTGCAGATTCTATGTGCGATACACCATTTGTTCAAGGACAAAGAGAAACCAGGCACTGTGGACTAGGGGCTGTCAAGTGTGATGGTGCATCTTTAAACCACTATTACTGTGTCTGAGCCTATTGAATTGATAACAGAGAAAGTGGATTGGAAAACCTCCTATGCAGAGACCCTGTGGGGAGGCTTGCACTGGGACTATCGAATTGCTTGGCTGCACATTATTGATTCTGGTTTGGAAGTTTTTTGGAGGGATCTATATCTTGTAGGTGTGGATTTCTTGGCAATAGTGGTAAATGGCCAGAAGTATAATTCTCTTTTTGAATTTTTTAGCTCTGCCCTTAAGAATTGCTTCATACTTTTTTTCCTGGTTAAACACTGAGAGGGTAGCCTTTACAATCCTTTACTAGGTAACCTGATTACAAAAAGAGTAAGCCAGCACAGACTCGACTTTCAAAAGACTAGATAAATGTCTTACAGCGAGATAATTAAACACTAAGGTGCATTGCTTGGTGTGTCATTGTGCCCCCCCCCCCCAATTATAACCTTTTTTCTCTTATTTTTTTCAATACTGTCTTTGATGTAAAGCTTCTCAGCTGTGCTAAAACCCATCGAGTCACTTTCATGGCAGCAGGTGGTTTTGTGCAAGGATGGATTTCTGTTGAAGGTTGTTGTCAAGGAAGTCCGGGTCACTAATACACCTTCTCCACTGGGACATTTGACCTGTGAGGGCTTGGTACAGTACGGTACGGGTACGGGTGGTTCTCCATTGGCTATTTGTCAAGTCGAGTGAGAACCAAACCGTGAAACTCCAGCCTCACAAGACATCTGAATCCTGTTGCGAGCAGAGCCAGGGGCGGGGTTAAGGATTTTCGTCATTACGTTAAGGCCAGTCAGTACACTCAACAAATAACAAACAACATGTCGGGCAGCGAGTGTGATGCGAGAAAAGTACAGCCTTGGGCCGCTGAGGAAGTGCAGGCTCTAGTTTCTCTGTGGGCAGTTAGAAGTGTTCAGGAAGATCTGGAGTCGTGTGTCAGAAATGAGAAAGTTTATGCCAGAATTTCTGACGATTTGAAACATGTGGACATAAACTGCTGGTATGGTACACTTAACTCACACACTCAGAAACACAAAATTCTACCAAATTTCTCATCCTTGACCTTTATTATATTAATAGAAAGAAAGAAATATGGAAAATTTAAACAATTCTAAACTTATAGTAAAATATAGTAAAACAAAATACAGCTGTACCGTTATAACAGATACAACTGTGGCTCTCGTTGCACTCGTGCAGCTTCTTTAAGCACCCAAACAAAAAACAACTCTAGAAACAACAACTTTCCTTAAACGGGATATCTTTGGCAAATCATATTTTTAAAACCTTCTTTTTATCCTCTTCAACAGAACTAATTGAACTTTATTAAGTCTTTATAATTAGTCGCCTTTGTGGATTATAAAGAAATGTCTAAATATATTTACAAAATATAGCGATACAAGATACAGCTACACCGTTGGTCTATTAATTTTTTAACACCATTTGTTTGTGCATCTTTTGGCTGAGTTCATTAATAACAACTGTTTTTTGTTGCATGTGACGTCAGTAGCACAGTTCGGCTCTGCAGTGAAAAAACAACACAGGCTCTCTTTAACCGCACCGTGAGGACTCGGTATAGCCCTGGCATGGCTCAATTGTACAGTGGAAAAGAAGCAGAAGTGTGCTGCTGAATCTTAACAAATAAGGATCACATGGTGAATAGCAGAGATGCATTGAAGGCCACTGTCAGACCATGACACACTGGTGAAAAATCTGTAACGATACCCCTATGTTAAAAAAAGTTCAACCCGAGTCATTTCAGTTTGGTTCAACTGGTATGTATCGCACTATACTATCTGTAGCCACTGTACAGTAGATGTGTTTTAGACACTTACTGAGATTCATTCAGTAGGACTGCTTGATCCCTTGGGCCTCTCATTGTATACAAGATCCGAAGAACATTAATTAATCAGAACTACAGTACTTTAGATTTGAGGTGAAAGTCAACTAACCTCAGTTTATTCTTGATTTCTTCTTTTTGTTTATAGAGAAATGTTTTTGTATTGTCCCCATGCTATCAGATGTTTAGAGTGATGGAATGACAATGAACATTGGCCAAGGCGTACAGGCTTTTAGTTTATACATGTAAAACTGAAAATAAACTTTTTAAAATTGAACAGACATTGAAAACCACACTTCTCAAAACTGTTGTCTGAAAGATTACTGTTTTGTTTTTTAAAGAAGTAATAAAGAAACATTTGGCAAAATTGGCTCCACATAAGCTAGGATTATTACATTGCATTAATTTGTATTTTCCTAAACCTGCTAAAAGTTTAATTATCCCTTAACATCTTGGTCACAGCAGGCTAGCAGCAAGGCAGGATGATGTGGTTTGAAAGACCTTGGACTCGGTTTACTGAAGGAAGTAAACTGAGCTTCCAATTGGATCAAGTGGCTGAACTGTAGCAGTAGTCACTCAGGACGGCGTGCAAGGTTTGGGGTACAGTTACTCCAATACTGGCAGTTCAGGTGTTCTTATCCTGGGTACACAGCTGCTGGGATTCAGAGAGAGTCACAGGTTTTAGCTGTAACATCTCCCAAGACGGTCCTTTCCATAGCTCCTGAACTCTTGTCTCATATGCCAGGGGCGTTAGCTGCTCACATTCCAGAACTTTGTTTGGGGAGGCTGTTTGAATTCAGCTCCCATAGAACAGTCAGCAGTTTAACTGAGGCTTGTGATAGTGTTTTTTTTTTCACGTTATATAATTGTTTATTTTATTTTATTGCTGGTGGCTTAAGTAATTCTTGTCTGACAGCTGTGCTGCGGAGCTGAGATCAAAGGCAGTGGCTCTCAAACTGAGGTCTGGGTTTGAGAGAGTTGTATTTTATCATTTATGACACATAAAAGCATTGGCTTATGCAGTAGTTGAAACCTAATTTACTCACTGTTGTTGTGTGCAACAAGACATTCCCTTCAAAGGTTTGTTTATCTGCACTGCTTCAGATATTTAAGGGATATTCAGAGATGATCCCCAAATCCAATATTGTGAGATCCCCATATTGACATAGAGTAGAGAGGGGCATTTCCATATATTTTAGTGCCACTGAGTAAAAATAATGCTTACATAATACCATAATTGGAGTAATATGTAAAAACATAACAATCTTGGTACTATTTGACAAGGCTTCAATAAGTAGCTAGTTTTATTAACAGGAAGTGTTATACAAGTACAGTATGCATAAAGATGGAATTATTCATAAATTCCCAACAGTAATTAAAGTCAACATAACGTACAGATTATAATAAATCAATAAATTATGTCTTCATTGGACCACTATAAAATATAAATAAATGTTTACATTAACTAACTTATTATATTAAATACAGTACATACCTACTGGTCCAGGTACACGTTCTGCTACATGAAGCCTTAGAAATATGAAATTGATTTATGGAGGAGAATGGACAAATGAGACCCCATTCCCAGCATGGACTGTAATGTCTTGGCTCCTCATCTGATATCCATTCTCCATTAAAATGACTATTACAATACAGAATTTGGGGGTCTTTTAATAATAATGTTATTTCCTCACCCTAGCATGGGGACATTGTGGTTCCTTCAGGCAGGGGAGGATTTAGTAATTAAAAGCATGCATCCATATAAAAATCTCGTGCAGTATCAAGCAGAGTAAAAAAACATTTTAACTAGGGTGGGGCTGTAATAGCCTTTTTCCTTTCCTATCCTCTTTTTTTGGGGGGGTTTTGGCATGATTTTATAAGAGCTGACCTTGGTACATTTTTCAAATAACTGAGCGAGGCGATCTGCTTAGACTGATTTAGTCTTGTGTGATAAAGCTACAGTACAATAACGCAATCACATACGAATGTGGAATTCATGACTATCTAGTCGCTGCTGCCCAAGGCATTTCACAGGTGAACAACGCTAAATTCCGTGCTGTGCAGTCAGTCAGTGTTGTGCTGAATAGTGCTTTCCTGTGTAGCACTTCAAAGACACTGGCAGAACATTCCACAACCTCCGCCCCCACAGCTTGAACTGCAAGCCAGTCATAAACAGATTTGTAATGGAAATGGATTCCTAAAATACTGTTGGAATAAGGTGCCAATACCGCATGGTACATGTGTGGTACAAGTCTCTCATTGTATCATTTGGATGCAGTACATGAATTCAAGCCTGCCTGTGAAAGCAGGCATTATTATTATATTTTGGTAGGTTAAATTAGAAATTGAACACAGTCCATCATGTTTTGGGGTTTTCCAGGATTCATCAGTGCTCTTGTAGAAACAAAACTGAGTGTAGTAAATGTGGCTACCGAGACGATGCAGTTCTCCCTTGTTACATTGTTTCCCCAAATAGCCCAGAACCCCTTATAAGGAGGCAGTCCAAATATGCTGGAAAATATGCAAAAACTGCAGAAATTAAAAGCAGATGTGTGGAGTACCTTATGTGTTTGTATTAATAATGACTTATACAAATCTAAATCAAGTAAACATAATCATAATATTATTATTAATTTAGCACATGCCTTTATCCAAGGCAACTTATAGAAACTAGGGTGTGTGAACGATGCATCAGCTGCAGAGTCACTTACAACAACGTCTCACCCGAAAGACGGAGCACAAGGAGGTTAAGGGACTTGCTTAGGGTCACACAGGGGTTTGAACCGGGGATCTTCTGGCTACAAGACCGTTTCTTTAACCACTGGACCACATCGCCTCCCATCAAACAATGTTTGGATTAAGCATTTTTGTCCATAAAATCTATACAAATTGTCAAACAAAAACATCACATCACGTGAGACTTCTTATTGAGCCACATTTTTAAAGCCTTAACTCCAGTCTTTAATTAATGTACAGAATATGGCAAATCTGTAGAAGACTGTGAATTCCAAGATTTCTGAGGAATTCCGTTATCCACAGATTTGGACTGCCTCTAGTTAGAAGTAAAACCTGGCTTGGCGCAAGATGCTTTTCTTTTGGAGTCTCCCTAAGATGCAGCACACAGATTCTACCACAATCTCTTAACTACAGTAACACTGCAGAATCAAGGCTATTTTATTTGAGTCCGAGTCATTCCTAAAAACAGTATGGAGGTCAACTATGAAATAACACTGATGGGGAGTATATTCTTCCATTGGAAGTTTGATTTCCATGCCTGTTTCCCTAAATGTAAAAGAGTACTGTAAATAGTATGCTCAGGCACAGTTGTGTGCTTATTTTTCAAACTGGACAAAAACAGAGAAGGGGGTGGGGGGGCGAGTGGAAGAGGAAAATTAACTGTTTTGTAAAGTTGCCATTTAAAGCTTCCGTGAGCCAGAATATTTTGTTTTTTTTCTTAGACTTTCTCTGTAATCTGTGTGTTGGCATACTCTGTCAGTATACAGAACAGTAATAACTTCAAGTTGTTTGGATGGGCTGGAATGGGACGACTATCTGTGCCTTTTTTAGCTACGTTTTGGAATACCGTCATTTTATACAAGCTGTCAAGTTCCATCAGTTACATACCTGGTAATATTTCAGTGCTAAAACGTGGAAACAGCTTTCAGACCAGCAGTTGAATGGTACAGGAATCTATTTTCAAGAGAAAAACTGTAAAAACACTTTGAGGTGAAAGCTGCTGTTGCCATGCCAAATGGTTTCATGTTTTTAGCAATACAGATCAAATGGGTTTTTGGAATGTGTCTGAAGCTTACAATATTTATGATGAAACAGCCTTAAGTGGCCCTAGCTCTGTGTTTTTGAGCCCGAGTCATAGCGTACAGTTTTCATGTTTAAAATGACACTCTATTGAGGTGGCGCAGGTCCGGCAGTTACAGCGGTCTCTAACCATCCACGGAACAAAATGGTTTCTGAAGGTTTTCTGAGGTCTCAAATCAGACTCAGCCCTAGCCTCCATCGGACCTGGATCTGTGTATTAGATTAGAGGGTGACTGTCTTAGAGTATCTTTAAGACCCTTCCCGATGGGAAGTGCACTTTTCTGGTCATTTGCCATCTCATCTGGTTTTCTCATATTCCTTTACTTGAATGGTAACACTTTGGCTAAATAGTATTAGATGCCATCAATAATAGGCTGTCAATTTTGAATTAAGATACAGACTGGGTACCCAAAGACATGTAGTTCATGTTTGTTCCATTTTAGCTAAATTAGAGATCCGACCAATGAGGCAGGTCAATTTCAGCAAAAATGCATCATTTGTAATTTCTGCATCTGGGTAAACTTGTTTGTCTTTGGGCATGGTGACAAATCAATTTACTGTTTTCGAAGAAGTGTTGCGTGAAGGAAGTGGGGCCTGAACAGAAAGAAACATCAAATCCTCAAAACCCACACCAGAGAGGAGGGTTTTCTCTTTTTGTGAGGCAGATAAACCATTTAGGAACGTGCACAGTACAAAACTGAAGTCTGATTTATTTTGATGTTTTACTTTACAGAACAGACTAGTTCTCTCTGGAGGAATGAGGATGGGTTTGAATAACGCATCAATCCTCAACCCCCTTCATGATGGTAATGGTCTTGAATCTACTGTAGACAGGATGTAGGTTGACTTGGTCTATCCATGTTGTATAGAGTAGGCCTTCAAAAGGAAACAAAACCTTAGAAAACAGAAAAGGAGAGACAGAAAATAAGAAAAATATACAAGGAGAGAAGCAGCAAGCTCGGGATTGGGTTCAGGTTTTTTCCCTGTGGAATCCCATCCCAGTTTCACACAGCAAATCATACAGACAGTATTGCTGTCTGACCATCACGCTCTGACTAAAGCAAGAGGGATGAGAAGCGTGACCAACAGGTGCATGTCTGACTCCCTCTGCACTCCTGACTTCGACTCATGCACCGGATTTCTATTCCGGGATGTGGACTCAGTTTAAAGCTGCCCATCTATTTCTGGAGGGCACTGCTGGCAGGGGCTACTGCTGCCACCTGATGTTGTTAATGCAGGCAATGTTTGCAGCTGTAAAAGGGAGCTAGCAAGTTGGCTAGAATTTAGCCATTGTGGACATGGTTTGAACTGCAGACTTGGCGGTTAGGGTCAACGAAACTCTCAGGCACTCAAGAATTTTCAGGCCAAAACAAAAAGATCCCAAAAAGTTAAATAATTTAAAATTACATTCTATTTTATGTATTTATTTATTTTTAATCATTGCTCAAATGTAGTGTGTCTTTTATAAAAAAATAAAAATAAAAAAAAATGAAAAGTTTATCAGTTTGAATTTAAGTGTCGCTGTCCATTTGATTTGCAGTTGTTGTGAACCTACTGGACAGTTTGACCTCTTTCTGGAAATATAAGTTATTTTGCAAGATTTAGTAGTCTCATTAAAAGGTAAATATTTCCCCTTATAGTAAATCTGCATTATTGCAATTAAGTCTTTACTATAGTAAAATTAGAATTTTTCAAATCACAGATTGCCATATTTAACCCTTAAGTGTCATTGACCTCATTTGAGGACATGTGCTTTTAAATTTTTGGAGCATTTTTAACCAGGAATCTACCGGCTACATTTTTCTCCAACTATATTGTTATGATAACTTACTCTAATTTTGTTAACTGTAAAAGTTAAGTCTAAATGTAATGCATCAAATTGCATAAATACAGCTTGTGTTCTGATTTTTTTGAAAGACAAATTATTTTGGTAATTATTTGGTATATATATATATATATATATATATATATATATATATATATATATATATATATATATATATATATATACAGTACTGTGCAAAAGTTTTAGGCAGGTGTGAAAAAATGCTGTAAAGTAATGCTTTCAAAAATAGACATGTTAATAGATTATATTTATCAATTAACTAAATGCAAAGTGAGTGAACAGAAGAAAAATCAAAAATCTAAATCAAATCCATATTTGGTGTAACCACCCTTTGCCTTCAAAACAGCATCAAGCATCAATTCTTCTAGGTACACTTGCACACAGTTTTTGAAGGAACTCGGCAGGTAGGTTGGCCCAAACATCTTGGAGAACTAACCACAGTTCTTCTGTGGATTTAGGCAGCCTCAGTTGCTTCTCTCTCTTCATGTAATCCCAGACAGACTCGATGATGTTGAGATCAGGGCTCTGTGGGGGCCATACCATCACTTCCAGGACTCCTTGTTCTTCTTTACGCTGAAGATAGTTCTTAATGACTTTCGCTGTATGTTTGGGGTCGTTGTCATGCTGCAGAATAAATTTGGGGCCAATCAGATGCCTCCCTGATGGTATTGCATGATGGATAAGTATCTGCCTGTACTTCTCAGCATTGAGGAGACCATTAATTCTGACCAAATCCCTAACTCCATTTGCAGAAATGCAGCCCCAAACTTGCAAGGAACCTCCACCATGCTTCACTGTTGCCTGCAGACACTCATTCGTGTATGCTCTCCAGCCCTTCGGCGAACAAACTGCCTTCTGCTACAGCCAAATATTTCAAATTTTGACTCATCAGTCCAGAGCACCTGCTGCCATTTTTCTGCACCCCAGTTCCTGTGTTTTCATGCAGAGTTGAGTCGCTTGGCCTTGTTTCCACGTCGGAGGTATGGCTTTTTGACCGCAAGTCTTCCGTGAAGGCCACTTCTGACCAGACTTCTCCGGACAGTAGATGGGTGTACCAGGGTCCCACTGTTTTCTGCCAGTTCTGAGCTGATGGCACTGCTGGACATCTTCCGATTGTGAAGGGAAGTAAGCATGATGTGTCTTTCATCTGCTGCAGTAAGTTTCCTTGGCCGACCACTGCGTCTACGGTCCTCAACGTTGCCCGTTTCTTTGTGCTTCTTCAAAAGAGCTTGGACAGCACAACTGGAAACCCCTGTCTGCCTTGCAATTTCTGCCTGGGCGAGACCTTGCTGATGCAGTATAACTACCTTGTGTCTTGTTGCTGTGCTCAGTCTTGCCATGGTGTATGACTTTTGACAGTAAACTGTCTTCAGCAACCTCACCTTGTTAGCTGATTTTGGCTGTTCTTCACCCAGTTTTATTCCTCCTACACAGCTGTTTCTGTTTCAGTTAATGATTGTGTTTCAACCTACATATTGAATTGATGATCATTAGCACCTGTTTGGTATAATTGTTTAATCATACACCTGACTATATGCCTACAAAATCCCTGACTTTGTGCAAGTGTACCTAGAAGAATTGATGCTGTTTTGAAGGCAAAGGGTTGTCACACCAAATATGGATTTGATTTAGATTTTTCTTCTGTTTTTCTTCTGTTCACTCACTTTGCATTTAGTTAATTGATAAATATAATCTATTAACATGTCTATTTTTGAAAGCATTCTTACTTTACAGCATTTTTTCACACCTGCCTAAAACTTTTGCACAGTACTGTATTTTATTTATATATATATATATATATATATATATATATATATATATATATATATATATATATATATATATATATATATATATATATAAATGAAATAGAATAGTGGTTCTAGGTGTGCAAGGAATTTTAACTTACTTATTTTTGTGATTCTGCATTTCAAATGCTGTCAGGGTGTTTAATACCTGTATTTAGGAAAAGTCATAAACGGACAACCGCATAACTTTCAGACACGCAGAGTAATTTTCAATTTGAAAAGTGACTGCCGTGGCGGTTCTAGTGTTAATATGGATTTCATATAATATACTGCATGGTATGTTAATCTGGTTTAAGGAATGAACTGAGTTTCTGTAACATGACTAAATAATCTGATATTTCTTCATGTCCTTGAGTTATAATCACTTTTAATTTTAATATCCCCACTTGCCCATAGTTCAGCAGTATGAAAGAACATGGCAGAGGCCCAGGTACTATCCATTGTTTCCCAGACAGGACAGAGAGGTCATTTCCAGTTTGTGCAGTAAAACAGAAGGAAGCTGTTTTCAGTTTCACGTTGTTAAAGAATGTAGTGTGTTCTAGAATATTATTAAGGCTGTGCACAGCTTCTGTATGGTCATTAAATACAGACCGCCACCTCTTTTGTGGAGGCTTCATCAAGTCAAGACTAAACTGAGGGGTACTTCAAACAGTTTGCCAAATGAAAATGCTTTTCAAGAGATATACTGGGTAGTATAGGTCACCCCCATGTGGAATATTTGCCTTGTCAGCTGTGCTTCAGGAGGCCACAGGCTGAATTAAATGACAGACAGAGTGTACTGTACTGCTGTTTGTGTAGATCAGTGGTTCCCAACCTTTTTCAATGTATGGTACATCTTGGTGTTTGGATTTTTCCCACAGATGACTCGACATGCATTTCTTCACAACAGCATTTTGAAAGTAATTTGTAGGTGTATATGTTTAAGTACATGTAGAAAGTAAAGTATTTCTATAACATACCTAACTTAATGAGATCCCTAGGTTGAATCTTCACTACCAGTTCATCAAGGAATGTTGACATTTTGCGCATTGAAAGTTGTTGAAGGCAAAGTTACCGTTTCCTTTATTTTAAAAAAGTCCCTTTTTTCACATTGTAAATGCTTTATAGATAAATGGCGTCTCAATTTTGCAGGTTTAATTTTCGTTTGACAAAACCTCCTGACAAATAGTGCACAATCTTTTAATCCAGTAAATACCAGTGCTGGTCCCCGCAACATTTCTAATGCAACATCGCTCGATGTACATCGGAATGCAAAGTGGGGGGGAAGCAATTTGAAAAATGTAAAAATGATTGGAGAGTGTTTCCAGAAGTAGTGTTAAGAGAATTTCCTTTTGGCATATAGTCTTGTGAGATATTAAACCTGGCTGAATAAACCCATGTAATAACATGGAGCTGTAGTAGATCATTCACACTACGGTACAGTTCACAAGTCAAGCTAGAAATACAGCCTCTTTTTGTTTCACTTCTTTTCCTATATGCAGCTAACCTCTCTAAAAACGTATACTATGGAAATACTGCAATAGGGGTATTCCTATCCCTGGCAGTGCTAAAACTGTGGTTTTAATGTTTTTTTTGTTTGTTTGTTATGTTTGTTTGTTTTAGTTTAGTCATTACAACTGACTTAGGAATATCAATGCAGTGCACTACTTTTATGTGGAGCGAAAAGGCTGGGTTACGTTTTTGTGTTTTTCCTGAGCAGTGAAAACAAGCAGTATAGTCATCACAGATTAGAAAGATGTGCATTTACTTTAATGCTAGTAGACTTTTAAATAATGCTGGTTAAAAAAAAGAAGTCTGTAATTTTGACAAGACAAATGTGCCTTCAAAATGTGTAACAGTTATTTAGTTAGTATTTATTTGACATTATAAAGCTGTTTCAGTTAATGGCGACTTTCAAGGCGATGCTTGGTATTGCATCAAACGGAGCTGTAATATTAAATATATATATATATAATAAAAGAAAACAGATAAAGGGGACAATTGCAGACTACATACATATCATATAATTATATATCACGTGGGCAAAGCTGTTTGTTGTGTTGTTTAGTAGTAGCACAAGGTGTGATTCTGTAGAAATGTGGTTTTGCAAGAACTATGTAACCGAATTTTGGGAGTTGTATGCGGACCACTTGGAGTTTACACACAGACCAGGACCCCAGGCTGGGGAACCACTGCTGTAGACAAAATTTGTAACCAGTGTTGTTATGATACATTCAGCTAAGAAAATACTATATATTACAATTACATTATGATAAACCTGCATTTAATTTTGAAATCCGTAGTTTACTGGATGGGAGGAACGTCTTTTGAACTCTTCTATGCTGAAGGAATGCATCGGACACACCCAAGTTGCTTCTGGGAGTTTGTGTCCTTGTAGGAAAAACAATTCACAATGTTTCGAATGATTCTTCCTTTGTTTCGTTCTTGGGGGTGCTGGGGAATCTAAAAACTCCTAGAAGCCAGACACATTGGCTTGACTTTGAGTACCAATCACTGCCTGTCATATGACTGGCGTGTTTTCAGTATGCACTTGCTTCCTTACATCTTTTAGTTGACCGGAAGTGGAGTATTCAGATATATACAAAGAGTGCTTATTTTTATTCATAAACAGCTTTAAATATTGCCATAAAAAAGAAAAAAAAATCTTGTCACCTTTTCTATAATGTGTTTTTTCGTAGGAAAATCTTAGACCGACCAAATAATGCCAATATACATCAGGTAAGATTTGCAGGAATTTGGTTATCACCATATACTATAAACCCCAGGCAGTGCCCCCCATACTTACTGTATTTAATTTTCTTTTTAAATAATTGAAGAAGTTTATTGCCTAAGGGGCGCAAGACTAATATATTGGGAATCTTTGAAACTAAGCAGATAGTGCTGCTTTTACTAACATTTATTTGAGATATTTGTGTTGCTTTGTTGAAAGTAATATGCACAAAAGTCTCTAAACTATGGGAGAACTAATTGTATAAGACACAAAGGACCTGTCCTGTTAGTAATACTTCACTCGTTTTAATTCCATTAAACTCTGTCTGTGGTATTACTAGTACTGGCTACTATAATCATACACTTACTGTGAATGGAATTCTTCACAACTGCTAGAACCTTATAGGAATTGCATTTTTTTTTTTTAACTTGCTGGAACGTTGCAAGTTTAAATACAGAGTGTAAATGAGAAATTTCTGTTGTCACAATTGGCGCTCCTTCAGAAATTCCATGTAATGGTTTGCATTAATGTTTTTCTGCATCCCTGTTGCTTAAGACATCATTGCATCTTAATATTTCAAAACCGATTTGTAACACTACAGTACTGTAAGAGTTCAGATGCCGTAAAAGATTATCCTCGAAAACAATATTTCTTTGTGTACTTTGAAAGAACTTCAGTCTTATATAAACAGGTCAGTGAGTAATTATGCTGCACCATTTACTGTACTATACCTAATTTATACTTACTGTCATGCACCTCCTGAAATTCCTTGGATAAAACAACCTTCTGTTTAATTTATACAGCTGTACAGTATATGTTTGTGTACAGTGTGTGTATATACTGGACATTTGTACGCTATGAACAAGCAATACAGTATTGCAAATTTCCTTTTTTTTCTGAATACAATTATTTGATCTGTTTTCTGTCCTTGGGAAATTGTTCTGCAGTTCACTTGTTTGTAAGTTAAGTGGTAACTTATCTAACCCAGTTTGACAGGAAAGCCTGGCTCTGAATCAGTTTTATAGATGTCCGTTGTCAGTCTGTCACTACAATCTTTTTCATGTTGTTGCTACAAGGGCTCTATAAATGGACCCAGCGGTGAAAGCACTGTCTCTTATCAGCAGGAAACTCCCTTGGACCACGCCTGCAAAGTACAGCTCCACTGGGCAGAGAGAGATGTTTGCTACTTCTTTTTTCTTTTTTTTCTTTTTTTAGGTTTTGCAACACTCCCTCTTTCAGCTCTTTTTTTTTAACTGTATTGTAATTTGAGCTTTGACTCATAAATACATAAGAAAATTTACGAATGAGAAGAGACTGTTTGGCACATCAAAGCTGGTGCGTTTCCCAGTAGCTGATTGATCTCAAAATGTTGTCAAGTTGAGTCTTCAAGGATCCCAGTGATTCAGCATAAACAACATGGTTAGGTAACCCATTCCAATCCTCATGATGTTGCCTCTAATGTACAGTCCTAGTTTACTTGTCAAACTGTTTTATTTGTTTTTGTGACGTTAATGCACCTCAATCCTCATGTGACCATCCCGACACAAACACCATTCAGTCCTACAGTACATCTCACAAGAAGACTGTCAGTTGGGGTAAATTGTGCCATGTTATTTTATGCGTTGGTAACTGTGGAGGAAGGTTCAGACTGTCAAACTGGTTTGACCTGGACCAGACTCAATCCCAAGCCTCCAGTCTAGTAAATGAGCTTGCCTCACCATAGCCCCAACAGAAACCAGGACTGGAGGACATTGTTGGACATTAAGTGGAGATAGTTATGCTACCTAGTTATGTTGTTGAACAGAATCACTCAGCTCCAAAATTTTCAGATCATTCAGCTTCTAAACCGGAGGAGCTAAGATGGGCCAAATGACCTCTCAATCGTACATTTTCTCAGGTTTTTATGTATTTGAGTATTGCTGTACAGTGCTTATTCTCTGGTTATCAACAAAAATGTTTTGTGTAAACCAATACTTTTAACGCCTGCTGATTTCTGCCAAGAATAATGGAACAGGCATACATATTTAATAGTACACACTGTAAATTTATTATTATTTAATTCTTAGCAGATGCCCTTATCCAGGGCGACTTACAATTGTAATCACATTACAGAATATCACAATGCAGAGTATCATATTACAGATGAGAGCAGTTGTAAAAAACAGTCAAATCAGATATTTAAATTATTTAAAGGTAACAAGGAGGTTCTCTGCAGCAGTTTAAAACACTTGTAGACACCTTCACTGTTTACAGTTTCTGTGTACAGGGCACTGCATGTAAATTTCCTGAAGGTGTGGAATGCAGGGAAGTGCCATAAACCAGTTCATTTGAATAGACTGTACATCAGTTGTTCATGACAGTTTCCTCAAGAGATTTATAAAAGAGTGGAGGCTGGGCTTGAATGCCCATTCAGTAAACTACAGATATCACTCGCCTGTTTGTGCCAGTTTACTAGCATATCTCTTTTTTTTAAATTTGGACCTCAATACAAAGGAACCGTTTGAATGTGGAATAACTCTGGAGATATTGGACATGGTAAAAAAATGTGCTGAATAGAACACATGACTTTAAATACTAGACTGGCCAGTTAGACACTAGAACTTGCCATGTAAACAAACTGAGGCTAGTTTGCAATGGCAGGTCTAGAGCTTGTAACCTCAACTCACTGGCAGGGCCATAATCCATAACAGCAGTGCTGGTTACATAAACAAGATCTCATAACCAATAAAAAAATATGCACAGACTACATAAGTCAGCACTCGCATATCCGACCCTGTAAAATTTTGACTTCAGTGACGGTTAAACGAGTGTGACGCATATCTGATTATTTCATTTTGGCCCGTTCCAATCCTTGTCCATTTCTGTTGTTGTCATTGTACTGCATGAGGATATGTAAACAAGTGCTGCTTCCCTCCTGTTGCATTGTGGTGTCCTTTCATGCTCAGATCAGCTGTCGGTTCATCCACTATGTATTTTCTGTAAATATATATTACTGTACAAGCGATGGGTAAATAGGAATTTAATGCTTGTGAATAGTGAGGTTTTCTATCAGGCCTAAGAGAGGGTTGATTCATGTTAACCCTTTTGCTGCTCAATGTCCAATATATTTGACATTGAGAAAATAGACATTAAATAGGTATGGGGATATACCCAGGGCAGTAAAGGGTTAAAATCATAAAAGGAGTTTACAGTTAACAATTTCTATTACTTTACTATAGGATGCAGTTGGAAATTAAATGGCAACAGACTTAACAAAAACCTCACAATTGTGCAAAGAAATTCTTAGTAGGTTTAAAGCAATTTTGCTGCAGATTTCTGTGGGGACTGTGGTTTGTATTTAGTTGGAAAAAAAAAATAAAATAAACGAGTTACAGTGGTTTGTTCAGGAACAACGCCAGACCTTTTTAGAATCTTGAAATACTAACCTATGTGAGAGTGCGGGGAAAAAAACTGTTTAGGGGAAGGATAGGGTTATTCGACCCAAAGGTAAGTCTTTCAAAACCGATCGGTCTCCCAACACCCAGTCACCCTGCACTCTGCAACCAGTGAGGCAGCTCTCTGATAATGTGTATTTACAAAAACTTTACAACAAATATGTTTAGTAACTTGTCTTTAGATGTCTGACATTTATTTAGTTTTTATTCAGATTTTATGGTTGATTGAAGTTGTGGGTGCATTTTCTGTACTAATATCTTGTAGTCTTTATGACTGATTAGTGTGCCCAGTACGTGAGTCAAACAGTACTGTAGGTTATTGAAATGCAGTGGAATGGGGCGGGCGGGGTCACAAGTAGAGTGGACAGTATGTCCCTAAATGGACATGGTTATCCATGGTTAAAATATTCCTGCAAAAGAAAATATTGTGGATGTGGGTCATTGCTGTATAATATAATGTTTATATTCTTAGCGAGTGGTGACAATGCATTATTTTGTAACCTTGTTTGCTTGTATTGTGGGACTGCCACCACCATATAGATGTGCTAACCCAGATTTTAAAATCCTTTCTTCACTAGTTGCTATTTTTCTTCAGTTAGGAATACGCAGATATTTCTGAAGCAACAACAAAAAGTTGCTGCTAATCTCTGTTGCAGTTAAAACACCTTTGTATAGAGAGAGAGAGAGAGAGCATTCTGATGCATGTTTCTCTCCTCAGGTGGTACAAACTGCACTCGAAGTCTGGGAAAAAAGAGAAGGAGCGAGGCGAGATCCAGGTGACAATGCAGTTCACTCGCAACAGCCTGACAGCAAGCATGTTTGATCTGTCCATGAAGGACAAGCCCCGCTCCACACTCGGCAAAATCAAGGACAAGGTGAAGGGGAAGGGGAAGAAGAGAGGAGAGGTGGAGTCTGCCTCAGCCGTCGTGCCCAGTGGGATAGGGGTGCTGAGCGAGAGGGGGGGCCGCAGTACCAGCCAAGGGGATGAGGAACAGGACGATGAGGAGCACGTGGAGGGGAAGAGGAGCGGAATGAGGGGCTTCTTCAAGAAGCCCAAGTTGCGCAAGTTGTCGGACAGCCGCTCCAACACGTCCCTGGCCTCAGGGAGCAGCATGTCGTCCTCGCAGGGGGGCAGTCTGAGCCCCACTGCAGGGATCAGTGTGGTCGTGTCTGACCTCTCCAACTCCCCCAGCATCAGCAGCAGCCTGGCAGACAGCCCCGGTGAGAGAACTCTATAAACACACTCAATGGGGTTTCAAAGTCCAACACAGGCAACACAGTGGGGGAATGAAGGCATTTGGGAAAGATTTGAGCTGGATTGTAATAATGTACATTAAAGTGTGGGCCCTTCCATCATCCACACACACACACACACACACACACACACACATACATATTTAAGTGATTTCCAAACTCCCAGACAAAAGATGTGACCGCTGGGTAGTATAGCATTATAATAATACTGTAATAATAAAAAAACAAATGCATAAATACATTCTGCACGATTACAGGAGAGGATTACATTTTTTTGTGGGGAGGGGTATAGGATCCTTTAAGAACTGACTTGATTGGGGGCTCCCGAGTGGTGCATCCAGTAAAAGCACTCGCTAGCGTGCAGGATGCGCCCTATAGCCTGGACGTCGCCGGTTCGAGTCCAGGCTACTCCACAGCCGACCGTGGACGGGAGCTCCCAGAGGGCGGCGCTCAATTGGCCAAGCGTCGTCCGGGGGGAGGGAGGGTTAGGTCGGCCAGGGTGTCCACGGCTCACCGCGCACCAGCGACCCCTGTTGTCTTGCCGGGCGCCTGCGGGCTTGCCTGTAAGCTGCCCAGAGATGCGTTGTCCTCCGATGCTGTAGCTCTGAGGCGGCTGCACGGTGAGTCTGCAGAGTGTAAAGAAGCGGGTGGCTGATGGCACACGCTTCGGAGGACAGTGTGTTCATCTTCGCCCCTCCCGAGTCAGCGCAGGGGTGGTAGCGGTGACCTGAGCCTAAAAATAATTCGGCATTTCAAAATTGGGGAGAAAATAATAAAAACTAATTGGCAACGACTAAATTTAAAAAAAAAAAAAAAAAAAAAAAGAACTGACTTGATACTTGGAATAGTGTTAGATGAGCATTAATGGGTTGAGTGGCACCCTCGTTTCTTATGATATTTCAGTTTCAGGACTGCTGGTCTGCTGAGGTAATGCAGAGAGACTTTGTGAACACTCTGTACATTTTTATCTTTTCTGCCTTAAGATATCAACTAAACTGGTTTTAGTCAGAAAAATGTATTCATATTTTTTGGAGGGTGGAGGACACTTTTTGTAGGTAGGGGCCTATTTTGAAGGAAGACTTTCTGAAAAGTATATGCAATTTTACTAGTATAAAAATAGAGAGACACAATTCAACTTAAAAAAACATGAACTGCTCCCATATTCCATTAAATATATCTTGGCAGTTTTTGTAATGTATATTTAATATGTAGTCCTCAGTATGTGTTTTTTTGTTTGTTTGTTTTTGTTAGAAAAATCACTTACTAAAGCAAAAGCTATTTAAATAAAATATATGTCACTGTTTAATGTAAACAATCATAAAGGTATGTAGAGGAAAAGAAAAAGGAGAGATTAGTAGACCTACGTACCATTTGCAATATTTGTGTACCTCTCACCAGCTTCTTTGTGTCTCCCTTTCCTCAGTTCACACCAGCGAGCCTTCCCCAAACCTATTGACCCACAAGAGGGCATTCAGCGACGAGGTGAGCCAGGTCATCGCCATGCCCCAGCCCAGAGAGGTGGAGAAACTGAAGGCCAAGGACAGCCCGCTCTCTAAGTCCTCCCTGTGCGTCAACGGCAGCCACGTCTACGCAGTGGACACTCCCACCCCCTCCACATTGCCAAAGGTCACCCTGGGAGTGCTTCAGAAATCCTCCACTCTCTCACTCTCCCTTCAGAACCTCACCAAGAAGAACGAGGAGACCCCCAAAGCGGACTCGATCACCCGGCGGTGGTCCCTGGACAAGACAGGCAAGCTGGTAGCGCCGCTTGGAGACCAGGAGGATACCACCAAAGCCACACCTGGGCGTAAAGAAGGCAAGCCAGTACAGATCGCCACCCCGATAGTCTCCATGGCCAACGTGGAGCCAGACAGTGAGAAGCACGCAGAGGAGGTGAAGAAAGAGGAACACGAGAAGCACAAACTGCACTTGTTCGGGGGGAAGAGAGAGTCGAAGGGCAATGAGACGGTCAAGAGTGGAGACAAAATGAGCCCCACTGGCCAGCACCCCGAGGAGAAGCACAGGGGCTGGTTTGGCACCAAGGAGGCCCAAAGCAAACCCAGGTCAGTGAAGGCGTGCAGGGAACAGGTCTCCAGGCAGGTGGATGGTGCTACTGCTTGGTATACTCTGTGTGTCTTTTTTCAATAACTGACACCACAGTTCCAACTGATAAGATGTATACAAAGGGACAGATTTACTTTTGCTCCAGTGCAAAGTTTATTAAAAAAAACAAGAACAAATGTGGGGATGGGGCTGTTTGACAAAAACAAAACTGGTAAGAAACATTTTTGTTGCATAGAACATACATTTGGAGTTGCTTACTGCTAGTTTTCAAAAGTGATCGAAGCTTTGCACTAGGGCAAATTAAAACTTTAAAAACAAGAAATGGCTTGGTAAATGAGTATTATTCTATAACTGGAATACAAATCTATTGAATACCTTGATAAACAGTTTGAAAGGTAATCATTTTCACGCGACCGTGTAGCATCTACTGCAACTGTTATGTACTGAGCTCAACAACATCCCATTGCTTTCTAAACATGGCTATGAACGAAAGCAATAGTGTTTTATGTGATAAGGACCAATGTCTGCTTAAGCTAACTGAGATCATCAAAATGCTGCAAACATTAACTTAGTTAATCTGTCTCTTTTTTTCTGAAGCAAATCAATACCAAACAGTTCAGATTCAAAGTGTTAATTTATTTCTGTATATTTATTTTTTGTTAGAATATTTAACCTTCATTAACAGCAATACAATCACTTGGTAAATAACAATCACATGGGTTGTTCAATAACTGAAGAGGTTGCAGCTAAAAAAAGTTAGAAATATATTAGGTGTGGCAGAGAAGGACTTCATCTGAGATGACGGTATAGTCTTGTTGGAATGAGCTCACATACAAAACAATCAGACTGTGTACTCAAGGGTTACTCAAGGGTTACTCAAACACTATTTGCTCATTGCAGCTGCATGCTTAGAGTTACAGCACTGTTCTTGTTTGTCAAAATCACACAAACAACTGATGATGAGCATGACAATAAGTCTTTCCCAGGAATGGAAGTAACTCCTGTTGCATAGTAGTTTCACCCATCCAAGGTTCTGATAAGAGTTGATCAGCCCCAATATGTAAACTCATAGCTTCCGATTTGTAGATGACTGAGGTTTGTACCGCCCCATGTAGATACGCGCGAGGCCCACAATTCAAATCGTATTAGACAGTGGAGTACAAATCACAATGTGGATACAATTTCAAGGTATGAAGTTTATTTTATAGACCAAAAGTAAAATCAAACTGTAAAGATAACAGGCAATGACCTCTTAATGTTAACCCTGGTTTCACCCATGCTAAAAATGAACACACAATAATGTTACCATGATCCAAGTAACGGCTTCCTTGTTTTATCAGTACAAATAACAGATGAAATACAATCTTGAGGTGCATTAATTTATCTATCTGTTTTCTTTTTATAATAGATTATCACTATCCTGCATAATTCTCCTGTTTAACCAGTGAAACATGTGCTCTAATTTTTTTTTTTTTTTTCACAAATTTCATACCACTTAATTTGCACTGATGAAACATAACTTGGTTAACTGTACTGATGGCATATCAGATGCTTAGATGACAGATATGGTTGCATTCTTGTAGAACTTAAGGATAAAACAAACAAAAAAAATATATATATATATATATATATATATATATATATATATATATATATATATATATATATATATATATATATATATATATATATATATATATATATATATATATATATATATATATATACAGTATGTATATATATATATATATATATATACACACACATACATACATACATACATACATACATATATACATACATACATACTTATTTTATTTACTTTATCCCCAGCTGCCACTATGGTGGCGATCCTTATGAATTTTGAATATTGAATCTTAACTATATGGCAGTCAGTACAAAGTCTTCAAACACTAATGTGTTTGTGCTCAAATATAATTGTGTACCAGAATAAAAAAAAATCTTATTCCCCCTCAAGGTTTTTAGACATAAATGTAAAGTATCCCTAAAAAGTCAAGAGAGAGAGATTGCTGACTCATTCGGAAGGATGCCAGCGATAAATGCCAGTCCTTCGCAAAGACCAACACATTCCCTCTCTGTTCGGTCACCGTTTGAAATCTGAGGCATGTCAATTTTCAGCCTTAAGAGGAATACGGTAATAGTGAAAATGAGGTGGACTTTACAACAGTAAATTCCTGGGAGAAAGAGTTGGATTTATGTTAATGTTGTGAATAAAGATGATGGGGATTTGTGCGATCTGGAGGGTGAGGTGTGCACTCAGGTTGTTGTGTTTTGTTTTGTTTTTTTTAACTCTGTTTGTTACTAACATTAACAGCACCTGCTTTCTGCCCAGCATCCTGTTGCAAAGTGAATCAGAAACAGCACTGAAATAACACTGTTTATTATTGCTCACAACAGGGGTTGACAAACCATATCGTCAGTTATCCAGAACAGGGCTTTATTAGTTTCCAGCAGTTCCTTTTTTATTTCGGAATTATTGATTCACAAAGTTGACTAGGTACTGCATTGAAAGTACAGACTTTAGATTTAAGCTATTTAAAACTGGAAATGGTGTAGTAAATTGAGTTAGAAAAACTACAGGAGGCATCATAAGCAAAATGATAATCAGGTTACGATAATCGGGTGACCACCACCCCCACCCCCTGTGTCTATCTGCACATCCACATATCAAAATGTTCTTTAAGATATTTCACAGCTAAAGGAAATAGAGACAAACAATATTTACAGTCACACCTTTGATTGACTTCTACACCCTGAAGACTATTTCGGGGTTCTCAAAGTACTGGAGGTTTTATAGTCTGAGTTGTGCATGTTTGACATAGAGGATGTGTTATGGTGAGAACGTGCATGGTTATTCTGGGTCTTGACCCCAGAATACACATAAAAGACCATTATGTTCTCAGTTAAAATATCTAAAGAGAGTGTAGCCCTTTGTCGACACACTGGTAAACAAGAGACCTGTCCTGGAATTTCCGTGAACACCTTAATGCAGGATAACCCAATTCAAATTTCACAGGGATAAGTTAACTACCAAACTCATTTCACATCTACCAAACCCCCAGAGGAAAAAAACAATCGGTACAGAAGTGGTGTAATGCACTAGCTGAGGTGTGGCCCAAGCTGCCCCTTCCACTCCTGGTCTTTGTTGCAACCCTATTCTAAATTGCTTAATTGTACCAATCAAATCTCCATCCAGACCCTGAAATAGTTCATTATGGAATGCCCCTCCAGGACTGTGAATGGACATCACTGCACTAGCTTGTAACTGTCCTCTAGGGATCTGGGTTTGTATCTGGCTCTGATAGAAATGAGTTTGATGTTCTCAGCTCTCCTCTCATTCAGTTCACTTCAACCACTAGCACTGAAAGTCTGTGTGCAGGCAGCCTCAAAGAACAGCTCCCTCACTCTTTAAAAGGCTTGAAGCTTACATTGTTGCTGCTTATTAGATACTAAAACAGAAGGTTTAAAAAGGATGCACATTTGCAAACATATTGCACCCCTACTAAGTCCTACTGAAAAGTATGGAATTATGCTTAGGATCCAGTGTGTGTAACTCTGCTTTTCATTGACTCAGGCTGCTGGATCTCGCATCTAGAACTTCAGATCGGCATCTTTAACGAAAGCTGCTTAGTGGGAGGTGGAATCTACAATACCTTTACTGTGTGTGTTAAATATTTTGGTGACTTTTGCAAATCAGTGCAACTATTCTAGGTATGTACAGTGTCGAGCTGAGCTGTTTTTGAAACAAATTGGTGATTTTTCATGCTCTGGGTTCAGTATTCAGGGGAGTGAAGCTTACTTCTGAACATTAGAACTGCGAATGAGTTTATTAACATATTTAGAACGGACCCGTAAATACGTGTCAGCTCAACATTCTCAGACAGTTTGCATTAAACAAAAAAAAAGAAGAAAGTACCACTTGTATTCCTCGTACTGACAGGAGGTTGACATTCTCAACCATCCTTTGGTCAAAGCGAGAGACAACCACAGATTACATCATTCACCTTCTATTGTCTTTTTTTTTTTCAATCATCAGTTTGTTAAATGTGGAGCAGTATTTATATTAAGATGTACTGCTTCACATTTTCTGACTTTGGTTCTTTGTTAGTCTTTGTGTAAAGGGGGTTCCTGGTTTAATAAATACATAAAAAACCACCTCCACAGCTCCAATACCACAATCTTTGACTTTGATTCATTCTGTCTGGTAAAAAGATGGAAACTGATGGTTTGGGCAGTAGAATCTGTGGCACATGGTTTGACTTTCTGGGGCTGCCAGTTGATTTGGGAGAGCCCTTCAAAAGCACCTAGTTGTGACAAAGGTTGCTAGTCATTGTTAGGTTGATTGGTGTGTTGTTAAGGATATGGTGTGGTTGACGTACGACACCTTACATTTTAGGCATGACATACTTTCTGACACACTTTGTTTTGTTTACACACCAACATGGTTTTAAAATTTCCTTTTGGGACCTGGCTATAACCGATACCTACAACTGACACCCTGCTGACAAAAAGGTTTCTAAATGGTCCTTCTCTTGAGATTTTAAGCAAGAGGTCTGTGTAATTTCTAGTGAAGCAGTGTCCCATTGCTAGGGTAGAGAAGAGAGAATTGTTAAGACTAGCGCTTTTAGCACAATTGTTCTCTCAAAGACGTTAGGTATGTATTCTAGGAGAAAGGGAAGTTCAGAGAACTTCAGCTGTTTTGAGGAATCTACAAATGAAGGTCTTGCAAAGATTGCACAGCTTTCCCACACTGCACCTGAAAGTTGGTGACATGTGCTTAACATGTAGAGATGTAGCATTATTTTGGATTTGTATTTATATACAGTCAATTCTCATTAATACGAATTTCAAGGGACCAGCAAAAAAATGTACCTTATCACTAATTCTTATCAGGAGTATAAATGAAATGCATACTCTGTTTCCTTTCAAGTACGAAATGTAACCATTACAGAATGGGTATTTACCTCCTAAAGACCCAAATCCTGAATACTTTATACCAAAGCTGCTCTTTGAACCTGTGACGCAGTCATGACCTTGCCCCTCCCCCCCGAGGAATCAAAAGGACTGCGTTCACAGATCTCGGCGCCATTTTTCCTTTCAAGACTGACCTGATCGGAGACCCTTGTTCAGATAAGTACATTGTTGCTTATATCTCTATATATTTAGCATTTTATGTGTTTTACACATTTTGTATGTGATCATTTAAATGAATTGCTGTAGTAGTTTTTCTATGTACGCATATTTGTGTGCATTACAGCCTGTTGCTAGTTACGTGAAGCTAACTTTGTGCTCTCCCCTCAGACTGCATAGCTTATTTTCTTTCTCATTTTTGCTAATTAGCACCATATGAGATGTTTTATATTATTTATGTAATTGTTATAGTACTGTTTTTTGTTGAGAGGACATTTTCATTGTGTTTTTTCTGTGTTTTACAGATACCATGCACAGGCCTGTCTGTAACTTGTAACTCCGCACACATGTAGTAAGAGCAGCTGCTGGGCTTAACAACACTGCACAGGACCGAGATACTTGCTTAGGCTTGTTGTTGCTTGCAATTACAACAACAGTTTCTTGATGCCGTTTTGGTGACCAGCTATTTTAGCATTACCATTGCGAAGGCTGTTACTTCATTCTAACAAGCAGGCTTCCTTCAGTCTCATGTTGGTCATGGTTGAGTGGTTTTGCCAGTGGCTTTTACAGGTGGGCATTCTTGTACGTTGCCACTTACGGTGACTGCTACCCGTTGGACCTGTACCGAACCGGAACCGAGGATACTACACCGGTACCGAACCGACCGGTAGCTGCGACCCAGTGGACCCCTGCCAAAGCGGTGTTAAGTACACTGACCCGGTGCTGAAGCCACCAAACCGGTACCGAACCGACAGTGAACCGAACCTGTACCAAAGTCACTGAACCAGTGCCAAACTGACCCAGTTCCAAACCGGTACCAACCGACCCCTTTCCGAACTGGTACTGGTGCCGAACCGGTCCTGCTCGGTTCTTGACCCGTCCGGTCGATATATAAGCAGATTGAGGCAATCGCAGCATCTGCAAATTTTGTGCGCCTTTCTCCAAGCGCACACTTGTGAAGAGGTTATTCCAAAGCTCTAAGAAATATTCTGCATTCCTTACTCCTACTCAGTACAGTCCCCCATCACCCTCTCTTAGAGAGGTGGCTGTGCCCTCACCCCATGGCTCTGCACCCGGGAAAGTAGCCCAGGCAGGAAACAGTCTTCACGGTCTTCCTCATCCTCCTCAAGCTCTTCCTCTCCTTCCCCTCCTCATGGAAGAGGAAGAGTCACAGTTCCAGGCGATTGGCAGACTCGGAGCAGATGGAGAATATGCCCATAGGGTGTATGATGCGGAAAAGCTAGGCCTGGCCCAATGTCCGCCGCTTGAGACTTCCATTGTTGCTTTGGCACCTAATTTGGTGCTGCTGTCCAAGGACACTGCCTGCCCAAACAAGCAGTGCCAGGTTTCTGAGGTGATCCTCAAAAGGGCTTATTCAGCCAGGGCGTTCGCCACATGGCTAGGGAATTGTACCAGCATCCTGGTACCCTGCTGCAGCGCTCTCACTGTGCGTGGGAATCCACTAAGGAGCTGGTTCATTGTCGAACCAGGGGTCACAAATGGAGATTAGATAAAGGGGCATGCACAACAGAAAATAGGAGGCACTTTTTTACACAGAGAATTGTGAGGGTCTGGAACCAACTCCCCAGTAATGTTGTTGAAGCTGACACCCTGGGATCCTTCAAGAAGCTGCTTGATGAGATTTTGGGATCAATAAGCTACTAACAACCGAACGAACAAGATGGGCCGAATGGCCTCCTCTTGTTTGTAAACTTTCTTATGTTCTTCTTATGTTCTTATGGTTCGCCTGCTTCCTAAGCATGTAAACCAGCCCCAAACTGGCACCCTAGGTCACAGCAGCCCCAAAAACTAGCACAGCCGGTTGCGCCTGCTGCCAGAGGCAATGCTCGTGACCGGTCCGCGGCTGCTCGTCGCGGAGGCCATAATAGGTTCCGCCACCCTACTAAAAGACAGAAGGCGCAGGCTAAGCCACAGGCTAAACAGCAGCCCTAGGAGTTTGCTTTGAGTTCTCGAAGTGCATGGAAGCTATTTTGGGCCCAATCAGACTCAAAGGCATCAGAGTACTGCTGAGCTGAAATTGCTATAGTTTAAAGCAGCTTTCTTGTTTGCTATCACCTCCGCAAAGTGGATGAGTGGGATGCAGGCATTCTCCATTTTTACTGAGGCCAGGACAAACGTCACGCTCTGTACCAATCCTGCCTTCTTGCCGAAGACTATCTCGGCTTTCCATGTTAACCAGTCCATGGAATTGGAGGCTTCCATCCACCTCCTTTCCACTCTGACAGGTAGCGACAGCTCCATACGCTCTGCCCAGTTTGACCCTGGCGTATTATGTTGACAGGACAAAAAGTTGGAGGCAGTCTGAACAATTTTTTGTGTGCTATATGGCAGAGTCCCGTGGTCAAGCCCTGTCGAAGCAGCGGCTGTCCAAGTGGATAGCAGACACAGTCAAGACTACTTATGAGCTGGCCAACATGCCCCCTCCAGAAAAACTCACTGCCCATTCAACCACGGGCCTTGTAACTTTGTGGGCTTTTTTCCAGGGTGCATCCCCATACCTTCACTATACAGACTGGATGTCGTGGATCCTCAAAACCCTGGTTTTGGAACTAGAGTATTAAGGGCAGCTTCCTAGTTGACCCTTACAACACAGGCATAGAGGCGAAATTCTCCCTCAATGCTTTCACCCTAGCTACTTGTTACTGGGGTACCGAATGGTGATGCACAAGGCAGCCTTGTAGTGTTCCAGTCATTCTGCAATCATGCTCTTGCGACGGCTTGGGTATACTCACCCATTCAGTAATAGTTACATTTCGTACTTGAAAGGTTCCCTGAAATAGAAATGTAACCATTAACCATCAATGATGCCAAAATGATGCTGAGATCTGTGACTGGAGTCCTTTTGATTCCTCGAGGGCGATGTAACGACTGCGTCACAGGCTCAAAGAGCAGCTTTGGTATAAAGTATTCAGGATTCGGGTCTTTAGGAGGTAAATACCCATTCAGTAATGTTTACATTTCTATTTCAGGGAGTCAGGGTTATGATAACCTAACATTTTTATTGGTTACAGTTACACCTAACACATCACATTTCAATTACCGTACAATAACATATTATACATTTAAATGTACTGTACATTTGATTGAAAATACATTTGTAAGTAAAAAAAGTATACATTGCAAATTAACTGCAATTGAAATCTGCATGTCCCATTTTAATCACAGGCATTTTTAAACCATGAAAGCAAGGTGTCCTCAACATCAGGTTAATGAGCAAATCAGAAACATTGACATCTTGCATCCACAGTTTGCTGTTCATACGCCTGTATCATTGAATCCCGGTTTTTCAGAAAGTTTTTGCAGGAATGTTGAATTCTGCAGCAACATCTTCCTTTTTCTAGTGTGGTGGTGCATTATCCACTGCTTTTAACTCCTTCACTTTTGTATGCAAGGATAATGCAAGTTATTTGCGCTGCTTCATGGAAATGGCTTTGATGGGTGAGCATTATGGCATCTTGAAAACTATGTATGCAGCTCAAAATGCATCATAGGGTCAGTAGTCCCAAAAAAGCACTAAAATACAGTACAGATGTGCTAATCTGGATACAAGTTAATACATTTCCCAATATTCTTTACACTCAGCTGTTCGAAGTAGGGCAGTTTGTTTGTTTGGCTGGGACCTTGTAGACATCTGTAGGTTCAGGAAATTATTTCAGTCAGAGTTTGTTTTAATGAGAATTTACTATTATAAAGCCATCCCATTTTCCAAAATTTTGAACTACGACATAATTCATTTTCTAGCCTGAATTCCTAATTATGTACCAGGCTGGCTGACTAAAATTCTGACCTGTCCTGACGCAATTAACCATGTGTGTAATTCAGAGGTTTCTGCATGTGGCTGACCCTGAATTAATTGAGTCAAAAGGCTTTTTATGAATCGGTCCACAAAATGATCTGCTTAAAAGTTTGGTTTAAGGTAGCTTCTAGGTGGATAATGAACTAATGACTGTGTCTGGATTCTAGCATTTTAATATTTGTAGTTCAGTGTTTAGCTTCATTTTGCTGGATTGTGACTCAGATTTTTCTCCCTGGTTTGTCCATTCTAATACACAGGTTTGAATTGTTTGTACAGTATTGTATGAGGGTATCCACTCTGCTTTTAGTAAATGCACTGTTATAGTACTATTTCAGAGCTGTCGGTTCTCATTTAGTTGGCCATCGTTCTCAATGAGGGACACAATGGTTTTGCCGGCACCTGCACATGAATCAACGAGTAACACACACTATAAAAGTTTGTTTTCGGGAATTATTCTACTTGCAAATTATTTGTAGGCCAATATGCAGATGTTTCCAAATGACAGTTGAAAAGCACCATAGCCATCTGTTTTGCTTGCTTTAGATGGCTGCAGCATAACTAATTGTTGCCCGGAAACAAACTTTTAGGTTCTGTTTTTTGTGTTTGTTAGTGGAGGACCTTCTACAGCAAAGTATCACCACAACATTTTTTTTTTTGTTTTTGTCTTTTGTCCATGTTTCACCCAGAGAAAATGTAATCGAATTCAGGGACATCAATTACACAGTAACCAAAAATAATTGTTTGCTTTTTATTGAAAATAAATCCAAAGACAAAATATCTGCTATGTACCTCTACACAGGAGATATTTTATACAGCCTTGCTAGATAGTCTAAAAATATCCTACACGTCTAAGTATTCAATTATTAGACATTATTAGACGTGGAATTAAGAGAGATACCTTTGTTTTCTTCCTTGACATTTTCATGAATTTTACAAAATTATATTGTATGTTGAATAATATTCCAAATCTTCACATGAAATGTCCATTTGAAACCTAAAACCGAAACTCTTATAATATAACACTTAGGTCAATTATGTTTTGACTACTGAAAAACCTTGGTAATCTTGCGTTCTTTCTGAACAAATTATTAAATAATTGGTGGTCCTTATTTATTGCTGGAGAATGTTACCTGTCATTTCTAACCTGCTGGGCTCCCCCGTGGCACAGCACTAACTAAGAGGACTGTTTGTGCCTTCCCTCCACAGCCTGGACGTGTCTCCTAAGGTAGAAACCAGCTCAGATGCTCCCTCTCACATCTCAGCTTCCTTCCCTGTCTTATCCTCTCCTGCTTCCGCTGTTGGTCCTGTTTCACTGGGCAGCACGCCTCACGCTAACCCCTTCACTCCTGCACTTGTCACCCCACCCTGCCAGTCCTCTACCAACCCCTTCTTCACCAATATCCAGAGTAACCCTTTCTTTGAGGAGCTGTTAGCTGACCAGGTGCTAAAATCTCCCTCACCCACTCACTGTCTCTCCAGTTTCGCCCTTGAGCCTTACCATGCTACTTCCTCTTGGACTGAAGGTCCCCGTTCCCCTGTCGATGAGTCATTCCCAAAACCTGGCCCTGCAGAGGAGAAGCCCAGTGGTAATGCTGTTATCCCAGGACCGGTTCCAATGCCAGTTTCGAGGGCCGGCATTCGGATGCCAAGACCTGTCAGGACACCCTGTCCTTTGTCAGTCCCTTCCGAAAGTGAGACCACAGGGGACTGGGAAGATTCATTTGATGCCTTCGCTGCCAGCAGGCTCAAGCCAGAGCAGAAAGGTAAGAGTACACCCAGGTCAACAGGGGGATCACTCCACTTGGCTGAGACAGGGGTTCTTTCACCTCTGGCGACAGTAGGCCCTCAAGAAGATTCTTCCAAGTCACAGGAACTTGTTGAAACATCGAAAGCAGATGGTGTAGTTGAACAGCCTTTTGCACAAGCTAGCAACTCCAGTGCCCCACCCATTCCTCTGCGCAGGTCAGTAAAGGCCAATGTCAAGGACAATAACAGAGGAAGCTGGTTAGATAGGGCACAGGTGATTGCAGTTGAGAAAGAAGCAAGCTTGCTTTCCCAAACAGACGCTGCAGCCATGCAACTTTGGAAAGAAGGTGATAGAGACAAGAGTCTACTGACTCCATCACAGAACTCTGTGTTAAAAGCACCAGAAAAGGACAGTGTTTCTTTAACAGAATCGAATGTTAGTTTAAATGAAGAATTGAAAAACAAGGAAGGGTCTAGCGCTAATGATGCATTTAAAAGTAATGATGCATTTAAAAGCAATGATGCTCTGGTGGATACAGTAGAAGCTGTATATAAAGATCTTGTGGCAGAAGTGAGTCAATCCACAAAGTCTTCTCTGCCAGATGAAAATAGCCCAAGATATATGGGTATGTGTTCAGTAGCATTCATGTCCAAAGCTATGCAGGGAACGAATGAAGATTTAGACAAGCTTGTGAAGCAGTTGCCTTCACAGACGCAGAACACAGCCATTGAAACACCTAGAAGTGATCCAGACAATTCTAAAGATCCCTCTGCCTCCACCCATGAAGTAGGAATCCGTGAGGTATCAGGAAGTGAAGCAGATAGTGGCACAAGGAGCTTATCAGGACCAGAAGGTAGTATTAGCGTGTCAGGGAGCGGCATAGATATTAATGAAAATAATTTTAATGGCTCAAACCAAAAAGGATTTGAAAGCACAGGAAGCAAAACAGATAGTGGAACAAAGGGCCCTACTTCTAAGCAGGACCAACTTGCTGGGATATCAGGAAGTGACACATATTGTAGGGCTAGCAAATCAGATGGGTTGATTCCAGAATTTTTTAGTAATAGTTCAGAATCTAACGCTAGTAACCCAATTGGCTCATTCCCAGAGGTTTTCACTAATACACATGATGCTAACAAACCGTTTGGATTATTTTCTCATGTTTTTACTAATGCACCAGTAACTAATGAAAACAAGTCAATCAGTTTGCTGTCTGATGTTTCTTCAAATACACCAGAAACTAATGCTGGCAAGCAAATGCACTTTTCCCCGGAAGTTTTTACTAATGCACAGCAGACTAATGCTAATTCAAATGTCTCCCTTCCTGAAATATGTACTAATGCATCAGGAATTCAGATAGATAGCAGTATCAGAGGATCGTCGGCCATAACGGAGAAATCTGTTGCTGAAAGAGATCAAGAGAATAATGCTAGTTCACTTGTCTTGACTCAAGAAGTCAAAGTTGCAAGTCTGGTGGCTGACAGGCAGGAGACTTCCAAGAAAGTGCTTGCTGTGATAGAGGAAGTCACTTCTGACTTTCTCGGTGGCAAACCAGCAGTTAGCATTTGTAACAGGACACTTTCTGAGAAACCGAATCTTTCTCCTTATGTGCCTTCGGCGGCTGTGGAGAAGTGTTCAGCTGAAACCTCTGGACTGTTGACTCATGGGTCCATCACAAACGGTGGCAATTCAAAACATGATGGCATAAACCTGCTCTTAGACAAACATGCTAATAATGCTGTGCCTTTGGAACCTGAGGCTAATGTTGAAAAACCTGTAGAAGTTGCACCAGCTTTGACAGAGGGAAAGTTCTTCTATGAGTCCAAAAAATTAGACGTTGACCCAGGTGATGGAGCTAATAGTGGTGAGCAGAAAACTGGAAATGCAGATAACTTGCTGCTGATTGCAGTTGCACCACCACCAAAACCTCCAAGAGTTGTCGCAGAGCTTTTTCCAAACATTCCAGAACCGAGTCCAAGCTCACAGGAAGTCAAATGCAATGTGGTAAAGAAGGATGTCTCCAGACTTGAAAAAGAAAACTATTCTGGGATGGTGGAGGTAGAAGATTTGATTAAAAAGGAGGAAGAGAAATGTTCATTTGTAGTTCTTTTAGATTCTTACAGCAGAGCTGATGAAGTTCTGTCCAGTGAAATACTGGGTGCAGATAGATCTCAGTTGAAACCAGGAAATATTACAAATACAAACCTAGAGTCTCCTGTGTATGGAATGGTAAACTCAAAAGAGGACACAGAATTAGAGCAATACAAGACATGCAAGTCTACATTTTCTTTGGAAGGATTAGACCCAACTCCAGACACAGATGGCAACATGAGACCAATGTACCCAGGTGAATCCAAACAACCTTGTAGATTAGAGATGGGCAGCACCAATACAGAGACAAAATCAGACTTTGCGGGACAGACCAAAGTGAATTCAGGAAAGAGCTCCCATATCAATCTTGATTCCTCTCAGAAGAAGGATGAGACTGAGCAATCAGAGAAATTTCAAAACATTACACAGAATGCAAAAACTATTACAGACATAACATCAGAAAACCCAGTGAAACCACAGCATGACATTGAAGCGCCTCTCATCCACTTCAGTGGACTTGGAGCCATGCTTTCCAAGTCACCAATTAAAGTGCAGGAAGCAACACTTCCTAGCCAGTCTCCGGCCGCTAGTTGGCTCACGTCCAGTGTATCTCAAGATATGGTAGTAGACCTAAAAGGTGAGGAGTTTTGGAGGCCTCAGCGCGAAGGCCAGCTGAAACGACACAGTATTGGCTCTCCCTTTGAAAATCCCTTTAAACAGTTCATGTCCCTCAGTGGCAACCCCTTTGTGCAGACACCCTCTTCCCAATGCCAATCCTCGGAGCATTACTCCTCTTCGATATCTTCCGCTCAGAGAGGGAGCTTCAAAGACCTTCACATGAGGGTGGCACCACAGTGTGTGCGCTCAAGCAGTCTCCCAGGGGATCATTTCTTCAGGCCCTTCCTGCATGAAAGCAATCCCCTGGCCGCTTCCACCCCCTCCCTTGTAGCTGCGACTAACTCCAGGTTAACCCACCTCCCCTCCCCCATCCTGTCCTCCTCGACTGTGGGGCCACCAACAGCGATCGCCCAGGCAGCAGCAGCCGCTGCCCCCTCCTCCTGCCCTCCACCGCTCATGGTTTTGCCCGAGGAGACACAGCCAGCTGAGAGCACCCCGCTGGGTCACGGAAGCAGGTGAGACAAAAGGGAAAATATTAAGAAGGGGTGTGTGAGGGGGCTCAAAACATTCATCAAATAATTTTTGTTTCTTTTAGTATTACTACATTTCTGGGTTGGTTAGGAGGTAAAATTTTTAATTATGCAGCTGACTTCAAAAATCCAAATTCGATTTAATCACAGAGTAAAATAACTTGGAAATGAATTTGGTAGTTAAACTGAGATATGGAGGGAACAAATCTAACAAATTGTATTTACTAAAGTAAGAAGTGCTCAACCATTTAGGGTGGCCCTTGGTATGTGCACCTTGTGGCAAATCATTAAATAAAATCCATTGCAAACTTCTGGTTAAATAAATAGGAATGGTGAGGTGGTTGATTAAAAGATGGGCCTTATTAAAAAAATACAAAATACATGTGGAAAAGCATTCATAGTAAAGCCTAAAAAAGGACAACCAGTATCTGTCCAGCCAACTCAGTCTTTCAGAAGACCTGTAACTGTTGGTAAGATGGGAACATCAATCAAGAGGGGATCATTCCAACAGCCACTAACTTGGATTTTAAGTGAGTATTGGTGATGTGAGGTGAGTAGTACAATGTACAATACAACTTACTTTTATGTAGCGCTCTTCATGCAAAGCCAAATAAAAAGGAATCCATCTAAAAAATAAGCTAACTCAAAACAGATATGTTTTTAAAATTGATTTCAAAGCTTCAACTGTGTCAGCATTCCTGATATGAATTGGGATAGAGTTCCAAAGGCACGGAGCATAACTACTGGGCCCTATGGAGGCCCTAAAGCATGAATGGCCTTATAAGTAATAAGGAGAATTTTAAAATCAATCCTGAACTTTACCGGAGTAATGTGTTGTGAACAGCGAGTGTGAGTCAGCACTCAGGCTGCAGCTTTGTGAACCAGTTTGAGTCGACGCAGTTTAGAATCGGTTAGTCCAGCAAGCAGAGCATTACAGTAAGCTAGCAGAGAAATAAGAAATGCATGAACCAACATCTCAGCATCTTTATCAGATAGAATGGTTCTCAATTTGGCAGTGTGCCTCAAATGATAAAATGAGGCCTTTATAACTGAGCTAATGTTGGTGTCCAAACACAGTTCTGGATTCATAGTGATTCATACATTTTTCAAAGTATTAGATGGAGTCGAGTAGTCTTTGCTTGTGTTTTTAAATTTCAGTTTTGTACTAATGTAATACAATAAGCTATCGGACCAGCACCAAGCCCAAACAGAGAAGTCAAACCAGGCCTACTGTGGGATCCACCTATAAATGATGACAAATAAAGCTGACACACAATGTTCAAAAGTCTTTCATAGCAATAACAAATCTACCCAAAGATAAGCACATCTGCACATTTTAAGACTAATATCCACATCCAACCCTTGTTATCAGTTGCTTTTAAAATCCAATTATAATGGAAATTGGTGAGGACATTTGTTAGTACAAGTTACAGCGAGTTTCATAATCTGGGAATAAAATGAGATCTGTCTGTCTTTTGGTACCATCCCATGTCACACTTACATATTTTCTTGCATCTAGAGAACGGCTTACCCAGCTATCCATTGTGGCTGTGTTGGCCAGGCTGCTTCCCAGCCCTCAGTTCTACCCACCAGTTTGTGTGTGCTACTCTGGATTTCACGGTAGATTTGTGGTCTCTTTAATTTCTCAGCGGACATCCTTCCAGGGGTGCCCTGAAGTCATCACACAAACAGTTTCCCAGAAGGCTTTGTTACAGAGCACTCATTTTTCACCTGGCTGGACTGAGAGTTGCATGGCCCTGCCCAATTACCAGACAATAACTTCCTGCCATGATAATTATTTTCCATGCAAGTTTCCTGACAGAATGCGAGGCCCAAAGCACAGACAGTCTTGCTCTCTGAGGTGTTCCAGTCAACACCTTCCTGTCAAGCTGACGAAAGCCAGCTCACCCAGGGGACTGGTGTGTGTGTGTATGTACTTTATTAAACAAAATGGCACAGCAACACAAGTGTTTGTACAAACAGAACAAATCTACTAAAAGAAACTTGGTCATAAGATAGGCCTGTCAACATTGGAGTGAAGAGACCCTACTATTGGTGTTCCGCCATACAGTGTTCAAGTGGAGTTACATTATGGGACAAATAGGAGTCATAACTGGTATTATGGACAAACACAAACATCATGTAGAGTGGGACTGTTGGGAAGAGTTGCTGTCCCTTCAGGTGGTGCATGTAGAAAGAGAGATGCACATTGAGATAGAAGTAATGTACTGTAATATTTATTAATCTGATTGGAAGAGAGGAACTTGATTTTTGTAATGAGAAGTTCATTATTAGTAAACAAATCGCACTTTGAGAACAGAAGAGGTACGACTACAAAAACTTTATTCAGGTGTACAGCAGTTAAAAGCAAAGAAGAGCTTGTGCCAGGTTTAATAGCTGAGCTACAATGATCTCTCATTACAATCGCAAAATATGGTATTTTAAAACAACAAGTAACATTTAGTGCTTAATTAGGTTGTCAATTAAAGCACTTAAAGTGATCTAAGGTGATTTTAAATTAGTGAACTTCTTTCAAGATTAAACGTGTTGATTAGGAATGTTCCACTGTCATTAAAATTGAATTCCCACTAGGGGTGAGTCATCATTTGTATCTGCAGTGGAATGGACTGGAAGAGGCATGGTTGCCTACCCGCCTACCCCTGTTATAGGGAACTAATCTTATTTAGAACTTCTTTTCCAGAATTTGATAGAACTTTGCATGGACATTTTGTACCAACACCTGATTGAATGAATTGTTGAAGGCTTTACCTTGGGAGCAAGTTATACGATTTTGATTAAATTGTCATTTATGGATGCAGGTCATCGTCACAAGGTTTCATGGTGTTGACTCCAATAATGGGATGTCTTTGGTTGACGTAGGTTTTCTGCCTTGTTTCTTTTTGTATTTAAACTTTATTTTCTCCTAATTTATGTTTCTTCTTGGTTTATTATCACTGTGTGGGTGGGACTTTGCTTCACCTTGATAATATCCTCTATTCATTGATCTGCTTTAGCTGGTGCCACTGTTGATTTGATTCAATCGTCATTGTAGAAGTGTTTCACCATTAGCAATGACATTTTCACTTTTGGCTTTATTCACCCTTGTGGCAATACTGCTTTCCACAGCTTGTACACCCATTTTCTGAATTAGTGCTGCAGATAAATTGACTTAATTTTGGAAGGAAAAAAGACAGCTGGTGATTAGATGACACTTGATCTTCTGATTCCATTGCTTGCCGAACACATATTTTTGTTAGCAGCTTGCAAGTTTGTGATCTTGGAGCTGTTGGCTCTTTTTTTGCTGCTATTGCTTTGCAGTGGGTTGTCTTGGTGCAGTCGTGATGGTGAGAATTGAAGCAGAGTGCACCCAATAATCCACTGCACGAGGATCCTTGCAAAAAACAAGGGTCTGATAAACCACCAACTGCTTGGAGGAGTCAAGTCTCTCTCTCTCTCTCTCTCTCTCTCTCTCTCTCTCTCTCTCTCTCTCTCTCTCTCTCCTGTTCCCATGGTAACTGACCTCTACCCTGATGACCGCTTGCCTCCTCTGCAGCCCTCACCCGGTGAAGCCCCTCAGCTCCTTGGCCCCACATGATGAGAAGAGACAGGGCGGCAGCTCTACTCCAATCAACGTCCTTGAGAAGCAGAAATCCACTGTGCAGCCTGTGCACAGCACCCTGCAGGGACATCATGACGCAGAGGGGATCAAGGTACAGTACACCAGAAGTGTAGGGGTACCCTAAACTGGTACAGATACTCGTGTTTGCAGAGGGGATCAAGGTACAGTACACCAGGGATGTAGGGGCACCCTAAACTGGTACAGATACTCGTGTTTGCAGAGGGGATCAAGGTACAGTACACCAGGGATGTAGGGGCACCCTAAACTGGTACAGATACTCGTGTTTGCAGAGGGGATCAAGGTACAATACACCAGGGATGTAGGGGCACCATAAACTGGTACATATACTGGTGTTTGCAGAGGGGATCAAGGTACAGTACACCAGGGATGTAGGGGCACCCTAAACTGGTACAGATACTGGTGTTTGCAGAGGGGATCAAGGTACAGTACGGGGTCTCCCGAGTGGCGCATCCAGTAAAAGCACTCGCTGGAGTGCAGGATGCGCTCTATAGCCTGGACGGCGCCGGGTCGAGTCCAGGCTATTCCACAGCCGACCGTGGACGGGAGATCCCAGGGGCGGCTCAATTGGCCGGCGTCGTCCGGGGAGGGAGGGTTAGGTCGGCCAGGGTGTCCTCGGCTCACCGCGCACCAGTAAGTCTGCAGAGTGTAAAGAAGCGGTCGGCTGATGGCACACGCTTCGGAGGACAGCTTGTGTTCATCTTCGCCCCTTCCGAGTCAGCGCAGGGGTGGTAGCGGTGGGCTGAGACTAAAAACTAATTGGGCATTTCAAATTGGGGAGAAAATAATAAAAAATAATTGGCAACAACTAAATTAAAAAAAAAAGGTACAGTACACCAGTGATGTAGGGACACCCTAAACTGGTACAGATACTGGTGTTTTCATGCTGCCATTTTTTATGTGAACAACTCCCAACGCTCCTCTTGCTGTTGAGATGGTGCTTTCCAAAATATCTTCCATGCATGGCAAGTAATACAAATAAATAAATAAAGTAGATGAACTCTTTACGGTGCACACCATATGTATGCAACTGAAAGCAGCTTGTGGTCTGGGGAACATTTATATATTTGTATAAATATTATACACATTAAAAATACATCAATACAATTACAACCAGTTCTCTCAAATTTAAGTGGAGTGTAAGTGCAGTAGGTTCTCTCTAATCCAAACTAGTTAGGACTGGATCCTCTTCAGATTAGTGATTTGTTCATGGTACTGATCTTACCAAACAGCAAACGGGGTGGGGGTGGGGGGGGAGGGTTATAAGGAATCCTGCAGACCAGTAAAATTTTTCATGTAAAAGTAAAAATAAAAATAAAAATAAAAATAAACAATAAAGCTACAACCAAAACAGGCAAGAGAAGTAACCCAGTGGAGCAAAACATAAATTAGTTAAATGTCCATGTGTCCCGAAGGTAATTTACTCATTACAATGAACTGATGTGCAGTGTGCTACACACACACACACACACACACACACAAGAAGCTACTAAACTCAACTAAGGTGTATTCATAAAGCATTAGTGTGTGCCAGTCTCGGTATTTACTGCAGTGCAAATTCTTTGGGAAGGTACTAGGATCATGTGCACTCCCTGAGGTGCTAACCAAGCATATACAAGTAATCAATATTTAATTAAGCATTCATTACCAAGCAGTTGTGCTAACACACTTTTAATGGAGTCAGACATGTAATTTAGTTTGGATCCACACTCGAAGGAGGGCAGCACTTCAGATGTCAGACATGAAGATCTCGCACAAGATATAAAACTGAATGAATGTTTTTTGAAGCATTTTTAAGTCAACGTTTTCTAATTTTCCCTGACGCGTACAGTCCTACATATATGTTGGACACAGTTTGGGATTAATTATTTTTATTTTTTATTTTTTGCTCGTGTCTGTCCAGTACTTGTGCTTCCCTGTTCACTGATATTCATTGATTTAAGCCAAGCTTTCACAATAAGCCTTCATCTTCAGGTGACGAGGTTTGTACATGTCTCTATCTCTTGTTATTACATGAGGTTCTACTGTCCGAGGTTCTTTGAGTCTGATGGCGATTTGTCATGAGTTTTCTTCACTGAGCAAGGGACGGTTGAAGCCACAGATGTAGTAACCAAGGTTTACAATCCACGAGTTACTGTTTTTACTGTCATTGTGTATTTCAAACTCTGTCAAGGTTTAACACCAAGGTTTGTTGATGGCTCTTCACTAATAAGATATCTGGTACATACTGTATAGAAGGAACAGTGTGTTATATGTTTTGATGTTGGTGACCTTAAGATTCAACCCTGCCTTGAAGTGCCATCTGTATTGCCACATTTCTATCTGCTATTGGGACAAAACGGTCTGAAATCTGTACTGTTCATTTCCACCAACAGCAGAGCTCAAGGTCAAGATAGCAGAAGTGTTTGTGGGTGGTTTTGATTGTTTTGCAATTCCAATTCCTTTTGAAAAGCAATTCCCAATTCCCTTTGAAGGAATTGGAATTGATATGTTAGAGACATAATAATTGTTGTGATTGTCCAAGTGAGGAGGCTGTGTGGTCCAGTGATTAAAGAAAAGGGCTTGTAACCAGAAGGTCCCCGGTTCAAATCCCACCTCAGCCACTGACTCATTGTGTGACCCTGAGCAAGTCACTTAACCTCCTTGTGCTCCGTCTATCGGGTGAGACGTAATTGTAAGTGACTCTGCAGCTGATGCATAGTTCACACACCCTAGTCTCTGTAAGTCGCCTTGGATAAAGGCGTCTGCTAAATAACCAAATAATAATAAAAGTGCTTACATTTTAATTGAATTGCCTAACTGACTTAAATTCAACTAATTTGTTGCCACTGTGATTAGCTCATTTTAATAGAATACTGCTAATTGCAATTTTGATCAATGATGTGTTGGAATTGATAAAAGGGCATTGGTGTTGGAATTGGGAATTGATGTTAATTCCCAATTCAACTAGGAAGATAGCGGATGTGTTTGTGAATGGTTTCGGGCCTCTTATCGACTTCTCTGCCCTCGAAACAGGCCGGCAGTGCATAATCAATCCTAGTGGATTTCAGGCTTCAGCCACTACATTTTGTGCCGTGCTTTTATCATTGCCTGCTTCACTGTGATGGTCTGCTTTGCTGACATACTTTGACGTCAAAATAAATTCCTCATTAGAGCATCCTGCAGTGTTTATTTGCATGCCATAGTGATCTGAATTCAAAGCTGACAGGCCTTTCATCAAGGCCGGCCTTAGGCTGTGCGGGGCCCTAGGCGGTGATGATTAAGTGTGGGGCCCAGAACATCCAAGTAATGCTACAGTAGCAACCATATCTTAGTTAGTCTATAGGTGCATCATGTAAGCATATGCACCTACATATAGGAACGTTAAGATACGGTAAATAACATTAATGATATTAAAATGTTAATGAATACTTGTTTCAGTTTGTTTGTTAGACAATCATTTTATATAATTCACAACTTCAAAGCACTTACAATTCCAGTCTACTTCAAACATATCACGTATTAACTTTTTCTAAAATGACCATGCCCCAGTAGGCCCATTGAAAAATACTGTAATGCTCGACTATAAGGGGGTTCTGACAAGGTGGCGGCAAGAATAACCAGGTAGAAATAAATAAATAATAAGAATAACAAAAAATCCCTTGACATTGACATGCAATGCCACTTTTTACAAAAACATTTTACAAATTAATTCCTAGGCATTACCAAGTCTTTTTTCTTTTCATTTTACATTCTAAATTACATAAGAACATACATTAGAAAGACTTTTTCTAGCTTTAGCGGCAGCAATGTCCTTTATCAAATCTGATTATTCAAAATTATTGGCAACTTCGTTCTCATTTGACAGTACAGTCAAATGAGTCTTTATTGAGTCATCGTTGAGTGCAACTATGTGTTGGTCAATTTCAGTTTGGAAAAGCTGCGCTCACCAGAAGCAATCGTCTCTGAAATGGTCTGTCGGCTAATCTGTTTTCATTCATGTATTGCAGCATTTAGGAGTCATACCAGGTTCCGACATGTTCAGCAGCAGTTACAGCTACAGCGTCAGGGGTGCAAATCATTTAGAAAACTGGTACTAAACTGTTTATAAAGTTTAGCACAAGAGAGCCAACTGTGGCTAAATTATCAAGCGTTTTGTGTTACAGTAAATATTTAACAAAATGTACCCCATATCTAATCACATCCATATTTGTAATATTTTGCAAGACTCATTACAGCCTGTAATATTATTTACTTTTTTAGGAAAATAGGGTATTTTAGATGTGGGTAGATATAGTTTAATGGTCTATTATTATTATTATTATTATTATTATTATTATTATTATTATTATTATTATTATTATTATTCCATTCAGAAATAGTTTTACTTGGTTAAAATCTTAATTAACAAAATGATGAACGGTATTAGAAACAATCATGCTTTGAACTCCAAAAGTATTTGGACAGTGACACATTTTTTGTTGTTTTGTCTCTGTATTCCAGCACTTTGGATTTGAAATGATACAATGACTATGGGGTTAAGGTGCAGACTGTTAGCTTTAATTTGAGGGTATTTTCATCCATATCAGATGAACTGTTTAGAAATTACAGCACATTTTGTATATACCCCCATTATAGGGTACCAAAAGTATTTGGACAGATTAACATTATGTACAATAAAGTAGTAATGTTTAGTACTTGGTCACATATCCTTTGCATGCAATGATTGCCTGAAGTCTGCGACCGATAGACATCATCAGACGCTGGGTATCTTCCCTGGTGATGCTCTGCCAGGCCTGTACTGCAGCCATCTTCAGTTCCTGCTTGTTTCGGGGGCTTTTTGCCTTCAGTCTTGTCTTCAGCATGTGAATTGCATGCTCAATTGGATTCAGATCGGGTGATTGACTTGGCCAGTCAAGAATTTTCCACTTTTTGGCCCTGAAAAACTCCTTGGTTGCTATGGCAGTGTGTTTGGGGTCATTGTCCTGCTGCATGATGAAGCGCCGTCCAATGAGTTTGGAGGCATTTGGTTGTATCTGAGCGGACAAGATGTTTCTGTACACTTCAGAATTCATCCTGCTGCTGTTGTCAGCAGTCACATCATCAATGAAGACAAGTGAGCCAGTTCCAGTTGCAGCCATACATGCCCAAGCAATAACACTACCTCCACCATGTTTCACAGATGAGGTGGTATACTTTGGATCATGAGCAGTTCCTTTTTTTCTCCACACTTTCCTCTTTCCATCACTCTGGTACAGGTTAATCTTCGTCTCATCTGTCCATAAGACTTTGTTCCAGAACTCTACAGGCTTTTTTAGGTACCTTTTAGCAAACTGTAACCTGGCCGTTCTGTTCTTGAGGCTTACTAGTGGTTTGCATCTTGTGGTGTACCCTCTGAAGTTCTGCTGGTGTACTCTTCTGCATATGGTAGTCTTTGACACATCTATGCCTACCTCCTGGAGAGTGTTTCTGATCTGTTGGACTGTTAGGGTTTTTTTTCTTCACCATTGAAAGTATTCTTCGGTCATCCACTATAGTGGTCTTCCTTGGTCTACCAGGTTGTTTGCCATTGCTGAGCTCACCAGTGCTTTCTTTCTCCTTAATGATGTAATAAACAGTTGTTTTTGGCACGCCTAATGTTTTGGCTATGTCTCTGATCAATTTATTCTGATTTTTCTGCCTCATGATGGTCAGCTTTACTTGCATTGACACTTCTTTGGTCCTCATGTTGTCAGACACCAGCAACAGACTCCAAAGGCAAATGCAAAGCCTAGAATCAAGACTAGACATTGACAGCTCTCTTGTGCATGCACTAACGATGCAAACAAACACACCTGCATAATAAGAAACAGCTGTGAAGCCAATTGTCCAAATACTTTTGGTACCCTAAAATGTGGGGACTATCTACAAAACGTGCTGTCATTTCTAAACGGTTCATCCGATATGGATGAAAATACCCTCAAATTAAAGCTGACAGTCTGCACTTTAACCCCATAGTCATTTTTATCATTTTTCAAAGTGCTGGAATATAGAGCCAAAACAACAAAAAATGTGTCACTGTCAAAATACTTTTGGAGTTCACTGTGTGTGTATGTGTGAAGAGGCTTGCAGGCACGAAAACATTATTTTACAATCCCACATAACTTTTTGACTTGCTGAACAAAGATGTAATTGATAACTGTGTGAAAGTGCACTGTGACATGTTTGCTACCACTTTCCCACATGACACAAACTTAATTGTACATTCGAGAAGTTTCAGTCTGGTTTTCGTGCTGCACATAGCACCGAGACGGCCTTTGTCAGAGTTGTGAATGATCTGCTGATAAGCTCTGACTCAGGCTTTCTGTCAGTTTTAATTCCCAAACTAAGTGCTACCTTTGATACTGTAGGCCATTTTATCCTACTGAATCATCTTGAAAGCACAGTAGGACTGTCTGGCCTTGTCCTATCCTGGTTCAAATCTTATCTTTCTGATAAGTTTCAGTTAGTCTCTATTGAGGAGTGTGACATGGTCTTGCTCGTGTCACGTGTGTGGGTAGCCGCTGTTTAAGCAATACAGAGAGACAACTGGGGGTGGAGTTGAAACGCCGGCACAGGCGTGCAGGATTTATTCACAAAACAGAAACGAAAGTAAAAGGTGGTCATGTGATGTTACCAGCCAGCAAGCTGTACAAAAATACAAAATAAAACACAGTACAAAAACTACAAATAAAAGGTGCCACAGAGGGCGAGCGCTAGCCTTATAAACGAGGCGTCCCGCTCCAGGAACCGGCTACACTACGTAACCCTCGCTATACATCACATGGGATCACTATCCCCTAAACTAACCTACTGATGAGCCGGTATTCATACAACGACTCCTGCTGCTTCATACGGCCTTGGCTGGGCATTGCCTTCACAAGCATCGCTTGCAGTCTCAGGGTTGCGTAGCTGTCGTTCCTGTAGAGCAGACCCTCTCCTCCTGAGTGTACGCCGCTCCCCTCTGGCATGGTGTTGCAGTCGCCCCGAGCCATCTCCCGCGGATGTTTTTAAACTGACGGACACTCAGTCAAGACCCGCCCACCTGCTGATTGAGGTCCAGCACAGCCAATCACTTGCTGCCCTTCCCCTCAACCAAGCCTAGCAGGCAGCAAGTCTCAATCGAGCGCCCGTCGGTAAACAATAATTCAATCATACAAATCAACTCCAAAACGATACCCAATAAACCCATTTCCCCATACAAATTATACCAACACTAATTTACACACGTGCAGGGCAATCACCCTGCTACAGGGAGGTAAAATCGGCATTATCCGAAGTCTGTGGTGTTCCACAGGGTTTTATTCTAGGTCCCTTGTTGTTTTCATTATATATGCTACCGTTAGGTGACATTATCCGCAGACACGGAGTGAACTTCCATTGCTATGCTGATGATACCCAGCTATATTTGTCCCTAAAGCCAGGAATTTCTTCTGCCTGAGTGTTATTAGCTACTTGCCTTACAGACATCAAGCATTGGATATCTCAGAATTTTCTAATGTTGAATTCAGATAAAACAGAGGTTATGCAAGTGGGATGACAGAACCAACTAAAAGGAAATGTGGGATTACATGAGCTTGACCCTTGCAGTCTCTCATCAAAACTTAAACTAGAAATGAAGAGTTTGGGGATCATCTTTGATCCTGATCTCTCATTTGAGACTCATATTAGGGGAGTTACTAAAGTATCTTTTTACCATTTGAGAAATATAGCCAAACTTAGACCAGTTATTTCTGTATCTGATGCTGAGAGACTAATGCATGCCTTTGTTTCATCTAGAATTGATTATTGTAATGCACTTTTTTCTGGTGTTCAAAACATTGCAACTTGTTCAGAAACGACTCTTGTTTCCAGCAAAAGTTTTTACATTTTTTAAAGATTGTTTCAATAGTGACTCGAGTTACAATGGTACAATGTACTCGTACATCCTCAGACAGTCCGGGATATATGAAGATTACGAGGCAGGTTTATATGCAAGATTTTTGGCAATGTTGATATATTTATATAGTCACAATGTACGTGTGATAGTTAAGTAGGCTATGCTTAAAATAGATTTAAAATATACAAAAGAAAATTATGGAAAAGGTCCAATAAATTAATGTACAGAGTGAGAGTTGAGGTGCAGTAATACTGTATAGATCGACCCCTGCATCATTTTTGCGGGCGATGTGGCTGCCTCCTGCCACGTGGTAATTCTGGTCATTTAGCGCTGTTTAGTGCATGAGGCCCAATATGTTTTCTAGTGTGTGGAATCAATTATCCTTCTCTTTCTCTGTCCCCAGGCCCTGACATCCCCAGACTGTGCTGCCCGCTATTATCACCTCACCCACGATGAGCTTATCGCACTGCTGCTGGAGCGGGAGGCGGAGCTAGATAAGCAAGGGGCGGAGCTGCAGAAGTGGACGGGTAAGGTGCGTGACCTGGAGGAGTACATCGACAGGCTGCTGGTGCGCATCATAGAACAGACGCCCACCCTGCTGCAGGTGCCACAGGGCAAATAGACAGGGATCCCCCCTGCCCTGCCCTGCCCTGCCCTGCCCCACCACACAAAACTACAGGCTTCACTAACAAACACAGGCACGCACCACCAGCACTGCTGATGACAGAACTGCATTGCAACACCTTGGCCCTAGGCAGTGCTTTGGGTGTACATGTTCCACTTTCTATCCATTGAAGATCATTCCAGTGCTGAGGTGGTTGAGCAAGCTGGCCTATGAAAGTGAAGTTGGCCTTTCAGACATGCATGCCCACTTCCAATGAGGGTCTGCCCCCATGCTGGATTTAATGTTACGTGCACCATGAGCTATAATGTACCCACAGTGGGAATGCCAAAACTCCAGACGCCTGATGCTCGGAGCAAACTCAGATGATAACTGAGGTGGCATCAGACTTCACTGCTTTAACTACCTTTGCTCCAGAGAGTGCTTCTGCTGAATCCATGATCTGATTGGATATCCTCTGCTGCATCACTTCAGTATTAATGGCTTCCAGTTTTGCCCCAACCTTTCACTGAAAAACGATTTTTTAATATGATTGTAAAACAACGACTGTTATCTGTAGTAAATTCCTGTATGTGCACAGGAATAGCCTTGGGGGTTGGTCCTGTCTAAGTGTGTGACATCATGGTATCAAATGTACATCTGTGCTTCAAATTAGGTTGCTTATTTCTAACAAAAAGATTATTCAGTAGAGTAGCTGGGGTTCCACAGGACAAATGTTAATCAAGTTGCTCAGTTCTTATAGAAATAAATATGAAACTGCTTGTGAGAAACTTTAAACAGCTGAGAAGAAAGCAGAAGGTGGAATTACTGAGTTATTTTACCAGTTGTTGCTGTTGTAGGTTGCAAGGAATATGTAATATGTGATCATAACTGAGTAATTTTATACAAATTGCGGGGGCAATATTGAAAACTTGCTATGACAATTCTAACGTATATATGTTGTTCAATAAAAAAAGCTAATTGTATATAAAGACTTAAAACAGGACAGGGCTACTGGCTCTGTGACCTTGCTGAGCAAAAATAATTGTGCTGCGCTTGCATATACTGCAACCATTGAAAAATGCCTGCGCACCTCTGTATTGTGGACATAGATAGGCAAATGCCACCAAAACAGAGTTGTGGTATCGATCACCCAGTGTGATTTCTGCACTATTGGGGCCAGGTGCACCTCTCTCTTCCTGCTGCCACCTATTTCTGTATCTGCGAGTATCTTGCTGAGATGTGGCTGTATCTGTCTATCTAGCTACATTTTTTATACCTGTTTGTGCTAAGTTTGCATCCATTTATACATGCCTGTGTCTTTTTAATTACTTCTGCTTTTTGTGTATGAGTGCACAAAAAATGATGGATCATCATGGCTTTGCTGCAACAGTTGGTTTTTAATCTAACCATCGGTCCCTTTGATGCAACTGGTTTTCCATGTTACATAGTCCAGTGGCATAGCAGATGAGAGGGTGTATATTGAATAGAGATCCTGCCTCTGCTTTCTTATGTCCTTTCTGCGACGAATGATACAGCTTGACATTAATGATGTCAGTATACATACATTGAGCTGGTTCAGGCAAGATAGAAACAGCCAGAGCTGGATAAGTGCCATGGACCGAATGCCAAAGGCTGCCTTATGCTAATGTGTTTTTTTTTTTTTTTTTTTTGTTATTTGATATATTTTTTATGTCTGTGTGTGGTCATTTTAATGGCGCCCTTAAAGAAACAATTAAGAAAAATAAGATTTAAAGTTATTAAACTTAATCGCCCCAAAAAAGTTTGTAAATATAAAAAAGATGTATATATGAATATGTAATGAGCACTATAACTGTAGTATTGTTTCTCAAAGTATGGCGCGATGTGTACCAATAATCTTTCCAGGAACTTTTAATATGTAATTATGATGCCACCAAAAACCAAGTTCAAACGATGTTTCTCCTTGAGAAATCATCAGAAGTAGTGCTCTGCCAGTCCCTGGTTTGACATGAACCCTTTGTGCAGTTCCTTATTTTGGGATGACCGGAAAGGTGATGAGGTCCTAGCGTGGGTCGGCTTGTGAGAGGGGTGACTCTAGGCGAACCACAGGCTAACAATCTGCTTGAACGGGTGGTTTCATTCTTGGACAGCCACCCCTACACACGTCTTTTCCATGATTCCAAATCAGCCTCCTTTTGCATAGCATGCTCCCAAGCCCTCCAAGCTGCCGAAACAAGCAACAACAAACACTGTGACGGGTTTTCTTTAGCCTTCAGTTGTTTTTAAACATCCACAGGTAACGGCTTTGAAAGGTGTTAATTCATAGGACTGTTTAATTGGAGTCCTGGCATTGAGATAATATGCCACTTCTTCCCTGGTTTGTCTTTTACTTGCCTTGCAGGGGGAGCTGCTGCTGCTGTAAATGATGCCAATAAGTGTGGATAGTGCAATATATATATTGTATTAAAAAGGCAGCGCTTTCTATTCCACTTTGTTTTCTATATAACGAAAAGGGTGTTGGCTTCATGTTTATTTATAGATATGCAATTAACCTTTTTTGTGTTAATAAGAGAATTATATACAAGAAAAAGCACTTTTAAAATAATAATAACAATAAAAAAAACCTCACGGTCAAGCCGCTTTTACTACTGAAAGTTTCTCCTTCAGCAGATTTGGTTCCTGGAGAGCTGATCTGCATCCCCGTCAATCACAAAGTTTCAATGCTTTTCACGCTACAGTATTTTATACATTTGATTTCCTCCAATTGATTTTTTTCAGTACGTGTTTTGACAGAATTATGGGTCTTTTAATATGTGTATATTCAAGATCTATTAAAGGAGTTTAAGTAAATCAAGAATTGATACAGAATGTATAACAACAATAAACAGACCGAGATAAAACAGTATTGCGTAATAAAAATACCCATGCAAACGTGTAGTAACAGCCCTATTTACAAACTCGATATACAAGCAGTCTATAGGCTTGTGTAAATACAGTTTATTTTATGTTGTTCATTTGGTTTGCGTTGCTTAATTGCACTACATAGCAGTACACATAACTGTACCTTGCATATATCACTGTGTAAAACATAGGTGCTTATATAGTTTCTTCTTAATATGCTGTACCTATCCACAATGGTAAAATAACCCAGAGCTCTGTTTTGCCAAACTTTATGAATTTGGCTCTGTAGTTGGTTTGATGGAGGGATGTATTAGTTGACCCCTTGAATTGTTCAGTTTCCCAGAAATCGACTGTTCTGTTTACCTGTTTCTTTGTTATTATTAGTTATGGCATGGAGTTTATCTACACAGAGATGTATATGGAATTATGCACTGTGATATGTAAAATAATAATAATAATAAAAATATTGCTTTTCCAATTCTGTTGTCGGTTTTCTTTTTATTTATCCAACTTCAAAAACTCTGCTTAATAAAGATGGCAGCCTTTACGGTTGGGAGTGGGGAGGAGTGGTTTCTCCTGTCAATCAATGATTTACATTTTTTTTTTTTTCGCCTACTACAAGGAATGAAGTGGTTCCAAACTGGTTATTTTACTCTCTCTCTCTCTCTCTCTCTCTCTCTCTCTCTCTCTCTCTCTCTCTCTCTCTCTCCCCCTACATACACAACTAAAACATTATAGGGGTGAAGCCCCCTAACATCCTACAGTACATTTCATTACTTTTTGTTTTTGCAATTTAAATACTGCGAATAAAAAGAATGTTGGAGGATATTCCACTACTGGTAGGTTGATTAACTAAAATGGATAAAAATATTGTAATTGATTAAAAAAAGAGCACTATATACAGTGCCTATAGTAAGTATCCCCCAAGCCCCGGACGTTTTCACAGTTTGTTGTGTTACAACCTGAAATCTTGATGCATTTAAATGGGATCTTTTTCCCTTTGATTTAAACAACCTTCTCAATACTTTCAATGTGTGAAAAAATGGGGGGTGTGAAAAGAAAAATCAATTAAAAATAAAAACATGAAAAGTCTTCATCGGATAAGTATTCACCCCATTTGCTATGACACTCCTAAATAAGCTCAGGTGCAACCAATTGCCTTCAGAATTCACACAATAAGTTAAAAGATTTCAGATTAAATACACCTCTGAAAGGTCCCACAGTTGGGTAGTGTGTGCAAAGCAAAGAAACTACCATGAACACCAAGGAGCTTTCAAAACAACTCCAGGATAAAGTTGTGAAAAGGCACAGAGGGGTATAAAAAGATTTCAAAGGCATTGAATATCCCTTGGAGCACAGTCAAGTCGATCATTAAGAAGTGGAAGGTATACGGCACCACCTAGAATCTGCTTAGAGCAGGCCGTCCTCCCAAACTGAGCAGCCGGGTAAGAAGGGCATTGGTCAGAGAAGCCAGCAAGAGGCCAGTGACAACTCTGAAAGACCTACAGCGTTCCATGGCTGAGATGGAAGAAACTGTCCATGTGTCAACAATAGCTCAGGTACTCCACAAATCTAGCCTGTATGGAAGAGTGGCAAGAAGGAAGCCATTTCTGAAAAAAGCCCATGTAAAATCCTGCTTAGAATTTGCAAAAAGATGTGGCAAAAGATTCTGTGGTCCGATGAAACAAAAATTCAGCTATTTGGCCTAAATTCAAAGCGTTATGTCTGGCGCAAACCCAACACAGCACATCACCCAGGTAACACCATTCCTACTGTGAAGCATGGTGGTGGCAGCATCATGCTATGGGGATGCTTTTCAACGGCAGGGACTGGGAAGCTTGTCAGGGTACAGGGCTAAATGGATGGAGCTAAAAATAGGCAAATCCTTGAGGAAAACCTGCTTCAGTCTGCAAAAGACCTATGACTGGGACGGAGATTCACCTTTCAGCGGGACAATGACCCCAAGCACACAGCCAAAGCGACACTGGAGTGGCTTAAAAACAAAAAAGTGATTGTCCTAGAGTGGCCCAGTCAAAGTCGGACTTAAATCCGATTGAGAATCTGTGGCAAGACTTGAAGATTGCTGTCCACCAACGATCCCCATCCAGCTTGACAGAGCTTGAACAATTTTGCCAAGAAGAATGGGTGAATATTGCACGATCCAGATGTGAAAACTTGGTAGAGACTTACCATAAAAGACTCACAGCTGTAATTTCTGCCAAAGGCGGTTCTACCAAGTATTGACTTGGGGGGTGAATACTTATCTAACCAAGACATTTCAGTTTTTTTTTTTCATTAACTGTTGTTTCACAATAAAAATTCTCTTGCCTCTTCAAAGTGTTGAGTAGGTTGTGTAAATCAAAGGAAAAAAATCCCATTTAAATGCATCAAGATTTCAGGTTGTGACACAACAAACTGTGAAAACGTCCAAGGGGGATGAATACTTACTATAGGCACTGTATCTCTGCATTACACAGGTATTGTAGTATATAGGAGATACAAATAGTATACAGAACATGTTTTAAACAGGGTTGGCTGATTTAAATCAAGTCAATTTTAAACACTGATTTAGATCATGATTTAAGTTCATTTAAATCATTTTTTTCATATACTACTATTTTAATAGTTTCTCAAGGAAAAGACATGAAAAGTATTTTTAAAAACCTTTTATTAACACAAACATCTTAAACTCTTACTGTCTATAAACTAAAACTCTGATTCTGATTCTGATGACCAGGTTTATTTAGTGGTGCAATCCGGAACTTTAACAATTGAACACACTATAAAAAGCAAAGTAGTCCTAAGTAACAACTGCATGTGTTTGGACTGACACAGAAAGAGGAAATCAAAGAAAGAAACGTAAAAGAAAAGCATGACTGGAATGAGTGAGGGATATTTTTCTCTGGCATACTCTATCGCTAAATTCTTGTAGTTCACATATAGTAGTTCACATTTAGAGGATGCCACAATGATAAATAATTTGCTTTATATATGTACTAAGTTAAGATTGAGTAATTTAGTTTGGTATATAGCTATTCACAAACCATTTCCAACAAACTTAAGCTTACAGTTTGGAGGTACTGTAGAGCTACAACTACGGTACTACAAAAAACTGATTTAAATGAAATTAATCCATGGGGTTTGCTGTCTTGAAGTGAAATTTCATTAAGGTGTGGTGTGTTCGACACCTCCCTATGTCCCATATCAAACCAGCATGGATTACTAATAAAACCTGTTTGCCTGTTTTATCTGTTGTGTTCTATTTCTCCAACAGGGGGCTCTGTCAGCTTCTTCATTGACTTCAATAAGATAATGCCTACAGCATATCCCAACTGGAATTTTGTCACAAAAAGGGATCAAACAATTCCTCAGCTTTCCAGCCATCTGTGACTGGCTTTTTCATTACATTACTGTGTTGCACATTCTTAAGCACCTTTAATGTACAAGAACCTCAAGTAGGGTTGCCACTTGCCGGGGTTTAAGTTTAAGTGAAGCATAAGGAACACCAACCTTCCTTTAATATTTTATTTGACATGCATTAGTTGCTTAAATGATTTCCACTATCTTATTAGAAATGTACTGTTTACTGTACGTGTTACTGATTATTTTTGTTTAAGAAAACTTAACATCAATAATAATAAGAAAAATATCATAACTTTTAACCATCAGTGTCACATGTAATTCTATGCACGTGTCCCTAATAAATTAACAAGTTTGATCCTTATTGCCGAAACTACTCTCTCAAGAGCATGGTGCTCACTCAGCAAGAACTCCTTTAAGCATGCAGCTGAGAACGGAATATTGGGAAGTGGAAATGGAGCAAGTTTACTTTGTTTTTTTGTCCAAAACACCGTGAAATACTTTTGAAATCATTTAAATCTTTTATGTACAAAAAAATGTTATGTATATATATTCTCTTGAGGAACTAGATTGTCAATAAAGTTAGTGAAGAATAGTTTTTTTGTTTTTTTTTTATATAACTGAGCATAGACGTGGGACTGCAGGAAATACTTCCAGATCAGGACTAAACCACAAATAGCCTCGTTTTGGGAAGTGTCCTTTTTTCTCTCTCTCTCTCTACGAAACGCCATAAATAAATTCAGATTGTTATTTTAGAAACCACTTCCGGTAATGCATTACAAACGCGAAGACGCGTGTGGCATTGTGGGGATTGTTGTATTTGAATTTGTCGACGTCCGTTCAATAGCTCTAAATGTAGGCGATAGGAAACTACACCCCCCGAGATTCCCGTGGGTTTAAATGGCCTAGTTTCTGCAGCTTTGATCCAAGAAATACTTGGCTCACTCTTTTTTATTATTATTTTTTTAAATTGACATTCATTTCATAAACAGATAGCCATTGCTTCTGCATCATGTCGGCTAATGTAGCCTACCCACCTTTTCAACTGGGTAAGGCCCTGTACGATCAGGTAAAACTGAACTTGCCAAATAATTTACCGTGCAATCAAATTCCTAGTAGTATAGAAATGCAGATTAACAGTAATGTATGTAGCGTGCAGTAGCGTACATACACGGCATTGAATAGTAGATAGCAATAGCTGTTGCAGACAATTACGAGGAGAAAAGAAAAACAAAGTGTGCCTTACTTTTTGTTTGACTGTGACGGGGGGGCGCGAATCCCCTTTTCTGTTTTTAAGATCATTTGAGCTGGGCAATTGGTTTCTCAGAATGTCAGTAACGTTCTTTTGACAGCCACAAGAAATTAATATGATTTATATTGGGTTAAGCTAACGTCATTCATGAAGTCTACGACCATGAGGTAAAAAAACAAAACAAAGGTAGGCTAAGGTCATTGGTTCTGCATAATTGACGAAACATATTGTGTAGTGTTTTCTTAATCTGTATTGTAATGTCTGTATTTTTAAGATCCACGCCCTCAAGTGGCTGTTTTGTTTTAGTCATGTGTTCAACAACAAAAACATTATAACAAACTGTTTTGAAAGAACTAATGTGTGTTGGTTGAACCAACTGGGTAAACAGCGCGCTGTATCTCAGTTAGGGTACAACTTTAAAAAAAATGTTGTCAAACTTCATATGGACTTGAATTGCAGTTTGTATTGGTATCGACCTATATAGTATATCCACGTTCTTAAAGCTGCAGAGTTGCAAATTCAGTTGTTTAATATCATACTAAATGCATACCTGACTCAGTGTTTACTACCCCTATATTACTTTAGCATTCTGTTCCCACAAGTAAGTAGTCTAGGCTGCTTCATAAAAAACTATACTTTGTTGGCTTTCCAGTTTGTTTACATTGCAGAAAGGTAATTTAAGCTGTCAAACCCGTTTCAGCCCTCTTTGAAGACCTTCTGCCACTCTGATTAGTTAAATACAGATATACTCAAATGAACGTCATCAATTAAATGGCAAACGTTTCAGCATCAGACATTTAAAAAAATTAATTAATAAATAAAGCCAGAACGTTTGTCGCTGAATTTCTTAAGTTCCTTTTAGTATTTCTTAATATAGCAATATGGAGTGCTTCATAGTTATGGATGCCATTAGTTAAATTACATTAGATGGCATTGTGTTTGATGGTGCTATTATCTTTGCTGCTGGCAGTACAGCAGACATGCGTAAGCAAGCAAAGTCAAATGGTAGTGTGAAGTGACTGGAAAAAGTATTTCTTATGCAATGACGAGTCACCGTAGTTGGGGCTGTATTTTTCATGGTAAACAGTGAATGCTAAATTGTAGACTATTACATTTTTTTATGTTCACCTTTTAAAGACATCAGTGAATTATCAAACAAAATAACCATAAATGTAAAAATAGCCACAGACATGTGAACTGTCCCCATCCTTTACTGGACAGAGTGATGTTTAGCAAAAATATTTCCGATCTTTGATACAGCTGGTGTATTGTTAATTGAAGACATTTTAGCTCTACCATGCAGGTTCCTAAATGCAGTGTAACAGTAGCGTGTCAATAAAGTAAAGGTTTGCTGTATCTGTTTTTAGGTGATAAAAATATGTATATTTACACAATTCTTTCAGAAATGGGAATTTTCATGGGGAACTAGATGCGACAGCAATGGGTACATTACACGGAAATCGTGAAATCTGTGATAATTGTGAAAAAAACAGCCTTAACCGTAGCCGAAACCCATTTTTAGTGGGTGACGTGGCCCACCCAGTCATTCTGCATTCAAAGTAACCAGATTACGTTAGGAATGCCACTTGGACATCTTGCTTGTCAATTTTTCTATTTTTGAAGAGGGGACTATTATCTGTCCAGGGATCTGAGTGTTCATGAGGGTTCATGGTTATTAAATATGTTGTCACCTGTGGTTTGTCATTTCTAGAAAATAAATGGATAACATTTAAGGGTAGCACTGCTCCAATGAGATGGTTATTAAAATCACATATTTGAAGAGTGGACGATTATCTATTTTGGGACATGAAGATATTTAGCAGCAGTCTGAGTAGTGGAGTAAAATGGGAAACAAATGTCATATCCTCAAGCACCACAAACCAGTTGGGGTGGTTGAATACTTTTGAGTCCCTGAATGTAAATTAATCTAGTATTTATGATCTCAGTTGATTCAGGTTTGTTCTTCTGTTACAAAACCGTGATTAATACATAATTGAGAAACAAAGTATGTAGCTGCCAATGTTTTTTGTCTATAGCAGATGTTTCTATCAGTTGCTACACTGCACCCTGTTATAAATATAAGCATTTGTCCAGTATCTGACAAAAAAATGGCCTAAGTGGCTCAGTGGGTTTATTCACACACCTCTCTTTACATGCTTTTCACTCCTGGGGGTCTGGGTTCAAATCCGTCTTGGCTCACATGTGAAAAGATTTTTAACCCCCAAATACGTTTCCGCGCCAGGAGCCCAGCACTAAGTAGCAGGGTGTTCAGTTCAGGCAGAGGCACACTCTGCTCGCACTGTAGTGAGGGGAAGCACTTCAAGCACCTACCGACTCCCAAATAAACAAAATGTTTTGAAGAAACCATGCTTTCGTGACTTTCCAGTTTCCAAACAGTTGTTATCCTTCTAACTTCCTTCTAGTTATTATATGTAATGGAGCAATGTTGTGTGATGCACTGCCATTGAGAATTCTGCCCCGTCCAGCCTCCGGCCTGGTACTGTACATTGAGCCATGACCCAGATCTCAGATTGGCTGCAGCCGATCTCCAAGGTTAGATGGGAGAAGAGTGTAATGGGCAGTGTTGTGTGATACACTGCCGTTACGGGGTCTGACCTGTCCCCTGTCGGTGTGATGAGATGAGGTTAAAAGCTCTATAACCACGAATGCAGACGAGCCTGGCTCTTTTGCATTGTGTTTAAGATGCTTGCTTGCACCAGTGTAAAAATTTATCAACAGGAGTGACTAAAGGTATTCAACCCAGTGCCTAAATGCATCTGAACCACCTGCTAAATACCAGCCTAATGAATCCATCTGTCACACTTTCTAACCTGCTCTCTTTCAGACCACGTTTTCCGGCAGGCTACGACACTACATGGATATCATTGACCCACGGATGCTCTTTGTAACAGAGGTACAGATATTGACCCATTATCTTCCTTCCGCTTTGGAAATGTTGTTATATTAATTTTAAATTACACCTTCTTACTTATTTCTTTACTAGCCCCATAATTCCATATGATGTTTACAATAGTAATTTGTGGTTCTTTATGCAATTACTCAAATATTTGTTTTTTATTTATTTTAATTTATTTATGTGCTTTGACTATGAGAAACCAGGACCAGAGGTCACAGTTTGAAATTAAATGAAGACAGGACAAAGGGTAGGAGACACTCCTTCACACAGAGTGGAGAGTGGTGAGGGTATAGAATGGCTCACCTAGTCATGCTGTTGATGCTGAATCTTTGGGATCTGTAAGACCTGACCCAACAAAGTTCTAAGATCTGTCAGCTACTACGAACCGAAGGAGCATTTTATTAAAGTGTCTTCAAATTTCCTTGCATTTTTTGCCCCCTTAACTCTTTAAAAGTTTGCAGTAATTCCGGTTCTTTATGCAATTGCTCAACTATTGTATTTTGAATTATTTTTGATAAGTCTGTGTTATGGTGCTTTGACTGTGAGTTCATGAGCTGCCTGTCATACATTACAGCTAGAGCAGCCAACTTGTCTTTATATTTGTACTAGCCCCATCTAGTGCAGAGCAGTGAATTGCCAGCTAAACCAATCAAAAGTGGCAGATTGCTAGATGATTCTGGCTCTTGCTTTTATAAAGACACTTTGGCTGGTCTAACCTGTATTACATATATCTTACAGACAACTAGAACTGAAGAGCAGCTCCTGAACTCAGGTGAAAACTCCTTAACACAGACTTAGCAAAAAATAAAATGGTATCTGGGATATTGCAAGTAGATACACTCAGAATAATAGTGAACATCATTAAAAAAGTAAAGGGACAGACAAAACAATTAAGAGAATGACATTTAAAGCTGCTTATTTTTTAATGCATTGGGGTAAAGAATACTACTGGATAGACATTCGCTGTTTTTCTCTCATCTTTTACAAATGTACATGTGCTGTGGTTCTATTTGAATTCTGTTTGAATTCTGTATTAATCTACATGTTGTCTGTGTGATAAACTTATCAAGATCACAGTTAAGGCCTTTGAAAATTAAGTCTTTCATTTCATTTCAAAGAGTCTGGTTAAAGCATGTCATTAAATCTGCAAAACGAGAACGCTGCATGCTCAAAAGCTTGTGTTGAAATACTTATGTAGCAGACAAAGCACACTTTGATTTTAATTGGCATTTAAAATAACTGTTTGATGCTTATACAGTGGTGCATCCACATAGAGATCACTGCTGCCTTCACGTAAACAACAGAAAAAGATACAAATTAAGTTATTTATTTAAAACTATTCAGATCAGAAGCTGTGATGGTGCAGCTTGTCTGACGAGTCGCCTGTGGGCTCACAGCAGCACAATTGCAGCGTTAGAAACAATAGTGAATCCTTAGCTTGTCTTAGAGACCCAGCACGGCTTTTCTCTCTGCTGGGAGAGCTGTAGAAGTAGATCTGAATTATCAGTGTATAATTAATTTGTTTATAAAGAATTCAGCTTTTGCATGTCTTCTCATTATATAGCCGGTTATGAAGAAGTCCTGTAGTCTATTGACAAATCCTTATTTTTCATTGTACATAAGATCATACTTTACAGTAGGTGGAATAAGTGAAATCTCACTGAAGCTTGTTAATGCTCCTGTATTTAGCTCCTTTGTGCTATATGACAATTTTAAACTTGGCACATAAACCAGGACACAGTTTGAAATGAGATTTAGGACAGAGGGTAGGAGACACTAATTTAGACAGAGTGGTGAGGGTATGGAACGGGTTACCATGCCACATGGCTGAGTTATAATCTTTGGGATCAATACGCTAGGAACCGCACGAGCACTGATGGCCTTCATGGCTTCCTCTCGTTCATATGTTTCCTTATGTTCCTAAGTTGGGTGGGTAGGGCAGATCTGAACGGATCAACAGTTAGATTCATTGGTGCTAAAAATAGTGAGTTGATTCCACAGCAACTGATGTTACATCTAGAGCTAAGCTCACCACATGCATTCACCAGCTGTCTTTTTGTCTGACCATTTTTGCCTAAGGCTATTCATATACTGCCAGGACAGGAACAGTAGATTTGGAGGAAAAAATATGTGGTTGTACCGGTTACTAAAGCAACTGCAATATGTAACTGACATAACGCAGGGATGGAAATAAGACTCACTCCTGGTTTCATTAGGAATTTAAGACGTCACACTTGAACTTGTTACCTATACGCTGTGGCTAATCAAGCTTATATTAAAACCTGGAATGGGTGACACTGATATGCAACAGTGGTCTTATTTCCATCCCTGTAACGCTTGCAAACCTTAAAAAATAATTGAACTGGGAACTTGAAATTTGGCGCAGCTAGGAGCACCGATTTGTCCTTGTCATTGGTGAGGGGCTTCCTTCTCTACATCCAGAACACTGTTATTATACAGGCTAATTCCCCATGAATAGATGGATGCACCATGGATGTACATATATAGTATCTATTTCCCCTGTAACAAGTTTGACAGCAAACAATACATTTTTCAATTGGAGTGCCCATAAATTTTCAAGTTCAGTAGAGCTTACATTTAAACTTCCTCTGTGGTTTCAACAAGGAGAGCAAGTTTGAGGCTGCCAGTGAGTCCTAATGACAAGGCCGCTGTGGTGTGTTAACAGCGTCTTTTAAGGTGACGTTGAAAACAAATGAGACTGATCCATACTGGCCCCCTTTGCGGAGCTCTCCTGCTGTAGGCTAATTAAAGCTCAATTAAAAGCTCCATCCCGTGGCTCTGTGATCTCCACGCTAATAGAAAGGGAGCAGGCCTCCTGCTGCAGGGCGAAGGCCCAGGCCTGAAAGATCACAGTGGGAGATTGTGACAGGGGGGAGGTGGGTGCGGACAGGCCTGCAGGAGCCCCTGCTGGTAGGCTCATGAAGATGTGTCAGGGCTGAAATGGCTTTGGCACACCTGTCTAAATGTGGAACACTTATAGCAGCAACATCACTCATTAGAGCACTAGCACTCTCACAAGTCCCTTATTGTTTTGCTCTAATTGTTTACCAGACTTCATATTCCCTTTTAATTCATATTAAAAGAATAAAAAAAATACGAACAAGAGGCGGCCATTCGGCCCATCAGTGGCCATCCTGTTCCGAGAAGCTGGTTGGTCTCAAAACCTTTAAGTCGGGCCTTAAAGGATCCCAGTGATTTCAGCATCAGCAACATGGCTCGATAACCCTCCCTATACCCCACATGTCTTGGCTAGGGTTAATCTCCTTTTAACTCGATCTGCCCCAAATTTCAGTGTGTGGCGTTCCTATCTTAAGAGAGCATGTGTTACACAGCGTAAGATTATCGAACTTCAAATAAACTTTGCAATTCCTTTTTTCTGTTTTTAGAGCCGTTTGAAGGAATCTCAGAAGCTGCTGGATGATTTTAAACATGGAAGTCTACCCCCAGGAGTTTCGGAGAAGCAGGTACAGTATGAGAGTCAAAACATATTCTTCCAATCGGCTTTTAAAACACTCAATGTGGAAGTTAATTGCCATTAATTTGTACTTGAATGGGAACATGAGGGAGGACAGGTGTTCTTGTTTTGAAATCAACACGTCAATGAATGGATTTATTGAAGAGATTTAGTGTGCTCCCCGAAAGAGCAAATTGATAAACTATAGGACAATATTTAGATCTGTCGCTGGTATCAATGAAATAGAACTCAAGGAAGGTACCATTCATAAATGTTTGTTGGGGGAGAAATTTAACTACTGCTATTCCTACATTTAATACTAAATACAATATCCATACTTCAGAGAAGGCTGCACAGACAATTCAAATGTAAGCGATTTCAGCTGCAGTGTTTTGAGTATTTGCCAAATAAATACTTGGCACCATCAACTATTTACCTTAGTAGTTGGACCATCAAATGCTTTGTCTTCTTGCCAAGTTTAATGTTTAATAACTTACATGTAGGTGAAATTATTTAACAATACACTTTATATATTTATGGTGTTTTTTTCTTTTTTTTTCAAAATCTGCTTACTAATCAAACAATCTGAATAAGGTGCAGTGAACCTAGAACTGTTTAACCTGTTCGGTGGCTTTTATCTTTTCCATTACCGCATATTGTTAAAAATAAAGGTTGTAACATGTAACCCACTAAACAATTAGTCTTATGAAATATGTAGTTAAGTCCCAGTTGCTTACCTGGTTTTATTAAAGATGTGTTTTAGACGTTTTAATTGTTCTCTTGTTACAAACTTTCTTTTATCTTAGTTTTTCTGATTTACAATTAAACCAAATTGTCTCCTTTTTAAATTTTAATTGTATTAGATTTTCGGTGCTGTCAGAGAGTTTTTAGTTTTACACTTGGGCTGGGGCAAAAAACATGCAAGGCTTTTTTTGTGTGTTTGATAACCAAATGAATACACTTCTCATACATAATCATCATCAACACAGGCAATGTTTTTAAATTTCTGTAAACATACTTGCTTCTGGTATACAGAGGTCAAGGTTGAACGAGGCGCACTGTCACATTCATGTTGATAAGTGGCTTGCCGTTTACTTCAGTATCCAGACATGCGTTGTTGTTACTGAACAAGCTGTTTAAAGATGCCGAAAAAGATAAAAAAATAATCGGGTCCATGAGTTTGGCAATAGCCACCCAGATGACAAAGCCTAACTCGGAGATAAACTAATATGAATACTGTTTTTTTGGTTTTTATTATTATGACACAGAAGTATGTGTAATGTTTAAAGTTTGTTTATAGTATTGATTGATGGCACTGGTGAGTGTGTAACTTCCTTAGAATTTAAAAGTCTACCAATAAATACTTCCTGTGTTAGCTGTTATTCAGTAGTACTGTTTGGATATCTTGTAATGTGACAGGGAGACTTAATTTTAGCCTTTCATCTGAATTGCGGAATAACGCTTTTTTTATTGCAGAAAACTAAGATCCCTGACCCACATATGTAACATCACCCATTGCACTTATACCTTTAAAGTCTGTTTCAAATCTCTGCTCTAGTGCACTGATAGTGTAAGGATTATTGCCCACATTGTCAAACAGGTAAGACAGCAATTACTATCCACTATGTGGTATGGACAAGAAAAGCCAGAGCACTTGTGTTTTTTTTTGTTTTGTTTTTTAAATCACTCTCCCTACAATGCTTTAGAGGACAGATCTCAAGCTCCAGTGCACTAGAGTGGCCATTTTGAAAATAGCTTTGAAACAGACTTTAAAGTTATAAGTGTAAAAAGTTGTCAGGATGTTAATAATGAAAAGAAAAATTACAGTTACATTATTTAAACAGTTGTAGCAACATGTGGAGATGTATAATACAATATTTTTCGGAAAAGTGGAGACAGAATTAGGACAGAGAGTTGGTAATAATTCATTTACCTAGCCATGTTGATGGTGAATCATCGGGATCCCTTGGTCAAGTGTAACATACTTGTGAATTTACACGTTCAGAATTATGTTAACTCAATGCTTTATTAATTAAAAAAATAACTGCTTTGTTTAATATGTTAAAAATACACATCAAGGGTTCTATTCATGAGCAACATGTTAGTACAACACTTAGTCTAAAGAAGCGCTGGACTAACTTTATGTGTTGTTTTCCAATCCTATAGGGGCAGAAGACTGATGCATTGTGTTCATTGCAATTGAGAACATTTGCAATGGAAACTATCCTGCAGACTATCATTAGTACAGCCCTGCCTACTAACCACAGGATCATCTCCAGTTAGTACGCTGCTTTTATTTCTTTGCAATTCAGCTCTTGAGATTAATCAGCTACTAGCAGTGGACCGAATGTTCGTCTCACGTTACACATGAGAGGCGACCAGCTGATGTTGTGCCATAAAATGTCACCCTGTGCACGGAACAGCAAAGTATACACAGGTCTACATTTACTATTTATGCACCATGTAGAAGTACACATTGAAAAAACATCAAAACATTATTACTATAAATATCTGACAGCATTTCCTTCCACTAGTACTGTACTTTAGTTATAGTGGGCATGTTGCACTGCTACCATCAATTTTGCTTGGTTCATTAAAAAAAAAAGTAAATGAAGGCTTGCTTATCTGTTTGACTTTTATCATTTTCAAGTATGCATATTATTTACTAATTACAAGGAGTGTGCCGCTTCAGTCCTTGCTGAATGACAGAGCAGAGTGTTACAAGTCTTAAATTGCTGCATCATTTGCTCTGCCCTTAAAGGGATTGTAGCTGACAAAAATAATGACATACATTGGTCCATTCACTGTATAGGTCTCAAATTTGTTTAACGATCATGTATTTTTTTTTTATTTTAAAACATGGTATCTGGTGCTGCGCTCAGTTAAATGAATTTCTGTTTGCAGGCATTGCTATAAGACAGTATAATATGGGTTTATTTCAAAACTGCACATTTCAAACCTACATGAGTGCATGATATATGAAAACAAAATGTTAAGCGTGAAATAACCAAGAAAATATATATTTTAACATTCTCAGCACTCCCTTATTGCTTAACCAAACTGAACCACACCATACTATACCATAGCATACTAAAGCATATACATCCTTATAGAGCCCGTCATGTGCAGAATGAATGCCGAATGACAGTTTCCAGAAAGCTAATATCATGGTCAAGAGGCCCAGAAGCCGTTCTCCATCTTGGGACTTCTAACAGGCTGGGGTAACAGCCCACAGCCAAGGACATAAGGGGTAGCCATCTTAATCGGGTGACACATGTCACAATACACTACAGCTTTTGTAGGGTGTGAAACAGCTGGGGAAAAAAAAGAGAAACAGTCCATTTATTCAAGCATCTCAGTAACATTGTATTTTCCACACTTTTATGGTATTTTTCTAAAAAAAAATTATGTTGTAGCGATAATTCAGAGTGTTTACCTCCTCATACAGTAAGCAGATTGTTGCTTTTTGATTTATTTTGTTATTAAAAAATAAGTCCTGGCACTAGTTACACTTCAATTAATGACTCTTTTTGTTTAAACTGCAAATAGACCTGCAGTTACAGCAGACTGCTCCTGCCACAACTGCCATCACACGACAGTAAACAGTAATTTATTTGTTATTTTTTCGAAAGAGTTTGCCTCTTGCAAGTGCAGCCATTTTGCAGTCCAGGCCGGGGTTATGGAAAGTAATTCATCACCATGACAACAGGGTTAACAAAAACAGAAAGGAGGACTATGAACCTAAACACTCACTGTACTCTCAATTGAGGGCTCTTGATGCACCATTCTGCAGAAAAAAATGACCCCCAACATAGTTCCCAGAAGGAAGAGAGGACTGAGGAATGGTCTGACACCTTTCACACTTTTTTTAGCAGTGTCATGACAGGCGTTACTATTGTTTTTGTCCAGCCAACTTTTGTCTAGTACAATGATGCGTGCATTTTTAATCTTTCAATCAATAGGATGACCATTTCTTCTTTAAATGTAATCCTTTACTCTCAGTTGCAAAGGCACACACAAATCTGTACTGTAAGTTCTCATTAGCAGAGTTAATTTCAAAGGCTGAGAACAAATACATCGTAAGCCTACTTACAGAAAATAATAACGTTTGTTTTGTGACCTGAGCATTTAAAGATTTAATTAAAAGCCTGAATTGACCACCATCAGAAGTGGGATAGTCCTAAATTTGAAGGTACCGGAATGCCACTAAAATATTAATTTTCTTAAACAAGAATTGTTCTACGAATTAACATTTAATTTGTATACTGGTCTTCTAGTAGTAACACATATAGTAGGTAATGCATTTATTTCGTTTCTACAAGTATTTCCACAAAGTGTCTTTCTCCATCTTTTCGCAATGCTTTATGTGTCTGTGTGTCAGTATCTTTGTTTGTGTGTGTCCACAGTCGTAGTCAGCATTTTTAGCCTTCTTAAAGAAGTAGTTCATAATAGAACAAGTTCCTAATGCTGTTTTCATTGCATCAACAAAAAAAAACTACTGACTGAATCAGACGGTTGTGCAGGAGATGTGAGTCATGTGACTTAGCTAGCCTATTGGCTTGACTACACCACTGACCATCGGGCTGGTTTTTCAAAAATTTGGTAATCAGATTTTTCGCGCTTGATCTGGATTGTATTGTTAAATTGGGTTTTTCAAAACATCAGAATGAGATCAGGATTACTGTGACCCAGATTTCGTTTTGGTAATCCAATCGCACTTTTAATCACAATTTAAATGTTGCAATTGGGTTTTTCAGAATTTAAAGAGAAGATCAGGGTTACTTTGATCCAAAATACCAGGATTATTGTAATCCTACTGCAGAAGTGGATTTAGCTTTTAAATGATCATAGGATCTATATTTTGTTTGAATTTTTAAGCAAACACACACTATATGTCCAAATAGAGTGTTATAATATAATATTTACATATTTATTGAAGTTTTGTATCCATGCAAGCAAAAAGAAAAACACATATTTAATGGTATAGCTTTAATAAAAAAGCATTTTATTTTTTATATACATGATACTCTTTATTTTTAAATGCGTGTTTGTGTCAATGGTGTTGGGGGAAATTACAAATTTATTTCATATTACATATATTAATGTGTGGGTCAAAATAAATGATCAGATCAGGTACCCATGGCAGTTCACAGGAAAATGTGCGCTCAGGTGTAAGAAAGAGGCGCCTGTATCGCACCACACCAGCAGGAGAAGGCGACAGTCAATATAAGACTTTAGTTCAAAAAGAGACTAAATGGGCACAAGTTGAAATACGTCTGGCAGAGGAGAACATTTGACTGACAAAACTGAGACAAGTTGAGGCAAAACTTCACATGCGCCTCTATAAAGCTCGTCTGAGAGATGCTGGACTCCCAACCATCAAGGAAGACGATGAATATCTAAAAACACATACCGTTTGTTATCTGGATAAATGTAATCCAGCGGTGACATTTTCTGAAAAAACAGTTCAAAATGATCCAGATAAAAGTAATCTTGATGATTTTGATTCAGAATCAAAGTTTTGAAAAACCAGCCCCAGATGTTTCTTCAGTTTTGTAGCAATGTGCAGTCTCGTTTTTACTTCTGTTGTTTTTTCCATGTTTGCGCAGTTGTACTGATGCCCTCAGTGCTGGATTATTCTAGAACTTCGACAAATATTCCAACAAACCCTGCTTAAAGACTCTTTGCTTGAAAAACGACCAAGTTTGTATTTATTCACATAACAGAATTGAGAAATGACTGGTCAAAAAAGCTATCACACAAAGGAAACCAATATTGTATGTTGCCTTTTTTAACATGCATGGATACCAGGTTTATTTAATTCCCAGTATTTTGTCTGTAATATGGTACATGTTGCTCTTGTTTTCCTGCTAATTGGAAATTGGAGAGTATTGGGACATTGATGTTGGTCCCAGCTCCTTATGGAACAGCTGGCTCTCTTTTCAGCATGGAGAGAAGATGGAAACATGAGTATTGTTTTCCTGCTGAGTTCTTGGAGTATGCAGACCTCAGTTTAGGCGTGGAGTACAGTCTTGTGTCACAGGGCATGTTGTGTTGTTGTTATTGTTATTTTTGGTTGTTGTTTTTAACCCGGTAGGCTAATACTGTTTTTTGTTTCTCTCCCTAGCTCTGGGAAGCCCAGAAGATCAAGCAGGTAAACTGTTTTAGCTGTCTATAAATCTTTAATACCAAGATTATATTATTATTAGTATTATTGTTTAGACTTTTTGTGGGGTGAACATCCCCTTAAATCTAAACCAAATAAGTTATTTGTAAACCTCATTTCAGTTTGCAGCAGCCAATGACTGGAATGAGTTTAAAACAAAAGTTCAAATTAAGCGGTTCATATCTGAGGTTGCTTTTAGCTGCGGGTTGACACTGTGCTGTCTGACATCTGTGCCTGCTATGTTGCTGCTGAGTTTTATGTCTTATGTTTTAAGATTGATTTTGTGTTTTTTACTCATTATTTACTGTGTTTTATGTTGTTTGCTGTGATGGTGTGAGCTTCTTGCCAAGTTGTCATTGTAAATGAGAATTGTTCTCAATTGACTTGTCTGGATAAATAAAGGTTTTGATTGATTAATTGACCTAGTAATACAAAATCAGCAGCCACTGAATCAGGTGGAAATGGTCTCACCCCTACTGGTATACAGTGCACAGGATACAGGCTCTTTTATTACAGGGATTTTTACTTTATATTATTTATAATTTCTACTTTTTTTCTATTATTTTCTTACCTGTTTATACCCTATTATATGTGTTCAGTATGATTCTCTATTGCTGTTTTTTTTTTCTTAGATCATAATTTGCCATGCTTATTAACTATTCCAGCAAAAATGGTTTTTCAGCTTATTTTGAAAAGACTCCTCTATTAAAGCTGATGTTCTGAAGTTAGATGGGGAAGCATATCAGTGATGCACATACTTTAGTGCACAATGCTTTTCCGATGAATTATAGTGCACTGTGCGATGCTAATATGTTTCCCTCCACTTCAGAAAATCTACTTTTCAGTAGCCCTTAGTGCTTCAAAAAGTAGAAACCACAGATATTATAATGCATAAAGACATTTTAATGGCAAGGACCCAATGTGAAACAAAAATAAGTGTGTGGAACTGAGTTTATAGATAAAAACATCAAAGCATTTGCGATTTATGTTGAAAAAGATATTGCAGGAATACATACAGTGCAACACAGCAGGGAGCAATGGCAAGTAATGTGCTTTGTTGTAAACCTTACAGCATGTTCAGTAACACATTAAAGAGTAAGTAGAGGGGTATTTTTTTAATCGCATTGATCAATCCTGCATTGATTTAGAAGACAGATCTGAAATGCAAATGCACTAGAGCATCCATTTTGAAAAGTGCTTTGAAACAGACTTTAAAGTTATAAGTGTAAAAAGTTGTCAGGATGTTAACAATGAAAAGAAAAACTACAGGTACGTTATTTAAACAGTTGTAGCAACATGTGGGGACGTGTAGCGCTATATTTTTCAGAACCCTGCTACTTACTCTTTTACTCAGTCTAGCAATTTTATTTCATTGTTCAATTAATTTAGTCCTGGTTGTTGTCTTGCCGTTTCCTGTCATTTTCACCAAGTTAACCATATCTAATATCATCTTTAATTGCAGGCTATCATCCACCCGGATACCCAGGAGAAGATATTCATGCCATTTCGAATGTCGGGTACAGTGTTTATTAGAATAACTTTTCAGACTCCCTCTATTATGAAGACTTATGTCTGCTTCTTCAGTGAAGTAAATATGAAATCACACCAGGTCTCTTTTGAAGGAGAGCAGGGAGGGTTGTCATACCATTTCCCCACATACAATGTCTCAGTAACATCATACTTTCCACCCTAACGAGTGCTGTAGATATAGACTGACAAGGCTGTCCTTGGTAGTAACACAAAATAAGTAGGTTGGTACAAAATCAGGAATCGGTGTCAGTATGGTGCTACAGCATCTTTAAGACTTTGTTTAAAACACCTCCTGGTGCAAATGTGTAATATTATTATTATTATTATTATTATTATTATTATTATTATTATTATTATTTATTTCTTAGCAGACGCCCTTATCCAGGGCGACTTACAATCGTAAGCAAATACATTTCAAGTGTTACAGTACAGGTAATAATACAATAAGAGCAAGATAAATACAATGACAAGTTCAAGCAAGTACAAGTGTGACCAAATACAATTCAATAATACAGCAGATAAAAGTGACAGTGATAGTTACATCAAGATATGATTAAATACCAAATATTACAGTTTAAACACTTGGCAGATTACAGTACTCTGAAGTACAGGATTAAATGCAGTAAAATAGGGGGCAGATAAGAGTAAGTAAAGCAAATTTAAGGAAGGGTGAAAGTGTCCCAGGGGAGAAACAGAGGAGTTCTACAGGTGCTGTCTGAAGAGGTGAGTCTTGAGGAGGCGCTGAATGTGGTCAGGGACTGGGCGGTCCTGACATCTGTAGGTAGGTCATTCCACCACTGCGGAGCGAGGGTGGAGAAGGAGCGGCTCTGGAGGCAGGGGAGCGAGAGGAGGTAGAGCCAGTCTTCTAGTGCAGGCGGAGCGGAGAGGTCGAGTGGGGGTGTAGGGAGAGATGAGGGTCTGGAGGTAGCTGGGTGCAGTCTGGTCAAGGCATCTGTAGGCTAGTACAAGAGTCTTGAACTGGATGCGGCGGTGATCGGTAGCCAGTGGAGTGAGCGGAGTAGTGGAGTTGCGTGGGAGAAGCGAGGCAGAGAGAACACCAGGCGGGCAGCAGAGTTCTGGATGAGCTGGAGCGGACGGGTGGCGGACGCAGGGAGGCCAGCCAGGAGGGAGTTGCAGTAGTCTAGGCGGGAGAGTACCAAGGCCTGGACCAGGAGCTGGGTGGCGTAGTTGGTGAGGAAGGGTCGGATTCTTCGGATGTTGCTCAGGAAGAATCGGCAAGTGCGTGCCAGAGTGGCGATGTGCTGGGAATAAGAGAGGCAGGGGTCCAGGGTGACTCTGAGGTTCTTAGCGGAGGAAGAGGGAGAGAGTGTGGTAGATTCCAGAGGAATGGAGATAGAGAGATCAGAGGAGGGGGAGGAGGAGGAGGGAAAGAAAAGGAGGTCAGATTTAGAGAGGTTGAGTTTGAGGTGATGCGAGTGCATCCAGGAGGAAATAGCAGACAGACAGGTAGAGATACGGGAGGAGATGGTGGAGTCCGAGGTGGGGAAGGAGAGGAAAATCTGAGCATCATCAGCATAGAAATGGTATGAGAAACCATAGGATGCAATGAGGGGGCCCAGGGAGCGGGTGTAGAGAGAGAACAGGAGAGGACCCAAGACTGACCCTTGGGGGACTCCTGTTAAGAGAGGGTGAGGTGTGGAGGTTGCTCCACGCCAGGTTACCTGGTAAGTGCGGTTGGAGAGGTAGGAGGAGAACCAGGCCAGAGCAGTGCCAGAGATCCCCAGGTCAGCAAGAGATGATAGTAGAATAGAGTGATCAACAGTGTCAAAGGCAGCAGAGAGGTCGAGGAGAATTAGGACAGAGGAGAGAGAGGCAGCTCGGGCAGACTTAAGTGAGTTGGTGACAGACAGGAGGGCGGTTTCAGTGGAGTGAGCAGAGCGGAAGCCAGATTGGAGAGGGTCGAGCAGAGAGTGGTTGGACAGGAAAGCAGAGAGCTGGCGGTGTACTGTCCGCTCAAGGGTTTTGGAGAGGAAGGGTAGGAGGGAGACAGGACGGTAGCTCTGGAGGGAGGTGGGGTCGAGGGTAGGTTTTTGAGGATGGGAGTGATAGAGGCTTTTTGAAGGCAGAGGGAAAGAGACCAGAAAGTAGAGAGGTGTTGAGAAGGGAGGAGATGAAGGGAAGTAGAGCAGGAGCAGCAGCTTGAAAGAGGTGAGTGGGGAGGGGGTCCAGGGCACACGTGGTGGGTTTGTGACCCTGGAGCAGGGAGGAGAGGTCAGAGTCTGAGAGGGGCAAGAAGGTGGAGAAGGAGGGTGAGTTAGTAGGGGATGCAGTGGGTGTAGGGGTTGGAGCAGGAGGAGGTGCGGGGAGGGAGAGGTGTTAAAGAGTTTATGGATATCTGAGATTTTAGAAGAGAAGAAGGAGGCAAAGTCATCAGGGGAGATAGAGGAGGGAGGAGGAGGGGGGGAGGGTTTAGGAGGGAGGAGAAGGTAGAGAATAGTTTACGTGGGTTGTTAGTGGAGGCTTGGATTACAGATTGGAAATAAGTACATTTAGCAGAGGAGAGAGGAGAGTGCGGTAAAGGTCTAGGGCAGCTGGGAGTTTGGTTCTCTTCCATTTCTTTTCAGCAGATCGCAGTGTGATTCTTGCCGAGTTGCTAAGGAAGGTCAAACTAATTCAGCTCGTGGATGGAGAAGGAAGCCCATTTCCATGTGTGGATCACATTACATACTGTATTGTGGCAATTTATTCCTAGGATTGCTGCTAAACTAATTCTAAGCTCCACAAGTTGTTTTTTTTAGGAACACTTTTGAAGCGACACTGGGCAACAGCTGCACTCGCTCCAGCCCAAGGCACTGTGTTGGGTTCAGTTTCACACTCTTGTGCACAAAATTGGATATTTTGTATAAAACACCAATATCTGGGTACAGTAGAGAGTCAATTATCCAAACTAATTGGGACCGATACTAGTTTGCATAATCGATTTGTATTGATAATCGAACAGGTATTAATAACAATTACTGTAACTTTAATAATGTATAGAATAAAGTTAACATACCCAAGTACCTACTGATGATATATAGCTAGTAACCTACTCTATCACAGTAAGCATACAGAATTACAAAGCTTTACAAATCATTAAATTAATGCAATTCAGTAAAACGTCAACACCTACAGTTAAGGTAATGAAATACTGTAATTAAACGTACCATATACCAAACTTTGAAAATCATCAAAGAATACAATTCGGTACAACTTTGACACATTACAGAACTTTAGGAATCATTACACTTCAATAATTCAGTAAATGTTTCTATGCTTTGATACTTGCTGTTAAGGCATTGTAACAATGTGCAAATGAAATGAATAAAATAAAAGCTCTCAGCTGCTCAATAACATAGACAGGATCTCGAGCCCTTACTGATGAAATAGAAGAAAAGACAAGAACGAGGTGACTGTTTTACAGCACACAATGCTTCGTCTGTGGTTTTGGTGGTCTAAATAATTCTGTAAGTTTCATTTGCCTCAGTCTGGTGGTCTGTTTTTTTGTCAGCTACATCTCGTAGCTGTTTTAGCAGCAGAAGCTGTGTGCGTAATACACCACACGTAATTCATCACGTGATCACAGGTGCGTTCGGTTGATTAGACAGTACGGTTGATCAAAGATCGGATAATTAACTCTGCTGTACTTGCCTTTTTTAACCTCTAGGATCACTGTATTATTTTCATATTCAACAGTGAGATATTTATGACACATTTTGCTTATAACTTATACATATATATATATATTTGCTTATAACTTATACATATATATATAGAGCGTCCAACCTTCCAGTGTCAAGCTTCTTATAAACTATTCATGGAGCACCACACGTAAACATTTAAACCTCCACTGTATTATTACACAAGTGCATCTATGCAGGGAAATGGTTAATTCTTGAAATGGCTTATCACACTATTTAGTTAGAAAGACATCACCTAACGTGTTTGTATTGCAGATGAATTGTCACTAAACACTGGATTTGCCTGACGGCGATGAGTGTTCCCCTTTTCATATATACACTTAAACAGCACAGTGTCCTATAAATAAAGGACTGTTTTCAAACAACATTTTAGGCTTAAGAGTCTCTGTCCAGACTTGCTATGAATTCACACCATCAGTGAGAGGTTTAAATTTAATAAACCCTTTTGTCTCTTAGTCTGGTCTCACTACCTGCTATTGCGGCATCTTTTGCACTTTGCATGGTTACAACTTTGTCTGTAACCCTTTATTTATATGGTGACTAATATGATAACAGCTTGTTAGTGTAATTCAATGGGTTTAGCCACTATAATGTTAACAGTTCTCTGCCATACTAATCTCTTGCTGTGAATTTTACAGGTTATGTGCCTTTTGGGACACCAATAGTAAGTGCTCATATATTATTATAAATTATAAACAATATTTAATAATATTGGGGGCAAATGTGCAAATCAAGGTGTATGTGTTTCTTTCAAAACTGCACTTTAGAGACCTGAAATTGCATATAATGTCCCTTCTCTTTGTTTTCCAGGTCATTGGCCTCCTTCTGCCCAATCAAACGCTGGTCTCCACTGTGTTCTGGCAGGTGGGTACTCTGATCTCCTGTGCTGCACGTGACCCTGAAGCACTTGGCTCCATTGTGACCTCCTTAGGTTGTCAGCTTTCCTTGCATTCTAAAGATCATCCTATTCCAATGTTAGTTATTACATTCAGAACAATGCAATACAATTCAATTTCTATAGCGTCTTTCATAACAAGGATCCCAAAGTGCTTCACACACACACACACACGCATACAAGAACAATTAAACCATTCAATTAAAACCAGTCTAATATAACATTTAATAAAACAGAAATTAAGAGACAAAACTTTTTTTCATTGTAAAATTAGAACTAAGATAAAAAGCTAATTTGTAAAAATAGAAAAGTTAAGAGTCTAAAACAACACTTATAAAATTGGAATTAAAAAAGAAAGAAAAACAAGATTTTGTTTGGCGGCATTCAACACAACTTTTATCTGTACATGCATGTTTGTCACTGGCTGTGCTCTATTCCACGCAGCATTGATTATACGGTCGAAGACCTCAACACAATGTCTGAGCCCACAAAAGCGCACTGATAAACTGTGCTTGAGAGAGTGCCTACATCTAACCTCATTGTTTTTTTGTTCCTCTTTTTGGCAGTGGTTGAACCAGAGTCATAACGCGTGTGTCAACTATGCAAACAAGAATGCCACCAAGGTACTCTAAAACTTCTGTTTGTGTTTCCATAGTGTTTGGTGCAGTAGTTAAATAGTATTTAATTAAAAGAAAGGCTGTACAAGTCATGCACTGAAATCAGATCCAGAAATATTGGTTGTAAAGCAAGTTACAATGTACAGTCAGCACTCGGATATCCGTTACCCAGATACACGTCGTGTTTTACCGCCCTTGTATTAAGAATAGAATCAATTCCCATTATATATATATATATACAGTACTGTGCAAAAGTTTTAGGCAGGTGTGAAAAAATGCTGTAAAGTAAGAATGCTTTCAAAAATAGACATGTTAATAGATTATATTTATCAATTAACTAAATGCAAAGTGAGTGAACAGAAGAAAAATCTAAATCAGATCCATATTTGGTGTGACCACCCTTTGCCTTCAAAACAGCATCAAGCATCAATTCTTCTAGGTACACTTGCACACAGTTTTGAAGGAACTCGGCAGGTAGGTTGGCCCAAACATCTTGGAGAACTAACCACAGTTCTTCTGTGGATTTAGGCAGCCTCAGTTGCTTCTCTCTCTTCATGTAATCCCAGACAGACTCGATGATGTTGAGATCAGGGCTCTGTGGGGCCATACCATCACTTCCAGGACTCCTTGTTCTTCTTTACGCTGAAGATAGTTCTTAATGACTTTCGCTGTATGTTTGGGGTCGTTGTCATGCTGCAGAATAAATTTGGGGCCAATCAGATGCCTCCCTGATGGTATTGCATGATGGATAAGTATCTGCCTGTACTTCTCAGCATTGAGGAGACCATTAATTCTGACCAAATCCCCAACTCCATTTGCAGAAATGCAGCCCCAAACTTGCAAGGAACCTCCACCATGCTTCACTGTTGCCTGCAGACACTCATTTGTGTACCGCTCTCAGCCCTTCGCGAACAAACTGCCTTCTGCTACAGCCAAATATTTCAAATTTGGACTCATCAGTCCAGAGCACCTGCTGCCATTTTTCTGCACCCCAGTTCCTGTGTTTTCGTGCATAGTTGAGTCGCTTGGCCTTGTTTCCACGTCGGAGGTATGGCTTTTTGGCCGCAAGTCTTCCATGAAGGCCACTTCTGACCAGACTTCTCCGGACAGTAGATGGGTATACCAGGGTCCCACTGTTTTCTGCCAATTCTGAGCTGATGGCACTGCTGGACATCTTCCAATTGCGAAGGGAAGTAAGCATGATGTGTCTTTCATCTGCTGCAGTAAGTTTCCTTGGCCGACCACTGCGTCTACGGTCCTCAACGTTGCCCGTTTCTTTGTGCGTCTTCAAAAGAGCTTGGACAGCACATCTGGAAACCCCTGTCTGCCTTGAAATTTCTGCCTGGGAGAGACCTTGCTGATGCAGTATAACTACCTTGTGTCTTGTTGCTGTGCTCAGTCTTGCCATGGTGTATGACTTTTGACAGTAAACTGTCTTCAGCAACCTCACCTTGTTAGCTGAGTTTGGCTGTTCCTCACCCAGTTTTATTTCTCCTAACAGCTGTTTCTGTTTCAGTTAATGATTGTGTTTCAACCTACATATTGAATTGATGATCATTAGCACCTGTTTGGTATAATTGTTTAATCATACACCTGACTATATGCGTACAAAATCCCTGACTTTGTGCAAGTGTACCTAGAAGAATTGATGCTGTTTTGAAGGCAAAGGGTGGTTACACCAAATATGGATTTGATTTAGATTTTTCTTCTGTTCACTCACTTTGCATTTAGTTAATTGATAAATATAATCTATTAACATGTCTATTTTTGAAAGCATTCTTACTTTACAGCATTTTTTCACACCTGCCTAAAACATTTGCACAGTACTGTATATATATATATATATATATATATATATATATATATATATATATATATATATATATATAAACAAATGAATGCACTTACCCGTCACAGACGATTTCTGTCACCGGTTTTCTGATACAAAGCCCGTCTCTTCAATGTTACAGTGTACTTTTTTAACCGTCACAGCCCGCATTCTATTTTATTTTTTTCTGGCATGGTCTGTCTTTATTATTGCGCAGTTACACAGCGCTTCCTCCAAAAACAAAGCGAATGAGACAAGGCATGGTAATGTAAAAGTTAATCATTAAACAGTGTTAGATACTGTGATACATTTTTTTTTTTTAAATCTGATCTTGTTTTTGTGCATTTTCATTTGAAAGTGAACTACGACATTAGGACCTTATCGAGCACTATATTTTGATTTTTGAATACTGACTTTGAATACTGGAGTTTTTGCTAAATTGCATTGCCTTTTACATTTTACACAATTCTGTGCATGGGTAACATTTTGATTTCAGTTTGCTGTTGAGTCGTTAACAGGGAATTTTACATAATGCTAGTACAATACATGCTGGATTTAAAAGTATGTACCGTATTACAGTCCACGTGTCGTCTATTTTGGCAAGTGATATTTTCAGAGCCATATCGTTCTGAATTAAATTACTACTTCTGTTGAAAATATAGTACTTTACCAAAAAACAACTACAGTACATCTAAATGGAAGCCTACTTATTTTAAAACACAGTCATGTCAGCTATGTATTTTCTGACATTGTATCTTTTTTGTGTTCCCTGAAAAAACAAGTGTTTGTCTTTTACTGCTGTGTTATTTACCCAATTTGTGCGCTTACAAATTTCAATGAAAGAATCAATGAAAGACCCCTCTGGATGAAAAACGAAACTAACAGGAGGACCGTCTTCAAATAGTTAAACATTCAAGACAGATTGATGTAAATATCCTGCCTTGACTGCAGAATCAAATCTTCCATGAACGATCTATCATCATCATGAGCCATCATTTGTGATATGTCAGATATAAGAAAAATAAAACGGCAACAGTGCCAAAGAAAAAAAAAGGAGCGCTGCAATATACTTCTCCCTGTGTAGTTCCTTAAACCCAAGTCCGTACAATGTGTGTGTGTGTGTGTGTGCAGGGCAAGGGGTTGTTACAACATGCTCACCAACATACACGTCAAATCAGATGAAATAATCAGATATGCGTCAGATATACTCGCTGAAGTAAAAAATGTATATGGGTTGGATATGTGAGTGCTGACTGTAATTGGATATCCTATACAATCCCATTAACCATCTCTACAAGACAGACAAAAGCACATTCAATCATGCAATGGAAAATGTATTGTCTAAATGCAAAATTCGAGAATATGAGTGTGTTTTGGTACCCCAGAAATACAGCAGTGTTCAAAAGTTTGGAAACAACAAACGCTTTACAGCAAGACTAGGGGTGGGGATTGTGTTGCCCATTGTTCCTCACTCAGACCACTGATTGGGAGATACCAGGGTATTTAGTAAGTAAGGGGTCTGAGTGAGGAACAATGGGCAACACAATCCCCACCCCGTCTTTCTGTAAATCGTTTGTTGTTTCCAAACTTTTGAACACTACTGTATTTCTTATATGCCTTTAGACCTTGTTGTTAAGTGTGACACAGGCTGAACTTTTTTTTTTTCTTTTAAAACAAACTTATTATGGAGGGAGTCGCTGACTGACTTTGCCTTCTCAGAATCATTTAACAGTAATGTAATTATTATACTGTAAAAATTGTTGGCTTGTTGGCACTGCCTTCCTCTTATCCAACAGTGATTTTCTCATTCTATTTCGGTTACTAATTGCCAAATTCACCTTCTTTCCAAATGTATCAGTAACATTTTACTCCAAAGTGTTGTTCATTTTGATGCTGCCAATTATAAGTACCTCCTTGCTAATGCCCAAGGCAAAACATCTAAATAGTAACTACAAGTGCTCCTCAAGGCCCTGTGTCCTGTAACTGTTGGAACTTTTAAATATGTACCTGCGGCTGTAATCCCAGTTTTATATTAACTTGGTAATATTAAATTGTACAGTATGCTGCCCCACAGGGATAGAAATAAGATTCATATTGCATAGCAGTTTGATCCATTCCTGGTTTTACTATGTTAAATAAGACACACCAGAGCTTGTTACCTGTACACTGGGGCTAATACAGCTCATAGTAAAACCTGGAATGGGTGAAACTGCTATGCACTAGGAGTCTTATTTACATCCCTGCCCCAGGAATAGAATCACATTAGCTGTTAGCAATGTGTGTAATTTCAACAGCAAGGTATTTAAAATAAAGATAAAATGTCTCAGTGCAAAATATTTGTTATTTTAGATTCTATTATTTTATGCTGATTACCCTGAAAGAAAAAAAAAAAACAAATGTGAGCCAAAACTATTTTCAAAATGTAAATGAATAGTTTTTTTTTTATTTAATACAAAGTATAGTAAAGTAAATCTAGTACCTTGTCAAATTACTTCGAGAATTGGGGGGTGGGGGGGGTATCAGTGTTGGTACCAGTATCAGTATTGGTAGCATTTTAATATGAAACGATGGTGATATTCAGGTTTGCCATTGTTTAGATCAATTGAATAGACCCCCTTATGTCTGTGTCAAAAATGTTATATAATCTAAAAAACAAAACTTTAAGAATAGCCTAAAAGTAGAGTCACTGGTTTGCTTCAGTTTCTTTTTTAATCCAGTGGCTGAAAGAGTTCCCTTTGTTCATATAAATTACCACCTTTTTCTAGATTTAATCTGGAGTTGCTCAGTATTTCAGTGCAATGGTAGTCTTTGAGGATTAAATATAATTTCTTTTTTTTCAACAGCCCACCCCAGTGACCAAGTTTTTTCAGGGATATCTCGGCGCCATTACCAGCGCCGTCTCAATAGCAGTGAGTAACGTTGCATTTGTTTTCAATTGTTGCTTTCCTGTTTTGCTATGTTGTAAAAATTTAACAAACTTATCAATATTAAAAATGAATTACAATCAAAATTAAATAACACTCCAAGATGTGTTAAAATGGCTCTTTTATTTCATGCAAAAAAAAAAAAATGTAATACTACTATACATTTTATATCGTCTACATTGTCCTAATAGACATTTATGTACTGGTCTAATCTCTTATCATGTGTATACTTTGTGTGGTCACTGACGGTGTTCATTGCAGAGCAGTGTGCTTCCCCATCTCACTTCTGAAGAAAATGAGAAGTATTTTCAGACAGAATAGTAAGCAAGTATTGCAAACAATGGTCCAAGCAGAAACAACAATAGATAATCACACAGAACGCACATAACAGCATATCATTAATCAAGAAACAAAATAAAAAAATAAACTGTAGACGATATACAGTAAAGTGTCTCATAACCAGCATTTGCTGACTGTCAATCAATAGAAAGTTAATATCCGCCGTGAGTGAATAATTTCAGTGGCACAGTTACCCTCATGGGTGGGCTGAAGCTAAGGATTACACTTTAAAAGAGAAAAGAGACTAAAGAAAATAACAGGTCTGGAAACAAGCCGTTCGGAATCAAACAGGCTGCAGCGGACAGCCTCTGCACCTCATTGCCTGAGCATAGCGCTCAATTAGAGGCAATTAGCTTCCCTGGTGGGAGTCTGGAAGAGTGGAGCGACCTGAAAACAGCGGCCAGGCTAGAGTTCAGGGGGGCTAATTAAACCTGAGACCCTTCCCAGGGCGCAGAGAGGGAGAGATAACGAGCACAGGCCTTTGAAACAACGCAGGGGCCTTGCAGTGTCATGTTTGGAGTGGTTAAAAATTAGACCTCTCTAATTGGGGCAAGATTACCCACTGATCTGCTCCATTGAGCTCTCTGTGGTCCCTACTCCCAGCCTCCCCACCAACTCCCAGAGAATACAGAGCACACTGCTTGTGTCTGTGTTCGTGTTTCTGCAAAGACATCAGTGTTCTCAAACAAGAAGTCGGTTAGTCTAAGTTAGTTAGGAATACCACATCTTGGGGTCTGTTAAACATCAGCAGATTTGTTTGTCTCTTAGGTGTTTTTGTGTCTTTTAAATTGAAGTAAAATGACCTTAATTTGGAATATTTGTATATTTAAATGCTGGGAGTCTGTAGAACAATTGAACAGTGTTATAGCAATGTTCAGCAGAGGTTGTTATTAATTTCTGTCATCTAAAAATGTGACAGTTCTTGCTTTTGGCTGATGACACACAGTAAAAAAAAAAAAAAAAATTTAGTACAAAAAAATCTCTTTGTGTTGAAAATCAGCTTCCTATAGTTCGTCAGGTTTTTAGGTATCCAGTTAAAGTTGTGGTTGAGTTCATTTGAAAAGGCTCAATAGTGTTGCGTCTACATTTTTAAGCTCAATTGTCAGCTACAATACTTGGTACCAGGCAGGAAAAAGGCGTGTGTTTATATTTAACTGAATGTTTTGAAAGCAAGTCATTTTCAATAGGCACTCTCCTGCTGAATTTCCTAATTTAATCTAAATTAGGCTTTATCTCTTGCCTCCCTGTGTTGTCAAAACACCAAATGTCAATCAGGCCTGCCAAGCAGTGTTTACAATATCAGAGAACATGGAAACTGAAACCTTCTTCGCTCAGTCAGAAGTGTCAATAGGAATAGAGGAGGATCAGACAGCATTCATCTTTTAATCTTGATAATAAAATTGGATCCTTTTGGTGAGAGTTGTTGGATTAGTTCCATTGTTACATGACTTGGGCCTTTTGATTATTTTGAGACTGTAACATCATGGAATACTGCATACATCTCTATCGATATTCTCCCCTTGCACCTGTATTTTTGAGGGAGGTCTCTAGATGTTCTCATATCTAGAGAACTGCTTATCCAACTATCATTAAAATTAGTTGGGAAATGCTTTAGCGCAAGTGATTAAGGGTACCAGAATCTGGTGATATAAGGAGGTGTCTGTCTGTTTGTTCTTTTTTTTATTTTTTAGAAAACTTAAGGCTTGTCCCTTGTTAGCACATCATTCTCCCCTACTGGGGGGAACTCATTTAAAAGCACAGAATCTAGTAATTTTTTAAAAATGTTCCCAGTGTTTTAGATCCTATTACTTCACCTAGTAGGCTAATCCATGCATTTAGAACTCTGTATAAAAAAGTGCTTCGTACCTTCTGGTCTAAACATACTTTTACTCAGCTTCCATTTATGCCCTCTGGTTTTGCTCGCTGTGCTAAGTTTGAAGTAGTGTCTTCGGTTAACTTTACCTTTTCCATTTATGATTTTGTAGACTTCAGTCAAGTCCCCACTTTCCCTTCTTTTTTTTTTTAGGCTGAAGAGATTATTTTAACCTTTCCTCATAGCACATGTCATGACGTCCTGGGATCAGCCTAGTTGCCCTTTTCTGTAACTTCTTGAGGTACTGAGGTGACCAAAATTGCACACAGTAATCTAGGTTAGGTCCATTGAGGGAATTCTATAATCTTAGCAGTCCTTGTCCCCTGTTTCTATCTCGTTCATTCTCTACTTGGATTATTACACCCAATATGCAATACTTTACATTTCTTAACATAAAAATGTATTTGCAATAAGTTTGCCCAGTTACAGAGAAAGTCAAAATCCATTTGAATTAGCTGGGCTGCTTTCCACTACTCCCCCAAGTTTGGAATCATCTGAAAATGTAAAATTCTCGCAATGTGTATCTTGTGTGAAGTAATTTATATAAATGAGAAACAGTAAGGGTCCAAGTACAGACCCTTGTGGTACCCCACTAAGTACATCCCCCCCAATCTGATTTTACACCTCTCACAATTACTCTCTGCTTTCTGTTTTTTAACCAGTTATGTATCCAATTACATGTCCTCCCCTGCATTCCTGCTGATTTTAATTTAAGTATTTCATATGCAACGTTGTCAAAGTCTTTTTGAAAATCAAGGTAAATTATATCTTAAGCACTGCCGTCATCTACATTAGCTTTAACAACCTCAAGCAGGACCTTGTTCATGCTGGCTGTCCCCTATAATATTGTTGCTGTATAAAGACCTCTTAATATTGCTTTCATCATTTAGAGTGTTACAGAAGTTCAAATAATAGGTCTGTAATTAGCTGGGTCTGTCTTGTTCCCCTTTTTAAATGATGGCACAACATTTGCAAGCTTCCGGTCTTCAGGGATTTCACATGTTTTTCTATTCAACTATTCATGATACTTGATAAAGGTTGTCTTTCTACTGTTACCTCAAACATAGCAACATAATACCACAACATGGGGACCAAACAATAATGTAATATCATCGTAATTATTTTAAATAACTGAAACCACCATATTACTATGCTTATACCACAATGGCAGTACTCCTTAAAGTAAATAGACAACTTCAAACTTTTATATGACTACTATTAAGCTTTTGTAGCATTATCATGGAATAGTCTTTTGTCATGTTCTGTCAAACTTCTTTTTTGATAAATGGCATGATCATTTCTCTCTTATTGCAAGATGTGAAATAAAATGACATTAAATGATAGATTTATCAAATGGAACAGAAGCAGACATTGAGAGTCCAGAGTAATTGATTGCAATGACCTCAGTTCTCCTGCTTGTACTCAGTGCTGTCGCTGAGCCAGAACACAGTCCCAATACTGTTTTCTATAGGCCGCTCAGCTGTCACCATTCTGTCACTGACACACAGACATGTAAAGTAAAGCATTCTGAAAAGAAAGACACTTTATGGAAATACTTGTAGAAATTAGATAAATGCATTATCTGTTATATGTGTTACTAGAAGTTCAGTATCCAAATAAAATGTGAATTCATATAATAATTCTTGTTTAAGAAAATCAATATTTTAGTGGCATTCCCGTACCTGCAGATGTAGGACTACACCACTGCTTGTACTGCACATCAGCTTATTCACTATTAGTTTAGTTAGCTGCCATTCCAGGGACAAGACTCGCAGGTTAACAGGGGCTGTCAGGATAACGGCGGTGTTCACAGAAAAGGATTTACAGAAACAAATGCCAAGCGCATCTGTGTTTCTTCCTTTAGGTGGGACTGAATTTGCTGCTCCAGAAAGCCAACAAGTTCAGCCCTGCAACTCGGGTTTTGATCCAGAGGTTTGTGCCCTTCCCTGCTGTTGGTATGTACCAATTCTGCCTGTACCTTTCAACAACTTTTCCTCTAGCTCAGTGCTTCTCAAACTTTCTCCAGGTGGGACCTCAATGATAGTGACTTTTCCCAGATAAATGATTTTTATTGAAATAACAAGAAATGAAGGAATAACAAAGCAAAGTTACATATCTAGTATTCTTAATCTTAAAAGAGTCAATTAAAAGTCCTGGACTGGAATGAACCTCGAAAACCATTGTTGAAAACAACTGTGTTAAAGCAGGGGTGGCCAAAGTTGGCCCTTCCACTCCTGATCTTTGTTCCAACCTTGCCCTAAATTGTTTAATTGAACCAATTAAACCTCCATCCAGACCCTGAAGTATTAATTATTTCATTGTACCTGTTAAACCTGGAGTGGAATGGCCCTTCAGGACTGTGATTAGACACAGACTTATCCTAAGCAGTGGTATAGTCGAGCCAGAACGCCATTCTGGTACTTTTTTCTAAGCAGAACCTTGACTTAAGAATTAGCTCATCTTTACCGATTTGTTATGAAAATGCTTATATGGCGCCCGACCAGTCTAATTTAGGTGCCTGAGCACCAGTGAAGCAATCTCTTTAACGTAGGGAAATCAAATTAGTCTTACCTTTGAATAGGCACTTGGAACAAAAAAAAAAAAATCAGTGTCCAATTCCCTATGTACCAGTTTTGATGATGTGCTCAGAATCAGAGTCTCTGATAACTGGCGCAGATACAACATTTACTCGCTAGATGCTTTCAAAACAAAACAAATTTGGCTGGAAAACCACCGATCTGGCAGCATTGATCAAGGGGGAGTAGCATAAGTCACATGCGAGACGCATCCATTACCTATTAAATGTTACCTCAAGTTCAATGTACAAATAAAATGTGAATTTGTATAACTTGTTTTAGATAAATCAATATTTGAATTGGCGTTCTGGTACTTTAAGATTTAGGACTACACCACTGATCCTAATGATATTAGTTCAGCAGTTGTATACGTGATTATTTTTTATTATTATTTATTTCTTAACAGACGTCCTTATCCAGGGCGACTTACAATTGTTACAAGATATCACATTTTTTTTATCATATTAGGTAGTTTTCATCATCAGTGCCTTTACAAAAACGTGGGGACTTTTTTTGTTTTTTAAAGCCCATTCATTAAGTTTGAAGTTGACAAAAATGTGTTTATTCTCATTTCCCAAAGCACTGTTTAACCAACGATAATGTTATTATTATTAATTATTTCTTAGCAGACGCCCTTATCCAGGGCGACTTAAAACTGTTACAAGATATCACATTATTTTTACATACAATTACATTATTTTTTACACGTTATTTTTTTACATACAATTACCCATTTATACAGTTGGGATTTTTACTGGAGCAATCTAGGTAAAGTACCTTGCTCAAGGGTACTGCAGCAGTGTCCCCCACCAGGGATTGAACCCACGACCCTCCAGTCAAGAGTCCAGAGTCCTAACCACTGACTTTAAGGCCCGGCATACCTCGAGTAGAGTGACTGTTTCTTGTGTATCCCCCCCTCCCAAATAACGTCTCATTTATAGCTGGCCGTTTCCTTGTGTACAGTGGTGTTGAATATATCAAGCCAGTACCCATTACAGTCTTAAATGAAATAGTATTTAGTATTTGAAATATACAAATTTGATCATCAGGGCCTTACTGCCTGATAGCGTTGGGGAGGTAGGCGCAGTATAGGCAAGGTCATTATCACGCAGTCAAGGTCAACTACCAAGGTAATACCTGGTAATAAGGGTTTTATTGTAAACAGTGCCTTTATTGATATTTTAAACAATTTAAAACTTTAATGGGCAGGTTTATTTACTGTTACAGTGTTTTGCCTTTCTTTCTGTTTTGTCAGGCCTGAAATAATGTTTATATTCCATTCCAGACTTCACTGTTTGTCAGTAGAGCTCAGGGAAGCGGTGCACTACAGCTTAGCGGAGGGAGAACTAGGCATGCTGGGAAGCAGAATGCAAACATCTGCGATATGACTGTCCCTCTAACTGTGGCGCAAGTTATTGAGAATCTAGGCCATGGTAAACTACGTTTTCTAGCAACTGACAACTGAGTAGGTGATCTGTTTGGCTTCAATCAAGGGAACTGCGTGCCCGATTGATAAAGCTTTACTTGGTTACTACAAGAAGTTGTTACACACATAGTGTAGTAAACATTATTCATGATGACCTACTTTATCAGAGCACTGACACTTTTGGGCCAAGTTTTTAATCAACGACAAAGTTTACCATCAAACACATTTTAGGTTCTTCAACAACTGAGCTGCTCCCTCTTGCAGCTAAGCTGTTGATTATGTTGTATTTTTTCTCCTTTTAAAAATAAATTTGGGTAAACTTTGAATTTGTTTTCTATGAAATGTTATTTGCAGTATATTCTTGGTGAGTGGTGTGTATAGTATATTAACTGCATATCTTGTGTAATTGGGCCATTAGGAAAGACAAATGTGTGTACTCAAAGAGGCTACCTTTTAAATAACACTCTTAAGATTCATTCATCTGGTTGTGAAGGTTAATAAAATCTCTTCCTTCTCCTCTGTGAAGTTTCCACCTGGCAGGACCTCTGCTCTTATCGGACTGGCAATTATCACTCACTCTGTACACCTTTAATTAACCCAGTCTATTGCTGTTATAAGTCTAACACAGTCTGTTGCTGTTGTAAAGACCTGATAATCATTCAATTGGCACACGTTGGTCTGGCTGCTGCTCGGTCACCCCAGGATTTCTTTAACAATAGCCCTTACAATCATACAAATGTAGTAGAAGTTTAATCTGTCGTTGGCATAATGAATAGAGCTCAGGACTGGGGGCCACCTGGACTAGTTCTGAATTCCAGTTCAGCACATGACTTGAAGAAGAGGAAGGGGGGGGGGGGTGTCTTGCAGGGGTTGCCGACCAGTTAAAATGGAACTGTAATGTATTCTCAGTTACTTGCTTTTTCAGGAGACTGGTCAGAGAAAGCAGGGGCAGAGGAATTCAAATCCTGAAACCTGTTTTTGTGGCGAAACTTTACCAGGGCTGCTGTTCCTGACGCGGGTGGCGTGCAAGAGGCAGCTGGACAAGGTGAAGCAAGGATGGCTTCAGGAGAGAGACGCATTTATTAATTCAACCAGTAAGCCGGTACGGTCCGGCCAATAAATATAAGGGAGCACTAGTTAAAGGTGGGGAAATGAGCAAGCCCCACAGTAGTATAGAGAGGACACAGTACAGTGTTTTGGGATTATCTCAGGGCCTCTGGAGACAGCGGAGATAACACAGGTTTTACTGCACCTTTTCTTTGTAGTTGGTTTTGCAGTGTTTATATTCCCTTTTGGTTTCTGCTTCAGTTTTGGACTGTGTGTATTATAATGTAAACAACTGCGTTTGGATTATAATTTAAACACCTGCGTATGGTATTGCAACAGTACTACACGGAGGTGCAGCAACTAATAATAATAAAAAGAAAAATAAATAAGTGGCACCTGAGCGGCATGTCAAATAATAACTCCTGTGTCAGCGAACCACCCACGCCCTCTCACATGCACCAAAATGCAATTAGGACAATTGTGCACTGGGAAGAAATTACTGGTGCACGCCCAGAAATCCATGTTGCTCAGGCCTGCTCAGAGACTGTGCCCCAAAAGGTTAAAGTAAAATATGCTTATGTGTCTCTTTTATTAGACATTCCAACTATCGGTGAGTGCAGAAACATACATAGTATGCAGATTGAGGTGGAATTCTTTTAGGCGGGTAAAAGATAGTTTGTGTTTATCAAGTCTGTTACCGTTCCGCTGAAGCTTAGAGAAAAAGGGTTGATTTATTAAAATAAGGACAGCACCAATAAATGCCCAGAGAGAGCAGCATAATCGTGAATGAGCAGGTGATGCAAAATCTGTTTATGATAAAAGACCCCACTGTTTAAAATATTACGTTTTGTGTATATACCCACACGTGACTTCAACAAATAGTTCCAGCAAATAAAGATTATCCATCCCCAATTTGGTTAATGGTAGATATATTCAATTAACCCTGCTCACTAGTGCTAGAATGTACTAATTTCTTCTGTGCACCTCATTGAATGCATTAGCTGAAACATTTGTCTCCATGACTTGACTGAAAGGTGAGGACTAGCCTCCATAACAGAGCGGTGGCCACATAGAAGGATTTTTACGGGAGAAATAGGTTTCTTGTGAGAAACCAAGCATCGTTCTAGTCACTTCATAACAGAAGCTTTATGAAGTTTTTAGAAGCTGATGTGCCAGCCTAGAACGAAGCACACAGACACTGTGTGTTTAGTGCTTGTCTAAGGTGTTTAATGACAGATCTTTTTCAGGTAGTGTGTAATCTGGACGTTTTTAATTGGGTTCATAAAAGCTGTAGATCCATATGCAGATCGTCCTGATTTCTCCCAGCAGGAATGCATATCCCCAAGGGAGATACAGCCATCTATGCTGTACATGCCTATGTCACATTTTTAGAGCTGCTCAAACGACTGAGGTTAAACTTTCTGCGAGCATTCCTTGGCATACTTTCTGGAGGGTATCATACCAGCAGTCATAATGGCTGACTAATGCTGACTCGCACACGTCGTTCACAACACATTACTCTGGTTCTTAAATTTTAAAATTCTGGCCTTTCATGGTTTCGGCCTTTAGATTTGCAAGAAATGTTGGTACCGTATGCTCCAAGCTGCACCTATATAAAAGAAAATAGTGTTGTATTGTATTATAGTTCTGACATCTATAATATGGTGATCATAAAGATGTTGAGGTAAACAGAAGGTGTTAATTGGCAAGTGTCACTATGTTTGGTAATCCTTCTGCTGGGATCAAGTGTGCAAGCGTAAAGAAAGAATAATAAAAGGCGTTTGCGAAAACAGAAAAATATATATTATATTGTGTAGGGTACAATGAGTAACCAATTTCCTTTTGAATATCAGACAGGCATTATTCCACATGAATCAATGCAGTGAGTACCGTTTAGTATAAAGATTTAAGAAACTAAACAAATGTGCAGACTGTACACAAAACTCAGCTACAAACAGAGATGTGCATATTGGTATACATAGACAACCTCCAATTTCTTTCATCAGATTCACTCTTGTCTCATCACAAAACAAATACAAACAGAAAAGCTTTAATCTAGCAATGTTACCGGAGAGCAAGCTACAAGCTACAAGCTACACTGGAGAGCAAGCTAGACTCCAACTAGGGCAACAGGTTGTTTAATTGAGGCTCACAAAATGAAAGCCATGGTAATCAAAGATTGATTCATTTTTGTATCTCTAATTATATACTATACATAACAAATAGACACCACTAAGGTATTTTCTTACTCATTGAAACTTAAGAAGTGTATGTCACATGGCTGATTACAATCTGGAGTTCCTAGCCCACAGTACAATGAAGGTTAAATTGATTTTCTAGATGTATAAATGAAACCCCACTATAACAGAGAGTGTAATGACAGTCAGCATTATGTTTGTGCCTGCAGCCTCACTCCCACCCTCTCTCCCACAGGTTTCTCTCCACCCCCCTCCCTTGATTGCTTCCCAATAGGCCAGGCCAGCCAGGTCCCTGTAATTAATTTGTTTGCACAACTCCTAATTAAATCAGTAGCTCTTGCTATCATGCAGTTTTACAAGTTAATTGGTGGAAGATTGGGTCAGGGTGCTGGAAATGCTCTGCCTAATTACACTTGCTTAGTTTGCGGAGAAGCAGAGAGCTTGTTGTTTTGTATTAATAGAAGTTTATGATCCGATCAATTGAGGTCATTAAAACAAAGGTGTTGCTATGAGCTTTGTTTGTTTACCTACATTTGCACTCTGATTTTTCATCCTAACCACAGTCTTGTCCTGCTGCAGGTCTTAAGTGACAAGCAGCTTGTGTGTCTGAGGCTGAAATTGCCTTTTAGAAATGTAAACATCTGATAAGCCAACAGGGTCTGGTGCTCACGTTTGATAAACTGCCGTATTTAAGAATGCAGCAAAGAATCATCTATAAATCATGTTGAAACGTTAATAGAAAGCTAGGTGTGTATGAAAAGGTTATTGAATTATAGCAAAATGCAATTTGAAATGTTTATAGAAAGCTAGGTGTGTATGAAAGGTTTGCTGCAGAATCAAGTCAGTTATCATGTTGACCATGTAAAGTGTGATGGACAGCAAATAAGAGTGCCCATATTTTTAAAAAAGGGGCTCAGACATACTTGAGTGACTGCAAACATTGTTGTGTTAAAACATTGCTGACTGATGTCCCACTCTCCTCGACCCTCTGGATGGGGTGGGGGAACAGGACTTCTGCTCTCTCCCTCAATGCTCTTTTCTGCCCCCCTTGCTCTCTCCTCTCTCTCTGTAAGCACCTTTGAGTTTCACGCTGTTGAAATCACCTCCCTTTGTCGCCTCCTCCTCATTGTTCTCTACCGCCCTCTTGGACCCCTTGCTCACTTTCTTGATGAGCTTGACTTCCTCCTCTCCTCCTTCCCCTCTCCCGTCACCCCTGTTGTTCTATTAGGTGAGTTCGACATCCACCTTTCCAACCTTAACCACTGTTGGATTTCTTCGCCGCCTTCACTCCTTCGCCTTCTGTCTCCTCCCCCCCACCCCCACCCCACTCACACAGTGGGCCATCAACTGGACCTCATCTTTACCTAGGAATGCTTTCCCCACACCCTCTCAGTCACTCCTCGATATCTCTGATCACTACTTTATCTCTTTCTCTCTGTCGCTCCCATCCCTTCCTGCTCCGCCAACCCCCTCTGTCACCTTCTATTGAAACCTCTGTTCTCTCTCCCCCTTTTCCTCTGCTGCTCTGTCGCACCTTCCCTCTATCGACTCCTTCTCCCAACTCTCTATAGACTGCTACCTCTGCGCTCTTCTCCTCCCTCACCTCCTGCCTCGACTCCTTTTGCCCACTCACCTCTTGACCTGCCCGCCCCACCCCAGCCCTGGCTGTCCTCAGTGCTCTACTCAGCTCATACTGAACTGTGCTCTGCTGAAAAGAAATGGAAGAAAACCAATCTCCCTGCTACCTTGGATGTCTATCGCTCGCTCCTCTTCCTTCTCCTCCACACTCATCTCTGCCAAACGCTCCTACTTCCACTCTGTCATTCAGTCCTCCACTAACAATCCCCGTAAACTTTTCTGTACCTTCTCCTACCTCCTTAGCCCTCCCCGCTCTTCCACCTTCTATCTCGGCTGACGACTTTGCCTCTTTCTTCTCCTCCAAAATCGCTGACATCCGCTGACAACTCTTCAATACCTCTCCTCCTTCCTAACCCACCCCCTGTCCTCTGCTCACTCACTCCCCATCACCCTCTGCAACCCCTACTAATCTACTCTCCTTCTTGACCCTCTCGGACTGATCTTTTCTCCCTGCTCCTGAGCCATAAACACACCACGTGTGCTCTGGACCCCCTTCCCTCTCACCTCTTCCAGGCTGCTGCCCTTGCTCTACTCCTTTTCATTTACTCTCTTCTCAGCACCTCTCTGCTTTCCTGTCAACAGACTCTCTGCTCAACCCCCTCCAATCTGGTTTTCGTCTGGCACACCACTGAAACTGCTCTTCTCTCTGTCACTACTCTCTACTCCCTGCCCGTGCCACCTCCCTTTCCTCTGTCCGAATTCTCCTCAACCTTTCTGCTCCCTTTGACACAGTCAACCACTCTATTCTCCTGTCCACCCTCGCTGACCTGGGACTTTCAGGCACTGCTCTTGCCTGGTTCTCCTCCTACCCCTCCGATCGCACGTACAGGGTGCCCTGGCGTGGCTCACCCTCTGCCTCTTGCTCTCTTTCGACAGGTGTCCCCCAAGGCTCAGTCCTGGGACCCCTCCTGTTTTCTCTTTGCCCCTTTCTCTTTGCCCCTTTCTCTTTGATTACTGCAACTTCCTCCTGGATGGCCTCCCTGCCTGTGCTATCCGTCCACTCCAGCTCATCCAAAACTCTGCTGCTCGCCTTGTCTTTTTCCTTCCTCATTTTTCCTATGCTGCACAGTTGCTCCGCTCTCTCCACTGGCTCCCTATCGCTGCTTGCATCCCATTCAAAACTCTTGTAGTCGCCTATCACTGTCTCAACCTTTCTGCTCCCTCCTATCTCCAGACTATTATTTCTCCCTACACCCCCTCTCGCCCCTTCCATTTTTCAGCCATTGGCAGATTAGCTGTACCCTCCCTCCGCTCTCCCGCTTCCAAAGCCCGCTCCTTCTCCTCCCTTGCCCCTCAGTGGTGGAACGACCTACCCATGGATATCAGGGCTGCTCAGTCCCTGACAACCCTTCAGTGCCTCCTCAAGACACACCTGTTCAGACAGCATCTGTAAACCTCACAACTCTCGACTATACTGGACTACATGGCACCCAATTGTACCAGTACTTGCACTTGAACTGCTACATACCTTGCCGTACTCTACTATTGCTCTTAATTAAAACATTCACTGTATCTTGTACTTGATTTTACTCTTATAGATAGCCATATTTTTGGTAACTGCTCATATCCATTTTTCGTACTTACTATGTGCTCTTAATGGACTTTACTTGTATAAGCAAATATTTTTACTATGAGTTAACTGCTCTTAGTCGAACTTGCTCCTGAATATATTTATTACTGTATTCTTTACTTTTCTCTTATTTGAATTTGATCTTATTGTCTACAGATTTGATTGTACTTTATAACTGCTCGTAACTGTAATGTGATATTCTGTAATGTGATATTTTGTAAGGTGATACTTTGTATTGTGATATTCTGTAATAACTGCAAGTTCCCCTGGATAAGGGTATCTGCTAAGAAATACAAATAAATAATACTAATAGACTCCAGTGTCCTCTGTTTCTTTCTGTAGCCAGTGCTAATATCTGTAATGTGGTCCTGATGAGGCACAATGAGTTAACAGAGGGAATTGATGTGCTGGACTCCAGCGGAAACGTTGTGGGCTCCTCCAGAGTAGCTGCTAAACATGTAAGTAATATCAAGAGTTTATTTTACTTTAATCTAGTAGGTTTTTTTTTTGCTTGTTATCTTTATAGGGTCTGCCTAATGTTAAATATACCACCGGCGACCTGGCCCTTTAAATCTTTTTACTCAGGCTCTGTGAGAGACAGCCTTGCTTGCGATACACCATTGGAAAGAGGAGAATCAGAGCTTTCATGAGGTCATACTCGTGTATTTCTGGTATTGGACCATGTAAGGAGGCAGCCGTGAATGCGAGTGTTTTGCAATGTTACTGCTGCGCTGTAAGACAGACCTACCTCGTTGCAGTAAACAAACATTTTCACACAAAACTTTACTAAATAAGAGAAATGGCAACATTGAAGGCACAAGGACCTATTTTCAGATAATTAAATACTTGTTTTTTGTGTTTGTGGATCAGATGCACAAGACAAGCTAGTAGAGTCAGGTTGCCCTGGTCGCCACCTTGCTGGCCATTCAGGCCACAGTGAATAGCTTAATCTTGCACCACATGATCAGGGTCCCTGGGACGAATAATTTGAATTTATTTATTTCTTTATTTTTTTCTTTTGCACATTTTTCAATTGTTCATTTTTTTTGTTTGTTTGTTTCTTTTGGTCCCTTTTGTATATATGGCCACAATTCCTTTATTTATTATCCAATTTGTTCAAAAGAAAACATGTCCATGTTCCCTACTTGTTGAAGTTTCATTGTACACTGTCAGATCTGAGCTGGCCATGCTAAAATACATTTTACAAACAATAAATAATGGGTTTTTTTTCAAAAAAGCATCTGTCTTTTCTGTGGTTTTTGTTATCTGTATTGAGTTTTTTTATGGAAGCCTAGTGTTTGCACATTCATTTCATGTATGGCATGTACCTGTAACCTTTATAGTTAAATAGTTATAGCCGCAAATCTAACAACAGTAAAAAAAAAAAAAAAAAAACTAAACTAAAAACTGTATGGCTAACATTTTTACATGCCCACCTGATGTATGGTATTGATGGTAATGTGTGTCATGATTCTGTGCTACATCTACATCTAGTATAGTACCTTGAAATTTGACACTGACTTTATTTTTTATATTGACTTTATTTTTATATTTGTATTTCACTGTCTTGTTCTATTGTTTTTCCAAAAGTATTACTTTTATAGCAACAAATACAAGACCAATAGAACATCAAAGTGGTCCAAGACTTGCCCATTTTTAAAAATATTCTTTTTTTTTTTGGCATTTTAAAGACTTGTGGACCATATACAAAAATATCTTCTTACTAGTGCTAGTATAATTATCCCAGTTTGGGATTGGACTTTGTTGGTTTCTAATAAATGTATAAACCCTAGATCTCATTGATTTAATGTGTATTCAATTGATTTAATGTTGTGTTTTGGGTAAAAAGGCTTGCACAATAGTTAAATGGCATAAACGTTTACCGAAAAAAAGAAAATAATAATAATAATTGCTTGTCGCTTCTTTGGTTCCAAATGCCCAAGGAACAGTATTCTTTCTAGGTCTGGCCCAGGGGGACCCTGTATGTCAGTCTGCAAACAGTATATGTCTGTCACTTTGCAAAATGAGTATTTGCAATTATAATGCCCAACCAATTTGTCACCCACCCACTCAAACCTGCTGTCATGCTTAGCAAACATGAGTTTAGGTGTTGTTTTTCATTGTCAAAATGACTATGATGAGGCTCCATCCGTCCTGTGATACGTAACAATTTTACACAGTCTGCACTGAACAAAATCAGCCAAAGACTCTGGCCGTCTGTGTGATTAGCATCTGTGTGCATGCTGATGTACGTCGTGATGGTATACTTTTTAATGCCAGGGCAAATGTTGGTGACATTTATGACATCTATCTTACTTTTTTTTTTTTAAATACTGCTCATGTGCAGTACATTGGGATGTTAGACATGAATGTTCCCTGATAGACCTTGGAAGGGAGTTCCTGAGATGAGGGTCCAAAGAGCTCCCATAGTTCATAATTTTGTTCTTGGCACGGAAAGGAGATCATTTTTAGCTGACAGCAAGTTGCGTTGGGGAATGTAGCAGCAAAGCAGATCCTTGGTGTAAGATGGACCCAGGCTATTCAAGGCCTCGAAGGTCAGCAGCAAGATCTTAAAGTCAATTCTATATTTAACTGATAACTAGTGCAGAGATGCTAAAACTGGTGTTATATGGTCATGCTTTCTTTTTCTTGTTAAAACTAGAGCAGCAAAATTTTTAATGTATTGCAACCTATTAAGAACAGTAGTGGAAACACCAGCAAAGAAGGCATTACAGTAATCAATTCTCGATGAAATGAAGGCATGTACAGTTTATCTGCATCAAACATTGACAAAGATGATCTAAGGCGAGCAATATTTCGTAGATGAAAAAAATATATTTTACAGATATTTCTAACGTGGACCTCAAAAGACAACGCAGAGTTAAATTTAACACCGAGATTTTTAACTTCAGATGTAGGACTAATCTCAAGCCCATCAATGACCAAACTAAAACTACCAACTTTACGCAGCTGGTGCGAAGAACCCAATAGCATGACATTTGTGTTGCTAAGATTTGCTAATAATTGCAGAAAATTCTGATGCATCCAAGTTTTAATTTCAGTCAGACAGTTATTAAGTACAGAAACAGCCAAAGCAGTATCAGGTTTAGTCTGCAGATAGACTTGGGTGTCGTCAACATAGTAATGAAAACTAATGCCATGACGACAAATTATTTGATAGAGAAGGAGCATATAGATATAAACAAACTTTTATATTGGATTGTTTTACGGGTCCTCTCTTTTCCCGTTTGTTTTATTAACAGGCACTAATGGAGACAGCTCTGACTCGAGTCGTCCTTCCCATGCCTATCCTGGTGTTGCCTCCCATCATCATGTCCTTTCTGGAAAAGTAAGTACCAGACATCACTTGTTTTTTTTGACCGTTTTATAGAACCACTCTTTTCTTTATAATATTGTAGGGGAAGCACATGCACCTCCACATACAACATACTGTATACCGGTTTTACAATGAGAGTTAAATTATTTGATTCTGAAATTACTGTCACAAGATAACCACCTGCTCCTATTTTCATTTTTATTTAATTTAATATGAGCTTTAGCTTTCTGCAGTTGTCCCTCTTGTATTTACTGCAGGAACATACTGGTGTGATACACATAATGACACATTTACTAACATGGAGATCTTGTTTCAAGCAAGCAATATTAAACGGGTAGAATATAATTTATAAATTGCTGTATCAAAGGAAATAAATGCATGTGATTGGCGCACTTTCAACTATACAGAAGTGTCTCACCTTTGTTATTAAGGCAGTTTTACAGTACGTATGTAAGTCACCCTTTAGAGTTTTTTCATAAATCTGGAAAAGCGCTTGTACAATTGTAATGAAAATTGGAATTATCGTTGTTTTGGTGTAAGTTATTGATCTCTAATTTTGAATTTACGTGGCAGTTGATGTATGTTACTTAGCATAACATGGTAAGTATTCAAATTTAAGCCTCTAAATTAAACTCTAAAGTACTTTGTTCTTATTTTGTAAAATTGATGCCTTTTGGGAAAATAGGATTTAGGACCCAGAAGTATGAAAATACATCCCTCTCTGGATCCTAACAAATGAAACTGGGCACTGCAAGCTGGGAATGTCGTTTCAGGTGACTACAGCACACTCATTTCCCCGGCCCATTCGCTCTCAATTGCTTTCAATGGAGCATGACTCATGTGTTTACCCTCAAAGATGGATTAGAGTGGTGAGAGATGGTCTGTGCTAATTACAGCAGCCCAGTTGTCCTGCTGGGAAGGTCCATATATTGTGCATAGCAGAGCCAGGGAGACTCTGGCAAAGCAATTCATTGCAGCCAAACCATATCATCAACATCAATATTCACTGAGTCGTGCTCAGATATCAGTGTGAGCTGCCATATTATTATTATTATTATTATTATTATTATTATTATTATTATTATTATTATTATTATTATTATTATTATTATTATTATTTTAATTATTATTGTGAGGAGTAGTAGTAGTAATAGTATTTAAAAAGGATGTATCCACTGAGAATCAATATGTGGCTCTAAAAAAATGCATATTACTTTTTTTTATCATATTAGGTAGTTTTCATCATCAGTGCCTTTACAAAAATGTGGGGACTTTTTTTTTTTTAAAGCCCATTCATTAAGTTTGAAGTTGACAAAAATTTGTTTATCCTCATTTCCCAAAGCACTGTTTAACCAACGATAATGTTATTATTATTAATTATTTCTTAGACTCCCTTATCCAGGGCGACTTACAACTGTTACAAGATATCACATTATTTTTTACATACAATTACATTATTTTTTACACATTATTTTTACATACAATTACCCATTTATACAGTTGGGTTTTTACTGGAGCAATCTAGGTAAAGTACCTTGCTCAAGGGTACAGCAGCAGTGTCCCCTACCTGGGATTGAACCCACAACCCTCCAGTGAAGAGTGCAGAGCCCTAACCACTACTCCACAATGCTGCCCTTAACACTTAAAACAGTTTTGTGAATCTGATAAAAAAATCTCTTCACTGGCTTCCAATGTGATACAAGGTTCATTTTAAAAACCTCATTTGGTCTTGCTCGTGCCTATATTTCAGAGCTGCATTGTAAATATATATTGTAAAATGTATTGTAAATTGGCCTTATGTATGGTGCTTTGAGGTGCACTGACACACAAAGCGCTTTAAAAGTCCAAAGTTGGTGTTTTTGTTTTTGTTTTTAGGTGTTGATTATCAGGGATCCTAATTTTCCACATTAAAAAAAAAAAAAAAAAAAATACTCCAATTTAAAAAAAAAAAAAATTAAAAGAAAATCTGCATTATTCCGCAATTCAAATAAAAGGCTAAAATGGAGCCCCCCATCACATTTTAAAATACACAAAGTACTATTGAATAACAGTTAACACAAGAAGTATTTATTGGTACACTTTCAAATTTGAAGGAAGTTATAAGCTCACCAGGTCTATCAATCAATAATAATATAAACAAACTTACCATTTTACTTTAAACATTACAAATATGTCTGTGTAGTAATAATAACAAACTAAAAATAGTTTTCATATTAGTTTAGTCTTTGTCACCTGGATGGTTATTGCCAGGCTCATTTGACACGATCTTTAGGGTTGATTTTGATCGCTTTCAGCATCTTTAAACAGCGTGTTCATTAGTAACAACGCACTGGATGCTGAAGTAAACTGCAGCTACGTTTCAACATGACAGTGACACTGACAGTGCGCTTCGTTCAACCTAGACCTCTGTTCACCAGAAGCAGTTTTATTGAACAAGTATGTTAACTAAATTTAAAGCAAAATTGCATTTGGTTATCAAAAAAACAAAAAAAGCCTTACTTGTTTTTTGCCCCGCCTCAAGTGTAAAACTAAAAATTCTCTGACAACATAGAAAATCTGTGTTTTTCTGTGTTATTCCACAGCAAAAAGATTATTAATTATTTAGGCAGCATGTTTTGGTATTGGCTGTTTAATTATTTTTGCAGTGCAGCAGTTTTTTTTGTCATTTGGTAAAAGTGAACCCAATTGTGCACCGGAGTAAAAAAGTTCTAAAATCAGCCTGTCAACCTATTTGCATTTCACATTGGTTATCTGTTGGCCCATCTACAGCTGACACAAGCCAGGGTATTTTAATACTATCATTTCTCCATTCCTGTCAGAGAACCATGTAAAACTGGACTTTTCTTGGGGATAAAGAGCCATATCATATCTAACCTTTTTATCAAAGTGTTTTTCTTCTGCTTTTGAAAAACTAGCTCCCAATTAATATATTACACCACATGTGTTAATTAGCTTCTTAATCAAGACATAACTCTTCTTAATTAGGCTGTTGAAGCATGGCAGGCAGACCCGGGCCTGGTTTAAAGCACTCTGAGAGCTCACACTCCACGCTGTGCTGGTGATTAGAGGCAAGCAGGCCACTCCTTGGCAGGAGGATCGCTGGGCACAAGTGGGCAGTAATTAGGAATGGACTATTTTTAGAATTAAAAAAGGAGGGGTTAGGAAGAGTGGTGAGGTGTATCTGAACACTGGCCTTTTGTAACGGGGGGCGGGGGGAATTTTATTGCACCAGTCATAGCTTGGCTGGATCTCTGTTCAATTTCAGTTCAAATGGTCGTGGTTTTAAACTTCTCTTAGCTACACAGTTTTGAAAATAAATATTTTGAAAGTTATGTATGTATGTATGAAATACATATGTATTTCATTTTTAAAAGCCAATATTGGGTGCTACTTTAGATTACAGGAAGTTCACAGTTTCCATGCCTTACTTTTAGGAAATCTTTTACACCAATCACCATTCAACGTATGAAGCAGCTAATTGGTTAATGACAGGAAACAAGCCTTTAAAGGGCTGGGGAAAATAATCTCAGACTTGTTTGTCACAACATTAGGTAGTCCAAGATTAGAGCCAACAGGGATGCACAAAGCTGGTGGTCAGCATTTGGTTTTTATTTTGTTGCTGCTGTGTTCCAGGCTGCCTCTGCTCCAGGTACGGAGGAGGCTGGTCCTCCCGGTCCACAGCCTTGTGTGCCTCGGCCGCCTGGACTTGCTCTGCCCCTCGCCATCAGCCTTTTCCTCAGATGTCAGAGGTAAAGTAATGCAATAAAAAATACACGGAATGGGCCACATGAGTAACTGCAACACTGTTGGGGGCTTCAAGATGATACTGTAGCCCCCTTTTATTTCCCAAAATGTTTTTTTTTTTCACTTTCCTATTACAAAAGTCAATGAACGTAGCCTCAAATGTTTCAGATCTGTAGGTTGTGTAAAGAGTGGCTAAATACTCTGACAAATTGGGGACAAGATAAATGCTGATGCGCCAGGGATAGCTGATCCCTGGAGCCAGCATTACACTTCAGCCATCAACACTGGGCCAAAAGGAAATCCATGTTACCTGGCGGAGAAAAGGTGCTGAAGGCTAATATATTATACTTAATGGTGAAAGCCTAGTCCAATATAAGCATGAAGTAAATAACAGCTACTCTTATGTAATGAAAATCACTATGGATGTGTGTTTTTTTTTTAAATTATTGTTATTGTTGAAAAGCATGTAGTTCAAAAGGGAAACCTGCATAGACTTGTAGTACAACTTCACACAGAGTAAACAGGATTCAGTCCTGCACTGGGCTTTATCCTTCACACCTGGCCTGGATAACATCTTGCTCTAAAACAGGCAGTGGTCAGCTAGGTCAAAGCATTTGAGCACTTCCACAAAGATGACTCTCCCTCCCCTCAGCATGTCTTTGGCTCGGTCTGCTGTAAGTGACATTCAGATGAATTGAACTTGAATTGAATCTTTTGCAGACACTGCCAGATGCATTTCTGAATAAGTCAATTGGTGTGGCTCTGGTTACAGCTCTAACCACACCCCTGACTGCCACCTATTGCTTTCTTATTGATAAGGAATTGCAAACCAGAGTGCTGCTCCATTACTGGTAGACCCCAAGCAGCCAGTCTGCATGACAATAAAACAGGCTTCAGTTGGACAAAGACTACAGAAATAAAACCAAAGTGAATATGGTGAAAATCTTGAATATATTTTGAACTTGCATAGCCATGTGATTTTTGTTTCCCAGTGATACAAAACCTTGTGTTTGTACCTAACAAAATAATGTCACAAGTTGTATGTATACTGCCTTGTTTTTAACTAGTCATTTAACCTTGGTCCTAATATTCTGCTTTAACCACTAGACCAAACTGTCTTCTCTGGATATTGCTAGTTTGGCCATTGAGTTGGATGCCATTTGAATTCCTCTCTGAAGTATCTTGGAGGGGGAGATCTTCCTGATCCTGCTCTCCTTTTAAAGCAGTCCAACAGGAATAGATGTTATATCTAGATGTGGTTAGTATAGTATTGAACACACATACATCCATTCCTTATGTTTAGAGGTCTAAGGGTTACTCGTACAAGCGTTCTGTATAAACAAGAAAGGAAAAACTTGAATTTTACTGGTTGTTGGTTTTTGGTACATTTTGGTTGCAAACGGGCCCCGCAATTTAAAAACGGCTTTAGGTCAGACATGATTAATCTTTCAGAATACGTCTCGTTGACTCTTCAAGTGGCTGTGTCTACGTTATTCAAATACATTTACGAAAAAAATGTGCCTCTGGCAAGGGATAGGCGGAATGTTGTTACATTTCCGAGTCAAACAGTAAAATAATTGTGCTGCAGACCTAAAAGGTTGCAGGGGTTCAGTTTAACTCCACAAACTACAGAGCATGATACAGTATCTGGGAGAGGATTCAGACATTTCGAAATCTAACATGAAATATTGTACTGGTATTATGGCTTCCGGTAGACTTTCAAGCTATATTTTGTAGTTTCTTTGATTTACATGATGTTAAATAAAATATCTAAATTATGTTCATATGTAAAAATAATTTAATTATTATGCCTCAGTCCTAAAATTGTAAGTGATGCAAAGCTTTTGACCACAGCTATAGATCTATATCAATGGCAGGTGAAAATAGATTTTATTTCAAGTGCAGATTCCAGTGATCTCACTTCATAACCCATAACATTTATAAAAGGGGGGGGGGGGTATTTTCTTCTGTAAAAAATTGGTCTTTTAATCAAATAAATGAATTTGAAGTCCTATTTCTTTTATTCTTTTTTCAAATGTATATTAATCACTCCCCCCCTCCCCCTTCTGGTTGATAAATCACATTGTAAACACCACCTTTGAAACTGTATATGAATTCCCCTGCCACTTCCGTGTGCCAGCATTCAACCACACGCTGTTTCTTAGTGGAACGAGAAAAAGAACTGTAAAACAAATTCAGCTGCCAGTTGATTAATCTCTCCGCTGCCCCCCTTTCTCTTCTTCACCGTTGCTCTACCTGCAGCTGTTGGCCAATGTTAAACTATACGGTTAAGCATTCCACTCCCCACCGGAGATGATTGACCAGGCAATACCGTACAACTGAAAATACAGTACGACTTGTAGCACCGTTTACAACACAAAGAACATAAGAAAGTTTACAAACGAGAGGAGGCCATTCGGTCCTTCTTGCTCGTTTGGTTGTTAGTAGCTTATTGATCCCAGAATCTCATCAAGCAGCTTCTTGAAGTATCCCAGGGTGTCAGCTTCAACAACATTACTGGGGAGTTGGTTCCAGACCCTCACAATTCTCTGTGTATAAAAGTACCTCCTATTTTCTGTTCTGAATGCCCCTTTATGTAATCTCCATTTGTGACCCCTGGTCCTTGTTTCTTTTTTCAGGTCAAAAAAGTCCCCTGGGTCAACATTTTCTATACCTTTTAGAATTTTTAATGCTTGAATCAGATCACTGCATTGTCTTCTTTGTTCAAGACTGGATAGATTCAGTTATTTTAGCCTGTCTGCATACGACATGTCTTTTAAACCCGGGATAATTTCTGGTCACTCTTCTTTGCTCTTCTTTTCACACTTTCTAGAGCAGCAATATCCTTTTTGTAACGAACTGAACACAATATTCTAGATGATGTCTTACTAATGCATTGTAAAGTTTTAACATTACTTCCCTTGATTTAAATTCAACACTTTTCACAATATATCCAAGCATCTTGTTGGCTTTTTTATATCTTCCCCACATTGTCTAGATGAAGACATTTCTGAGTCAACATAAACTCCTAGGTCTTTTTCATAGATTCCTTCTTCAATTTCAGTATCTCCCATTAGCATTGAGCTAAAATGCAATCTCTAGCAATCTGCCCTAGGACAAGGCTGTAGGTTATATAGAAGTGACCAAAAAAACTAAATAAACTGGTGAAAATCTAAGAGGTTCCATTCTCAAGTGTCTGGAGAGGAAAGGTGAAGTGAAACAAGTTATAGAGTAGCAGTACCAGAAAGTATATGGAGTATGTAATTTTCCCACTTACATTTTTAGATGGCTGTAGCTAATTGTAATTTACTTCTTGCTACTGATAATGCTAATTTTGTATTTACAGCCGTGGCGAAGCATGTATGTCACTGACATTAACTTATAATGATTGCTTAGTTCTCCGTTTTGAGCAAGGCCGGTAAACCTTCCTTTAAAGCTCTTGTATTGCTGTGGTACTCAAAATTATTTCTGTATTTGTTTCTAAAAGACTAACAGACCCAAACCCCCAAAGGGCTTTGCAATCTAACACGTACAAACGAACAGGAGCAGAAAATAACACGACGCGTGCTCTGAGCACACCGACAAACACCCAGGCACCTGGAGGTGTGCAGATGGCTTTGTGTTGTTGTCATGAATTGATGAAACAAAAGACTGCAAGAGTAATTTACACCCCCAATCAGGATTCATTTGCACAATGCTGCAGGTTATAAGATGGAAAAAAATGATATATTTTGATTCTTAAAAAAAAAAAAAAAAAAGAAAAAGCAACGCCACTTGTAATCAGAAGATCTGAATATAAAAAGATGCACCCATCGCCTCTTTTGTATGTCAAGTTCAGTCGTTATGGGCAAGATAGCAGATTCGACAAAAGAGAGCTAATAGTGGGGGCTTGGTTGACAGGTGCTTCTGTAACTAAGTTTACTGTTGCTTTGTTCAGGAGGAATAGACATGTGGCCATTCTGCTGCTTATTTCCACTACCAACTACCCTGATGGAAACATTGAGGATTGGTCGCTTGTTGAAACAGATTCTTTACGTCAAATCCATCGTTGATCAAGTGTTTTTGGATGACTGAATCCGCCATCATCAATGAAAAATTGAAATAATTTATTTAAAAATGAATTTAGAGTTTCCACTAAACATACTGTGGCAATTAATCTCTGTGCTATTGTGGTCCAGCTCACTGGACAAGACACACCTCTTATCAACCAAACAATGTTCTGTTTTCATGCTCTCCAATAGTATGTGTGATATATATATATATATATATATATATATATATATATATATATATATATATATATATATATATATATATATATATATATATATATATATATATATATATATATATATATATATATATATATATATATATATATATATATATATATATATATATATATAGTACTGTGCAAAAGTTTTAGGCAGGTGTGAAAAAATGCTGTAAAGTAAGAATGCTTTCAAAAATAGACATGTTAATAGTTTATTTTTATCAATTAACAAAATGCAAAGTGAGTGAACAGAAGAAAAATCTACATCAAATCAATATTTGGTGTGACCACCCTTGCCTTCAAAACAGCATCAATTCTTCTAGGTACACTTGCACACAGTTTTTGAAGGAACTCGGCAGGTAGGTTGGCCCAAACATCTTGGAGAACTAACCACAGTTCTTCTGTGGATTTAGGCAGCCTCAGTTGCTTCTCTCTCTTCATGTAATCCCAGACAGACTCGATGATGTTGAGATCAGGGCTCTGTGGGGCCATACCATCACTTCCAGGACTCCTTGTTCTTCTTTACGCTGAAGATAGTTCTTAATGACTTTCGCTGTATGTTTGGGGTCGTTGTCATGCTGCAGAATAAATTTGGGGCCAATCAGATGCCTCCCTGATGGTATTGCATGATGGATAAGTATCTGCCTGTACTTCTCAGCATTGAGGAGACCATTAATTCTGACCAAATCCCCAACTCCATTTGCAGAAATGCAGCCCCAAACTTGCAAGGAACCTCCACCATGCTTCACTGTTGCCTGCAGACACTCATTCGTGTACCGCTCTCCAGCCCTTCGGGTGAACAAACTGCCTTCTGCTACAGCCAAATATTTCAAATTTGGACTCATCAGTCCAGAGCACCTGCTGCCATTTTTCTGCACCCCAGTTCCTGTGTTTTCGCGGCATAGTTGAGTCGCTTGGCCTTGTTTCCACGTCGGAGGTATGGCTTTTGGCCGCAAGTCTTCCATGAAGGCCACTTCTGACCAGACTTCTCCGGACAGTAGATGGGTGTACCAGGGTCCCACTGTTTTCTGCCAATTCTGAGCTGATGGCACTGCTGGACATCTTCCGATTGCGAAGGGAAGTAAGCATGATGTGTCTTTCATCTGCTGCAGTAAGTTTCCTTGGCCGACCACTGCGTCTACGGTCCTCAACGTTGCCCGTTTCTTTGTGCTTCTTCTAAAGAGCTTGGACAGCACATCTGGAAACCCCTGTCTGCCTTGAAATTTCTGCCTGGGAGACCTTGCTGATGCCTGAGACCTTGCTGATGCAGTATAACTACCTTGTGTCTTGTTGCTGTGCTCAGTCTTGCCATGGTGTATGACTTTTGACAGTAAACTGTCTTCAGCAACCTCACCTTGTTAGCTGAGTTTGGCTGTTCCTCACCCAGTTTTATTTCTCCTACACAGCTGTTTCTTTTTCAGTTAATGATTGCGTTTCAACCTACATATTGAATTGATGATCATTAGCACCTGTTTGGTATAATTGTTTAATCATACACCTGACTATATGCCTACAAAATCCCTGACTTTGTGCAAGTGTACCTAGAAGAATTGATGCTGTTTGGAAGGCAAAGGGTGGTCACACCAAATATGGATTTGATTTAGATTTTTCTTCTGTTCACTCACTTTGCATTTAGTTAATTGATAAATATAATCTATTAACATGTCTATTTTTTAAAGCATTCTTACTTTACAGCATTTTTTTACACCTGCCTAAAACTTTTGCACAGTACTGTAATATATATATATATATATATATATATATATATATCACACATGCATATATATATATATATATATATATATATATATATATATATATATATATATATATATATATATACACACACACACACATTTTGTAGGGCTCTGTTTTTCCTCGCTAAATTCAGACACAAGGGTGTTAAACAAGTGAGGTTGACTTTAGTCTACAAGTGCTCTATACACTTGTAGACTATATGGCGTTCCTTTTTTAAGTTCCTAAATTTTAGTATTTTAAATAATCTATTATGTCTTCTCGGAATCTGTTTTTTGGTCAGGCGACAAGCTACTGTCCCTTCATAATATGTGTTTATCCAAAACAACTGTACTGTGTTGTGTTACTGCCGGATCAGTGGGTTAGGAATCACAACGAAAGTGAATAACAGAGTGCTCTTTAGTGCTGAAAGTGTTAAATACTAAAGCTAAGGCTAGTTCCCTATGAAAATTTCCATTCTGAAAGAATAGTGTAAATTAGTGTAAAATAAAAACATATTTTCTATCACTTAAAAATAAATACAGAAAATGTTTCCCTTATTTACCAACTACACTTCATAGAGCTGCACAATTGCTTTAAAATGTATTCAACAAAAAAAGCATCAAAGATCATAGTATTTCTGCTAAAGATCCAGTACAAGAAAGGGACATTTCACATGCTGTTGTTATTTTTACATTTATTTGTGTTTTTATTGTGTTTGATAATTCCCTGAAGGTGAAAAAAGAATGTCTTCAGAAGGCGGACATAAAAAACTAAAATATTCTGCAATTTAGCATTTACTGTTTAAATATTTAAATATTTAGAGCATTTCTTGTATAATAACTCTAGAAAAAAACTGTCAATTTTGAATGTGACCACACTATTTTTTCTGCTTTAAATCAACATTTTGTTTAATCGTGAAATATCTTGAAATACCTATTTATAGAACATGAAATAAGCCATTTTATTTACTGTGACAAAATTACAGCTCTAACTATAGGTCATTATTGTAAAGATCAGACTGCAACACTAGAAGGTAAAACCCGCTCTGATCGAGTGGTTCTTTGCATTTTTTCCCAAGGTCACACTTTTTATCAGCATACCTGGATCTGCTGCTTCCTTATTCAGACACTGTCATGGCTGGGCTGCATTTTTCTTACTTCCCCTTTTGTTTTTTCCTTCCCTCCTTGTGCAGTGTACTAGAAGAAACCGTGCTATCAAGTTACTACATGTAGTCCTATACTGAAAACCTGTGTTTTAAAGGCCAAGACATAGAACTGGAACAGTGTGTTCAACAGTTTTTGTTATAGGTCAGGAATCAAAACATAAATGTTAAGTTTAATGTCACAGTAATAAAGAGAGGAGACAAATTTGACTAGGGCTATACAGGCAGGAAATCACACGGCCTACACAATTAATTAGTTTAAATAATTATCACAGAAAGAAAAAAAAAATCTTAAATCTTGTTTTAACTTCCATTAATTGCGACTAGAAATCCTTCGTCTCTCTCGTACCCTTTTCTTTTTCTCTCATTTTTTTGCATGCTGTCTTTTTAAGGTAAAGCTATACCAATGCTCTCTCCAAAAAAATGGGGAAACTGAATTACAGATATGTAGTTGTCCCTTGCTTAATAAGTGGAATGTATTACCCACCCCCAATTTCTTTATTGACAAATCGGGGACAAGTCAGTAGTGCTGATCCTTTATAGATTTAAATGACTGTCAGAAACACTACTATCGATCAGGGCCAGCATAAGCATATAGGCAGAACAGGCGGCCGTCTAGGGCGGCAAAAATGGTTCATAATTACATTTTGTACTTCACATTTCTTTAATCGTAAAACGTTCAACATCTTAGATCACTGTTTCTTGTTCTGGAAAACTTAATGCTGATGTTACGGAACCATATCATGAGCAGTGGTGTAGTCATAAATCTGGAAGTACAGGAATGCTGGGGTGGGGGGGGGTGATCATGCCGGTGCGGTGTCACATGAAATCTGGTCTACCCGGGGAACAGGCTTGTGGTTGTTGAGCCTGTTGCTAAGTAAAGGACACATTGAAGTTCCTTGCGTATTCAAATGGGGTGTGGCATTATTGAATTTCATTTAATTACCCTGACAATGATTCTTATAAAAGGACGTTGCTAATACAGGATAATCGAAACGTTTTACCGATTTGTATATCTCTGAAATTCTCCGATGACTGTCTTGGAAATCGGTAGATTTGTAGCTAGCTGCTTTTGACAACACATCTCGCAAATTCAGCCCTTAAAGTCACTAGATTTGGCGAGAAATTTCCAAAATTGGCAAGGCACAGAAAAAAATATTTGATTTCCCCACGACTTATTATTGCCTTGACACAACAATGAAAAGAGATCGCTTCATCGGTGCCCAGGCACTGAAATAAGAGCGGTTGTGTTCCGCTTAAGCATTTTCATAACACTTTGGTAAAGATTCTTTAATTCTTTAAACTTAATTCTTAAGTCAAGGATCTGCCTATAAAAAAAAGTACCTGAGGATTTGCTGTGCACGATTATATGATCACTAACCTACACGTTAGATACCAGTTTTATAGAGGTTAAGGAACAAAATACGGTACTGTACAAATAAGTTACAATTATTATTATTATTATTACTATTTATTTCTTAGACGCCCTTATCCAGGGCAACTTACAATGAAAATATGATGGGTTTGGGTTTGATGGGTTTGAAGTAACCTGTGTAATCTGTATCAATTGTTATTTATAACTCTAAGCTTATGCATGGTGGTAGAATCTATTGATCATAAATATTGTCATTGTAGAGCTGACAGTAGATGTCACTACCGTTTGTAACCAGAGTGATGATTGTATGTAGTTGTAAATAGTTTTGTGAGAATGTAAAAAAAAAACATAATCTGGTGTACAAAATTTCATTTGCTTAGGGCGGCAAAAATCCTTGCACTGGCCCTGTTATCGATGATTATGTGATTAAAAGCAGTGATTTAATTTTTCACTACAGAAACAATCACATAAAGATGATGTGATAATGATGCTTGTTTCATTCCTAAACAGGTTGAACCTTCTAATGTTATGATCTGTCTGGATAAAGTGAAGTTCTAAACTCCTGTAGCGTGTGGCATTGGTTAAGTATTTGAATTGTTAGTGCCACACACGAGTAGACTACATGAACTACTGCAGCTATCCCACTGTGGTACAGTATCTTGTTTTGAGCTTTTTAGTCTGCCAAGACACTTTTTTGGGTAAAGAGAAATATGCAACAAAGAAAACCGGTTCTTTGTTAGCGACAAAACAAATGAGACTTTGGACCCAGCTGGAGATTACGAGTGGGAGAGAGAGGCTCAGTGGAGATTTTAACACTTTTTTTTTTTTCCTTTTGGACAAAGTGTGTGCAGCGTGCAGTGAAAGCAGATGCCTGTTTTCCATGTACAGTACTGCTAGTTGCTGGTGTCCTCAGCCCTGCTGTTGGGAGGAGGAGGAGGGGGGGGGGTGTCTGTCTCACTACCAAGTTGGCATACACCCTCAGGCATTGCCGACAAAGCTGTGGCATGTTCTTAGGGATTTTATGATTATATGTTTAAATCAGAAGTATTTTTAGATTTGTATGTAGCATCCTCTCTGCAGATACCTTACTGCTTTCATCTACAAATCAAGCAAAGTCTACACTTAAAAATACGATATTATACCGGAGGTAAGAGGGAACAATAGCGAAATGCCATGCCTGGTACCATAGCTTTTTATTCAGGTTCTCTGAACAACTAGGATACCATTGTTGGATGACCTCCAAGTGCAGAAAAGGTTTAAATCACCAAAATAGGCAGAGCCAGAACCAAGCTCAACGACTGCATCCCAGACATTGATAACTGACATTTGCACATACAGTCAATTCTCGTTAAAACTAATTTCCTGACAGTACAAATTTTATACATGGTCCCTGCTAAATTCAATCACTTATTGTAAATTACATCTTATAATACTAATTCACTTAACACAAGTTTCCTGTTGGTGCAAATTAGTTTGGAGCCTTCCCAGAGAAGAAAAATGTCAATAAAACTAAACACCCTAGCTCGAACAGCTGAGTGTAATGGATATTTTTAATTGTAATACCTTGCATCCATATCAGCGCCTCTCTGCTGTATTTTAGTGCTGTTTGGAGACTACAGGTCCTATGATGCATTTCCAGTTGCCATCATACTAACGCAAAAACATGCTCTATCCTTGCATACAAGAAAAAGAAAGATGTTGCTACAGATTTCAACATTCCCACAAATACTCTACCTTTCTAAAAAAGAAATGGGATACAATAATACAGGCTTATGAACAACAAACTGTGGCTGAAAGTCATCAATGTTTCCGATTTGTTTAATATGCTGATATTGAGGACGCCTTGCTTTTGTGGTTTAAAAATGCCTGCGATCAGAATGAGACATGCAGGTTTCAAATGCAGTTTATTTGCAATGTATACTTTTTAAAAGTTCACTTACAGCCATATTTTCAATAAAATGCACAATACTTTTACATTTATAATAAATTTAATTGTTTTGTAATTAAAAATTGATTTCACTGTTACTAGATTTTCAATACAAACTGGCATGATGCATTTGGCTTTAATTCCTGATACTACTAATTACTGATAAGACACATTTTTTTTACTGGTCCCTTAAAATTCGTATCAACGAGAATGGACTGTAAAGTAAGTGTAATAGACATTCACATTACTTTAGCGAGGATGTAATAGGGGCACCTGACATGTTGCACAAGAGACATTAAGCGATTCAGGGATACCAAGATATTAGTAAGTAAGGCGTCTGGGTGGGATAAAGGGGGAAATATATGTCCATCCCTCAGTCATTCTGTTTCAAGGCTGGCAAGACCATAATTTTGATCGCCATTGTATGCTCAAGCTTATGATAAGAGGATGCTTCATTATGGATGAAGTACAATGGCAAAAGAAAGAAGGTGTTTAAAATAATGCATTGCTCCTTTGGTTTTGAGTGTTAAAGTTCAGCTCAGGCCCTCAGTCATGTGGGTCTTTATTTGCTACCTGACAGTGGAAAGCCATCGCACAGGGAAAGGGTTAATGACGACTGAAAGAAAGAGGGGAGCTGAACACACACACCACATCTGGTCAGGATAGCACCATACAATTAGCTTCTTACACATTTTAATTCTTTAGCTTTTCTCTTTATTGACCTCTTTTGTTAATGTTTATTTTTTTTATTTTTGTATTCCTCTATCACAGCATTCAGCATGTTCTCCCATCTCTTCTTACTACAAATGCATTTCCACCTCAGCAGGCTCTGCTTCTCTCTGTGTTGATATTTCATTCTGCCGCAGAGCAATTTGAAATGGTGATTAGAGCCACAAAACATTTTAGGGAGGTTTAAAAGATGATTAGCATTGAATTATTACTGTAAATAGCTTAAGCTGGCATATGGTGACAAAACCAGACATATGTGCCACTCGGAATCTCACAAAGCTCCATACCCCAGAATGCACCGGCAGCAGCTTTACCATTTTTTTTTTTTAATTTTTATTCATGATACCTCACAAAATTATTAAGAACCCCCGCCAGCCTCAACCTCACCCTCCTTGTCTCCCTGAAAATGCCATCTGTTGGTGTAGCAAAAATAATAAGTCTGTATTCCAAAGCCACTGCAGAAACTTAAAGCTACAGCGTCCCCCAGTCATGCTGACTTTGTTCAGAAAATAAACCTTGTTAGCTTACAGTACCAGTGTGTTTACATACTTGAGTGGTAGGTTCAAATACAGGTACACACGCTTCCACACTCCTTGAAGATTCTTTTCACTCCATTACTCTGTACCTCCTGCTACTATGAATAAGGTTACAGATGTCACTTAAACCTTTTAAGGTACAAAGCTCAATATTCATAAATTTAGAAACAACTCTTCAAAATACAAATTTCTTAACTTGACTACGTAAAGTTCTTGCTGACAGCAAACAATGTTGAAACAAGTTATACCTGTCTGTGTTTAACTCTGTTTGAATGGTCAGTAATCTGATCCACATGTAAGCTGGTATTTTGTACAATGGTTCTAACCTTTTATATCTGGAGTATTTTGAAATAACCTTTGGTGCTGTTCTATTTGTATATGTCGGATATTGAGTATTGATTTTTATTAAGAAAAAGAAAGAAAGAAAAAGAAAATAGTTGCCAAATACTCACGTGATGTACCAAATAAATATAGTTAAAATGGTTTTGCTGGTAGTTCCCTTATAAAAGTTTACCACGGTAAATTTGCACAGAAGTAATATAGGTTTTCCATGCTTTTCCCATAGTTTACCATGCTTTCACTATGCTTCATGTGATTTTACCATGGTAAACTTTTACAGGGGTTTAACAGTATACACTGCTTTCTGACTCACGTGGTAACCCCTAAATTGCATGCACAAGAAACTCTTCTGAAAAACTGCAGTGCAAAGTGAGATTATTAATTAGCACCTGGCTCTGTTCCTAGTGATTCAGGCATGGATTGGTTGGCCCAGCTAAATAACAAGTACAGACTGTTGGTGGCTGAGTGGGAAGTCAGCTCACTGCTTCTTGGTCATGGGATCGAATGTTTGAATTCACCTGGGGATCACCGGAACCTTCTCCACCCACTGACACGCCTGCTTGCTGGGTGCGTGGAGATGTACAGCTGTCACAACCAAATGGAGCTCCTACCAGCTTGGCGAAGTGCATGATGATCCCACGGTATATTTATCACAGAGGGGCATAGACCTTCATAATAACTCATTCTGCAGTACACATTGATGTGCCTTTTCATGTGCTTGAGTCATCTCCGCATAAGCGCACTGACATTAGAAGGCGGGCATGGCAGACATGGAGTGCACATTCTGATTACTGATCAGGTAAAGTTCTTTGTCAGTGTGGAACAGAGGTGACAGAAATAAAGCTGCCTGTTTCTTTTTGTATGTCATGTATCAACTGATATCTGAAATAGATAAACCATTCTACTGTTCTGTGGATAGCTGTTCTTATTGGTAGGGTTACAAGTCAGTAATTTGGAGACAGTGTTGCTCTGTATAGTTAAGGATGAAGTCTGATGTGACAACTGAACTAATACATATTATATCTGTACGAAACATCATGGCTGGCAATGACTGGTGCAAAATATAATTCAGGGGTGGCCTGCGTATTTGAGTGATCTTAAAATGTATTGTTGATAAATAAAAGTTGGGCCAAAAGAATATAACCCTACAAATAATACTCATTTTGCAGTCGCGCTAAATCTGAAATCCATAATATTGAAAAATTCTGCCAGTTATTTATCCATTTATTTTTTATTTGTGTGTGTGGTGCAGACAGTTAGTTTGACCAGGTCTTCAGATCTTCTTGTCCATTCTTACCTAGGACCTTGTTCTAACCTGGTCCTTTTATCACGGCAGGGGTTCACAATTCTGGTTCTCCAGGTCACAATAAGTCAATTATTGCTGCTTTTCAATTTTAATCGGTTAAGCTCGTTAAATGTCAAATGCCCAAAAAATATGAATTTGACTAAAATAAATTTATACAGGATAAACGACTCACGGTAAAACCACTCACTGTTTTTTTTTTCTTGCCAAAAATAATAATTTATGAAATCATCTCCAGTTTGTGTAGTTTTTATACTTGCTGTCTGTCCCGTCTCCGTTCGGCTCTGAATGGCTCGGGGTCACTGTCAGTCAACTCAGTGGTCCCTTAATAGGCTAGTGTAGTTTCACCGTCAGTCATTTTATCCTGTCCTGACAGATCTCGTTGGCTGAAGCAGCGCTAGAATGCTCTCATTTGTTTAAATGACTGTCAATCATCAAGACCGACTGTACACTTTCATTTGCCAGCTACAGCGCCTGTCATTCAAAACGGCTACTTTGAAATTAGCGGGTTAAGGGGTAGGTAAGCGTTTGATATTATATGTACAGTGCCTATAGAAAATCTACACCCCCTTGAACTTTTTTCACATTTTGTTGTGTCAGTGTCTCAGAGTTTCATGCATTTAAATGAGGATTTTTTTTCCACTTATCTACGGACCATACTCCACACTGTTAAGGGGAAAAAAGTTTATGTATTAAAAATACAAAACTGTGAAAGATCATAATTGGATAAATCTCCACCCGCCTGAGTTAATACTTGGAAGCACCTTTGGCAGCAATTACAGCTGTGAGTCTGTTGGGATAGGTCTCTACCAACTTTGCACGCCTAGATTTGGCAATATTTGACCATTATTCTTTACAAAACTGTTCAAGCTCTTTCAAATTCCTTGGTGAGCGTTGATGGACAGAAATCTTCAAGTCATGCCACAAATTTTTGATTGGATTTCGGTCGGGGCTCTGACTGGGCCACTCAAGGACATTTACTTTTTTGTTCATTAGCCACTCCAATGTAGCTTTGGCTGTGTGCTTTGGGTCGTTGTCATGCTGAAAGGTGAACTTCCGTCCCAGTTTCAGCTTTCTTGCAGAGGGCAGCAGGTTTTCCTCAAGGACTTCTCTGTACTTTGTTCCATTCATTTTCCCCCAGTCCCTGCCAATAAGAAACATCCCCATAACATAAACCACCATGCTTCACAGTAGGGATGGTGTTCTTTTTTGTGATGCGCTGTGTTGGGTTTGCACCAAACATAACGCTTTGCATTTAGGCCAAAAAGTTCCATTTTAGTTTCGTCAGACCACAAAACTTTTTGCCACATGGGCACTGTGCGCTCTGATATTTGTACTGCAGCTAGGGCTACACCACATACTTTCTCCAGGTTCTACCACCTTAATGTGGTAGACCCTGCCCTGGCTTCGTTAGGCACGAGGGTCCTTGAGGGTGTAAGCTCACACCGCTAACCCTGGGGTTATGCGGCTCTGATGCGTCCCTCATATGCTGCCGTTCCTTCTCGCTTGCAACGGCTCTGGTATACATTATCCCATACATAATGTTGTTGGTGGTCGTCTTCGAATTGAAAGGGAACGTTAGGTTACTCACATAACCCTGGTTCTCTGAAAGCGAAGACGACCACCAACCACAAGGTTGCATCGGTCGCCTTCACGGGACCGAGTGCGTCATTCCAGTAAGGGGCCTACCCGCAGCTCTGATGTAGAGAGCTCAGCGATACCTACCCAATGGGCAGGCATATCCCATACGTTATATCGTTGTTGGTCATCTTCTCTTTCAGGGAACCAGGGTTAAGTGAGTAACCTAACGTTTTGTTGCATGTTCAATATGATAAAAGGATTTCTCTAAATGAGATGTTTCTCAATGGTATAAAAAGTCTGTTTGTTTGTTTTTTTTAAGCATAAAGGTCGATTTCACCAGTACTTGAATTGAAAAATAAAAATCAAAAAAAAACCTGTAAATTCTTTCAAAAATAAACGTCGATATTAATCGTCGATTTGGCAAAAAAAATAAAATCGAATAGTAGCAAGCCTAGATAAAACGTGCTATGTAACAGCATCAGTAACCAGTGGTCTCTTCTCTTTGAACAGATTGAGGTGTCCTCACTGGAGCCTGAGATCGCCACGGTAACCAACAACAAGACGGTCATTTACAACAAGGGTCTGTAACAGGACACTGCCAATCAACATCAGGCTACCAGCTACCCGCCACTGGACTCAGAAAAGAGGGTCCAAACTCAAACACTGAAATGATTCTGAATAGTATTAGGTTTCGATTTTTTTGTTTTTGTTTCATCACTGTTAGACAATAGGCTTAACAACTTGCATGGCACTAAGCACTTTCTGAATGTACAGTCTAATATAGTTTCTGTTCTTGACCAAGAGTTTACTAACTTATAAGAACACTCCCATATGAACTATGCAATTATAGCATACAGAGCTACTTTCATAGGTGAAAATAATAGTCATACATTCTTAATAGATTCAAGTATACACTAACACAGACAGCTAAGATGGATTGATTTAAAACTAGTGGCAATCTCAAAAAAGCTTCAATGTGATCGTGAGTAAATAGTGGATAGGTTAGTGAGTTTAAAAGGACAACGGTCTATAAAATGTGCCAAAAATGAAATATTTACTATGGGAGTAGTATTTGAATCTTTTAACAGGGATATTGCATAGCAGTTTCACATAGTCCAGGTTTTAGTATGTGCTTGATTAGCCCAGTGTATAACAAGCTCAGGTGTGTCATATTAAACTCATACTAAAACTAGCAATGGAACAAACTGCTATGCAATAAGTCTTTTTGCCATCTGTTTTAATATTTATAATGCTAAAACATCATAGACGGAAATTGATAAAAAAAAATATAGCTCACAATAAAAAATAAAAAAATCATACAAAATAAGAGATATGACCAAAACAAATTACCAAAAATCCACAAGTGGGCCTACATAGGATTTGACAAAATAAGAAAGTGTCACTCAACAAGTTTCTTTCTGCAAATGCACGCTATGGTAGTTCCATTAATGGTGAAACAACTTGTAGAGTTCTGGACTCCACAGAGCTTTCCATGAAGTAAGTCGTGCTGGACCTTCAGGATCGTTGAGTCGGTGAAATAACGAGACACAGTTTCAGCAATCAGTTGAATTTATTCACCGGAATGAAGGCTACACATAGTATCTTTCTAGTGGCTCTTCTGAGTACTTACCATAGCGAGTATACATACAGGCAGGAGTAAAGTATAACTAGCAACATAGCTTAAGGTTTAAAAACAGACTTAGTAAGCAGTAGTAAAGTAAAATAACAAGAGCGCACGTACTCTGTTACTAGAACTTATCCGCCATATCCCCTCCTTTCGCGATGTTTTGACTACAGAGGCTGCAAGGGTCAGAAAGTGGCTACGCATAATAGAAATACATTTCAGTGCAAGGTGTACCAGTTCTTTATATTTTTGCATCGTAAATATTTCAATTTTGGCTGCTCTGTCTTTTTAGACTAGTATCCTTTGCTATAAGTATGCTGGAATCCACATCATAAGAAATTAATTACACAGATACACCGCATCTCTTTGGTTTCCTGTGTGATACACACTTGCAGACATTTGGTCAGACAGCAGCCTAGCAATATCTCACAGGCCAGTAAAACCTGAGCCAAAGGAAACTACCAGGAAAATGAAACTGACCACATATGTCTCTATTGTATAGTTCTGCACCGAGAGGTTTGTTTCCGATCGAAAGTGGCACAGACCTCCCTGTACCGCGCTGATGCCTCTGCTGCTCCACTCGTAATACTTCGTTTCCATGCACCACTCAACCCGGGTTCAAAACCCTGCTGCCCCTGATACTGTGTTTCCATGTTAACTTAGCCAACCTGCCAATCCGAGCTGCCTCTGACTGACCAGTCAAGTGACAAGTGGGTGTAAACATTTAATCCACAACTGGGGTGAGCGGGTTTCTCTGTGCTTTAATATTCTCGTCGAAAGCTTGTATTGCATGGAAATTGAGTTTTCACTCAACTAGGTCAACTAGGGCAGGCTGTCAGTGGGGTTTAAGGAGCAATGCGGGAGAAACTGGATCAGCTTGGATTGGCGCTTTATCTGTGCTCATGGAAACGAGGTGTAACAGTCACTTGAGAAAGATGATTGCCATTGAAGAAGTGCAGTGAAGGAAGAGACTTGCCGAACCCCTAATAGCAAGCACTGGAAAGTACAGCTAAACTGTGAATCAGTCTTAATGTCCAAGAATTCACTACATTTGCAGCAAGGTGTCTTCCGAGTGTTGCATAATGTAACAGTACACTAAACCTCACCTATATGAATCAACACTGAGCTGAAGAGTGGCCGAATATACTTCTGGCAGGAACAGTTTAAACTCTGAAAAATACCTGTGATGCAGTCATCCTGGACAGTTTTGTAATTATTATTATTATTATTATTATTATTATTATTATTATTATTATTATTATTATTATTTAATTTGAAGAATATACTTGCATGAAATTCAGTAGAAATTTGGATTTTGGTAGACTGGTTGTTTTCAGATATGGAGTCAACATGGATGAATTAATTGGTTGTTTGCAACTGTTTCTGCGTAGATTTCTTCTCATGTCTTTCAAACTTGGGTAACACATCTCTAATTACTGTGTATTTATATAGTAGTTACTAAGTAAATGCTTGTGTACTTAAACATAATTACAATGTTATGCAGCGTTACAATGTACTTAATGTCTAAATATTTTTGCACGCTATATGTAACTACACAATTGTTTCAGAAAAGGGTTAGGGTTATATCGTGCAAAACACAAGTACATTGTAACTGTGTAATTATGTGTAAGTACGCATGTATTTACTAAGTGACTGCTATGTAAATACACAGTAATTAGAGACACTTAATGTAAAGTGTAACCCAAACTTGCATTTGCTGTTTGGGTTTAATTGCTCTCTTTACTACAAATCAGCATTGGCAATAAATAAATAAATCTTTTTTTTTTAAAGCACACAATAACGTTACCAGTTAAAAGGACTGAAACATTTTTGTTTACGTGCGATTTAGAGTCTTAAGTGGTTTCTTATTTGCTTTAAAAATATATATAGTGTTATTTCCTGCCTGCCTCCTCAGGCTGAGACACACTCTGATTTGTGAACATGACAGCTGCCTTAGATTTTTCACCAGTCTTCTCCACACTTGTATCAAAGATTCCTGGCTGCCTCTAGACATTTCCCTTTGTGTATGGTCCTATAAACTGATGATTGCAGGGTGTCTTCTTCAGAAGGCTTAGAAGTTGGGATTGTAGTGGCAGTTTCTCCTGTGTGGGGGAAAGTTTACCATGTGGTTTGCCATGTTTGTTAACCCCCTTGGTCCTTTTGTTCAATATACCAAACATTTTTCATATGAAATTGTCTATGGACTCGGGACCGGGCAGGTTAATAAGCTTTTCCATATCTCTGTGGTTTACAATGCTTGCCTTTGCTTTGCCATGCTTTTATTGTGCTTCATTACACTCTGCTGTGCTTTTACCATGGTAGACTTTTATGAGGCAGTGGAAGTTGTTCATAAGGAGTGCCATTGAAGTCAAGCAGGGAGAGGTCCCTCTGTGGCTCCCATGTTACAGTATACACAGGTTGCTTTACATATCCCCTTCGATCACTTGTGTACAGTTGTGCCATGTTAATTTTCCTCTCTATGTATCTGTATGTTTTTTTTATTTTTTTTAAATCTTTTTCAAAGTTATGGCAGGGCAACAGGTGTTTAAATTTTCAAAAAGTTCAATAAAAATATTGCAGCCAAAGGGGATATATATTAGGTGTGCAGTATACTTGGGTTTCACAATGTTCTTGGGTTTTACAGTGTACTTCGGTAATATGACCCTGTTTGTAGTCATATTATGTTCTTTTTATTTTTAAAATAAAATCAGATGACAAATAGTGGGATGCAGGTTGTGTTTATAAACAGGATAAACCACTTTAAAGTTCAAACCTGTGTAGCCTTTCACAAAAATGTATAATTTGCTTAATTGTTTTGCAGTATAGTTTAGATGTGTGTATATATATATATATATATATATATATATATATATATATATATATATATATATATATATATATATATATATATATATATATACATATAATACAAATAAAATGTTAATGCAGGTGTGAAAAAAATACTGTAAAGTTTTTTTGTTTTCGAAAATAGACATGTTAATAGATTATATTTATCAATTAACTAAATGCAAAGTGAGTGAACAGAAGAAAAATCTAAATCAAATCCATATTTGGTGTGACCACCCTTTGCCTTCAAAACAGCATCAAGCATCAATTCTTCTAGGTACACTTGCACACAGTTTTGAAGGAACTTCGGCAGGTAGGTTGGCCCAAACATCTTGGAGAACTAACCACAGTTCTTCTGTGGATTTAGGCAGCCTCAGTTGCTTCTCTCTCTCATGTAATCCCAGACAGACTTCGATGATGTTGAGATCAGGGCTCTGTGGGGCCATACCATCACTTCAGGACTCCTTGTTCTTCTTTACGCTGAAGATAGTTCTTAATGACTTTAGCTGTATGTTTGGGGTCGTTGTCATGCTGCAGAATAAATTTAGAGCCAATCAGATGCCTCCCTGATGTATTGCATGATGGATAAAGTATCTGCCTGTACTTCTCAGCATTGAGGAGACCATTAATTCTGACCAAATCCCCAACTCCATTTGCAGAAATGCAGCCCCAAACTTGCAAGGAACCTCCACCATGCTTCACTGTTGCCTGCAGACACTCATTAGTGTACAGCTCTCCAGCCCTTCGCTTAACAAACTGCCTTCTGCTACAGCCAAACATTTCAAATTTTGACTCATCAGTCCAGAGCACCTGCTGCCATTTTTCTGCACCCAGTTCCTGTGTTTTCGTGCATAGTTGAGTCGCTTGGCCTTGTTTCCACGTCGGAGGTATGGCTTTTTGGCCGCAAGTCTTCCATGAAGGCCACTTCTGACCAGACTTCTCCGGACAGTAGATGGGTGTACCAGGGTCCCACTGTTTTCTGCCAGTTCTGAGCTGATGGCACTGCTGGACATCTTCCGATTCGAAGGGAAGTAAGCATGGTGTGTCTTTCATCTGCTGCAGTAAGTTTCCTTGGCCGACCACTGCGTCTACGGTCCTCAGCGTTGCCCGTTTCTTTGAGCTTCTTCAAAGAGCTTGGACAGCACATCTGGAAACCCCTGTCTGCATTGAAATTTCTGCCTGGAGAGACCTTGCTGATGCAGTATAACTACCTTGTGTCTTGTTGCTGTGCTCAGTCTTGCCATGGTGTATGACTTTTGACAGTAAACTGTCTTCAGCAACCTCACCTTGTTAGCTGAGTTTGGCTGTTCCTCACCCAGTTTTATTCCTCTTACACAGCTGTTTCTGTTTCAGTTAATGATTGTGTTTCAACCTACATATTGAATTGATGATCATTAGCACCTGTTTGGTATAATTGTTTAATCATATACCTGACTATATGCCTACAAAATCCCTGACTTTGTGCAAGTGTACCTAGAAGAATTGATGCTGTTTTGAAGGCAAAGGGTGGTCACACCAAATATGGATTTGATTTAGATTTTTCTTCTGTTCACTCACTTTGCATTTAGTTAATTGATAAATATAATCTATTAACATGTCTATTTTTGAAAGCATTCTTACTTTACAGCATTTTTTCACACCTGCCTAAAACTTTTGCACAGTACTATATATATATATATATACATATAATACAAATAAAATGTTAATGCAGTTAATAAAATACTTGTTTTTTTTTTTTTTTTTGGACACCCAACTGTACTCTCTCCAGTATTTCCAACATAGCCAAATAAAAGAAGAGGTCGGTGCACAAGGAATTTGTCTTGGGTCTAGACAGGTTAAATAAGTAATGTTGTTTGTGTATGCATGAAAAGTTGCTCCATACTGTCTCCTTGCCACAAATGAATAGCTCATCTTCATTCCACAGCTCTCTGGCACCCTCCCACACACTTATTGAACATCATAAAAGGGAAAACCCAAGGGATGAGAGCGGAGAGAAAAAGATTAATCACACAGCTGCCTGTGTGTTACTTCATCACTGGAACAGCCACCCACATAAACCTAAAGAAAAAGCAAATTATTTATTGGCTTTTCAGTTCAGCCCAAAACCCCACAAATTTATTATGGTTCAGGTTCCCCCTAGTCTTGATTCTTCTCTTAGCTGTTGACCTTTGGAAAGTATTTTAAGAACATAAGAAGTAAGAAAGTTTACAAATGAGAGGATGGCATTCGACCCATTTTGCTCGTTTGGTTGTTAGTAGTGTAGTGATCCCAGAATCTCATCAAGCAGCTTCAACAACATTACTGGGGAGTTGGTTCCAGACTCCCACAATTCTCTGTGAAAAAAAGTGCCTCTTCTTTTCTGTTCTGAATGCCCCTTTATCTAATCTCCATTTGTTGACCCATGGTCCTTGACATGTCTTTTAAACCAGGAATAATTCTTGTCGCTCTTCTTTGCACTCTTTCTAGAGCAGCAATATCCTTTTTGTAGCGAGGTGACCAGAACGAGCACAATATTCTAGATGAGGTCTTACTAATGCATTGTAAAGTTTTAACATTACTTCCTTTGATTTAAATTCAACACTTTTCACTATATATCCAAGCATTTTGTTGGCCTTTTTTATAGCTTCCCAACATTGTCTAGATGAAGACATAAACTCCTAGGTATTTTTCATAGATTCCTTGATAACGTAGCAGCTGAGGCAGGATGTGGTGTTGTTTACGCTCTAGTTTGTTTGCGGTAAGTAGATCTAGCTGATTATTTTCAGACATCACCTCATGATCACACAGTGGCTTAGCAACAACTCACAGGCTAGTGAACACTACCTGTTTCACCTGAGGGATGTTTAAGGGGTTCTTTTAACCCTCCTTCTGATGACAGGCAGCACTGAATTCCTGTCTGCTCTACCAAACTTGAATACCCTGCAGCACTTTACAAAAGTAGGTGCCAGGAGAAAATATTCAACAAGCAGGTTCAACACTGGTTGATAACTTGATATACCTCCGAATTTTAGTGCTACATTCATCCAATAGTAAACTCCAGATTCAGTACTGCAGATGCTTTATGAACTATGCCATTTGATTATCCATCATCACAGACAGTCCTGAAGCCCATGCAATAACAGGCAACTTGTTGTAGTGGATAATTTCAAGCAATGTACACTTTGTTCAAATCAAGGCGGTTTAGGTATTATATTGTGGCTTGAACTATTTCAATTAGGAGAGTGCTGTAACTCATACTCTTCCTCAGATTTGCTTTTAAGAAGTATTTATCGGCACTTTTACAATTGAGTACCAATCAATGGCAATTAAGTTCCAGATTGAGTGTTTTAAAGCCGACTGGAAGATTATTTCCCTCAGCTGGGGCCCTGACATTTTACTGCCTAAGTTTACAGCCTTGAAGTTAATTGCCGTTGTTTTGTATTCAATTATAAATGTGAGCGAAGGAAACCTTTTCTTGTTTTGAAATCCACATATTATTTTTTTTTTATTCAATACTTGCCAACAAATACTCTTTAAAAGCAATTCGAGCATGAGTACGAGTAACAGCACACCCATAATTTTAATGGCTTAAAAATGTTTCTTCAGCAGTTGACAGAAAACATTGCCTGCAGATTGCCTGCTGTTTGTGGGCTCAAGGTCTGTTTGGAATCAACAGCAAATCCAAAAACACCTTGCTCCAATAGAGAAGCCTGAAATGTCTTCTTAAAATGTGCACCCTTAAGATAAACTACATAAAAACCTGGTTTGAAATCCCTGTTACCCCTGATCCTGCATTTCCATGTTAATTTAGATAACCACCATAGGCTGCCAATCTGAGCTGCCCCCAATTTTCATCTGAGCTTGTCTCAAATAGTCTTTTCACTCAAGAAATGGTATAGATAGCCAATAACTACGTTAATGTCTGTGTCCAAGATTTAGTTTTAATGAAAAATTTAATAAAAGGTAATGTTTACCTTTTGAATGTGTCTTTGTGCTGCCTGTGCTGTGAATAAAGTTGATATAAAGACACCAATAATGGTCTAAAGTCTTTAAAAATATGACAGTGGGAAAATAGAAAAGTTAAGGGCATGGGATTCATCTGAAATTAACCGTTTTTAAATTAAAATCCAGGATTTAACCTAAAATAGCCATCCACAAGTCTATAATTTATTTCCCAATTCTCCAAACAAAATTATCCTGTAATTAGGGCCAATTTCTCTAAACCCTCAGAGTGACATCTCTCGACTGGCACCTCCACCTTCCAAGACCAGCTGATGTTTGTAATGGGTGTGAGCTGGCTGAATTTACACCAGCGGCACACTCTGAGCTGAAAGGAGCCTGGGGCCAAAGCACTTTCCCTTCTCTCCAACTCTCTCTGTCTCAGGTGAGATGTGATTCCCAAAGTGAGGAGAGCTGTAATTGTTTGTTTGTTTAGCGTTGTCGAGCCTCGTTGGATACAAGGCTTGTTATGCAGCCCTCTGGGTGACACCTGTTCAGAGACCCTTATAGAGCTCACAGCAGGGACACAGCCTTCTGCCCAGCGGGACGTCCAAACACTACGGGAGTTTCAAAACTGAAAACAGGAGAGCTTTCAATTAAAGACCAGTGCTCCTGAGCCCTTTAATTTGCCTAAAATAAAAACCTGGTACAAATAAACACATGTAGGTATTATTTTATTAATTAGGGTTTCTGATCTTAGGTTTTAAATAATTACCACTGCTAAAACACGACAAAACAAAAATATTGAAACCCGTTGTTATCCTGTAACGACCAAAATAACACTAGACAATATTAACGTTTGTGTTGCAGTTACCTGTATTTTGTTCCAATATACTGTAGGCCGTTTCTAAGTAATACATGTTAGTAAATCTTAATGTCACTAAAATGGTTCGCATGTGGAAATTTGCATTTAACGCCCCTTTATGGCCATTTACGGTGAATGTAGCCGTCTGTCACTCCGTTTTCTCCGTGAGAGACCACACTGCTGTTTTGGAGAATAAATGAATCGTGGGTTCAGCCTGGCCTTTTAGCCACAGTATTTATTATTATTATTATTATTATTATTATTATTATTATTATTATTATTATTATTATTATTATTATTATTATCCAGGGCGACTTACAGTTGTATACAAAATAAAATGCATTTCAAGAATTACAGTACAGTTAAGAGCAAGATACAAAATACAATGACTTCAGTCCTAATAAGAGCAAATATCGGGGCAGTTCAAGAGCAGATAACAGTGTTGATAGTTACATTTGATACGAGTGCAAGTGAAATACAAAATACTACAGATTGGGTTAAGTGCAGGATAAAATAAAGTAAAATAGGGAGCAGATAAGTGCAAGTTAAAGTGCAGAGTGCTATATTATCTCCATTAGCTCCATGTTACATTGCTGAATTGCTTACACGTTACATACCCGTACGTAATCTACGTTCTCGGGTTTATTGGCAATACCCAAAACTAAGTTACGCTCCATGGGCAATAGGGCTTTGGAACGACTTTCCTCAATCTATCAGGGATGCTAAGACCGTTGATGCTTTTAAAAAACAGTTAAAGACACACTTTTACGTTCAGGCATTTTTATCATGATTTGGTTTTTGGTTTGTGTAATTTCTTTTTATAATAAGTATACGTTTAATATGCTGTATGTATATATGGTTCTCTGTGTTTTTTGTGCTTGTGCAGCGCTTTGAGATGCGTGCATTTAGGCGCTTTATAAAATAAAGATTATTTATATTATTATTATTAATAATATTATCCAGAAGGAAAGACTTGAGTTTTACAGGTGCTGTCTGAAGAGGTGTGTCTTGCGGAGGCGCTGGAAGGTGGTCAGGGACTGGGCAGTCTCCTGACATCTGTAGGAAGGTCATTCCACCACTGCAGGCGAGGGTGGTGAAGGAGGGGTCCTGGAAGCAGGGGAGTGTAGAGGAGGTACGGCCAGTCTTGTACCTCTGCAGGCGGAGCGGAGAGGTCGGGGGTAGCTGGGTGCAGTCTGGTCAAGAGGGGTGGAATGAGGAGGAAGAAGAGTTTATGGATATTATTATTATTATTATTATTATTATTATTATTATTAGTTATTTATTTCTTAGCAGACCCTTATCCAGGGCTTAATTTACAATTGTTACAAGATATCACATTATTTTCACATTACTACAATTACCCATTTATACAGTTGGGTTTTTACTGGAGCAATCTAGGTAAAGTACCTTGCTCAAGGGTACAGCAGCAGTGTCTCCCCACCTGGGATTGAACCCACAACCCTCCGGTCAAGAGTCCAGAGCTCTAACCACTACTCCACACTGCTGCCTTATATGAGACATTTTAGAAGAGAAGAGGTAGAGTCATCAGAGAGGAAGGAATCTGGTAGAGTGGGTGGGGTTGGAGAGATGGATATTGAAATCACATAACAGGACAGTTGGGGTAGAAAGAGAGGGTAGGGAGGAGAGGAGATAGTCGAGTTCATCGAGAACGTGAGCGAGAGTTCCAGGGGGACAGTACAGTACAATTAGCAAGAGTTGACAGGGAAAGGTTAGTTGGACAGCGTGAAATTCAAAGGTGTTAACAGAGAGTGAGGAGAGGTCAGAGGGGACAGAAAAGAGTAAGGAGGGAGAGAGCAGAAGACCAGTCCCACATCCCTGTCCAGTGAGACATGGAGTATGGGATAGGACGTAGAGAGAGGACAGGGCAGCAGGAGTTACAGTGTTATCAGGAGAGAGCCAGGTTTCAGTGAGAGCAAGGAAATCGAGAGAGAGGTGGGAGGCAAAGGCAGAGATGAAATCAGCTTTGTTAGCAGAAGAGTGACAGTTCCAGAGGGCACCAGAGAGAGTGCGGGAGGAGATAGAGTGGAGGGGGGGCAGAGGGATGAGGTTAAATGGGTTAGGAGCAGCAGCGGATAGAGGACAGAGGACGGGAGTGAGTGGACAGAATAACAGGGATGTGAGAGACAGTCATAGCAGGACGGGTGAGACAGAAAGGTACAGTAGTAGTGGGAGGGTACAGATATGTCTAGTAGTTGGCGTCTTCCAGAGCACTGATAGGTTCGGATTTTCTCCAACAGCCTCTTCTCGCACCCTCACTTTGCAAGGGAACTGGATAACAGCTGCTGAACCACGCTAAGACAATGCTTAGGCAAAACAATAGTTTCAATGCATTTCAACCTATATTCAATTTAACTGCACTCACACTCACCACCTTAACCCTTTCCGGTCCTATGTCGGACCCTGTCCGACATCAACAAAAAGACATCAAGCTCAGGTCTCTGGTCATTTTTTCTCTGGAAAAAGCTGAGAAAACCTTTCAATGGCGAGTGAGACCGATAGGAGCCAAGAGAAGCGGAAAAAAATAATTTAAAAAAGGGGCGGATCTGAGCAATATACATAGTCCCTGCACCACAGACATAACACGGACATAAACAAACAAGATAACTGCTTCTGCACCCAGCCCTAAAAAAATATCACGGACATTTGCCAAGTTTTCTGAGATGTTATAGTAATAAAATAATGACTTGGATCATATTATTGAGGAGTTTGGTGATAAAACGAGTGATCAGGAGATGATTCATCAGGATGCACGACTATGAAGAGGTGTGTGATAAATACAGCGAAAAAGGGGTGGGGCGGGGCTGGAGATGCAGTACTGAGTGTTCTGTTGTTATGCAGTGCTTTTTAAACCTCTTTTACTTTGAATAAAATTACTTGTAAACAGTGCATGTAAAATAAACAGCGCGTGTGAAAATAAATTAGGCCTGACGTGCCTGACAGATGCTGAATAAATGGACCGCAAAGGGTTAATAATGTTACTTAAATATAGCTAATGTTAAGATTTGGAGTGAGGCCTCTAGTAGTCAATGGGAGATTTGGAAAAGCAAAGGTCCTCGCTCTACCTATTCTCACTTGGACTGCCACAGCTCAGACTGCCCTTGGACTTGTGGCCCTTAGACTGCCACAGCTCAGACTGCCCTTGGACTTGTGGCCCTTAGACTGCCACAGCTCAGACTACCCTTGGACTTGTGGCCATTAGACTGCCACAGCTCAGACTGCCCTTGGACTTGTGGCCCTTAGACTGGCTGGCGCTTAGAACGGCTGGCGTTCTAAGACACTGATTGCCAATTTATACTCTCCTGTAGGCCTGGAGCCATATACTTAACATTAAATTTGCATCACCTCACAATTCAACACACCCCTATACAGTTTGTATCACTTAATTACTTTTTAAAATTTTTAATTTAAGTGCACCAGCGTCCCAAGAGGCGGTTCCAGGGCCACTACCTAGGCAGCTGCCCCAGGCCTCAGACCCCTTCTCGGCACTCTACTTGCACCTCGGACACCTGGGTGCTCACATGTGTTTGCAAATTAAGGTAATAGACAGAGTCATGCATCACATAGTCTTTGAAAGGTACCAGTGGCCAAAAACCCAAGAGTAGACAAGACTTGTATAAGTGCAGGAATGGGATGAGGCACTTGGTTGGTCTGTGTAGCCTAGGTCCCAACATATCCAATATCCAATAGGACTTTGTTGGGAACGCAGTATCTTGCAAAAAGTGTTTCTGTGCTTTGTGTAAAGAAGTCATAACGATCCCTATCTCTACGAAAAGTGATTTTCAAGTGGTTTATAATTGTTCTGTGAATTTATAGTGAAAATGTTTACACAATGCACGACAGAAAGAACTAACAACAACAACAATAACATTGTTTTCTCTTTAGTTTGTAATACTCATGGTGGTGATAATCAATATTGCTACCACTGCGTGGATAATAATTATAATATTAGGCTAATTATATATACACGTCAAATTTCATTTATGCACGCTAATTGTTTTTGTCTTTATCCTGAATAATAGCGGTTAGACTTTCATCTTGCAGTACCATCATTCTAACACAAGGAAATGATCGTACACATGGTCCAGAGTGTGTGTGAGTCTACTGAACATTTCCACGCAAAGTTGTATGTTGATAAATTTCATACTTTCTGTTAGACTGTGCGTGCCCACGGTTCAGAATAAAATTTGTGCGTACGCACGATTGATAAATATAGCCCCAGGAGTGCAGGCCTGCCAGTAAAAAAAGTTTTGTCCATCTACAAAAACTGCAAACATTTAAAAAATAAACATAGAAAAGGTGAATAAATACACTTGGAAAAACAGAAGCCCTAATTATAATGCTGAGTATTTTTTATTAAACTATATTTTTTAAAACCGTTACATCGAGTCCCCAAATATCATCATTAGAAAATTGTTTTTCCACAAAGGAAAAACACACACAATAAACTTAATAAACAATGCAGAGTGTGGCTTGTGACACTAGATTCTAGTGCCAGAGTACCTCATACAGCACCAGCGACATTAAATTCTGGTGCCATGTTTAATTTTTTTCTCTCAGCAACCATAGATGCTGATAGTTTCTCATTGGGTCTGGACTACTCACATGACCATTGGCGCCCACAGGCATATGCACATAACGCACTGCGTGTACCATTGGTTTGCAAAATTCAATTTTCATAAGTGTGGACTCGCATGTAATGACTGGCGATCAGTTGACACGAAACAGACATTTTAGGGTTACAGAATAGTACTGTTTATTTAGTAGTAGTAAAGAGCAAACGGAAGCTTCAAAAAGTACAAAATCTCTCTTCTGATGATACAGAAAGAATGTCATAGGGGAAAAACAGTAAAAGCAACGGTGGTGGAGTTTTAAGCCAAAATACCTTGGCAGCATTGAATGTTAGTCCTGCATTTTCTGCACATGTAAAGTTTAATTTGTAATTGTAAAGTTTTATTTCATATATTACAATTAATTATACATTTTCCTAATCATTAACACATAATTTCCAAGTTGTATTATTATTATTATTATTATTATTATTATTATTATTATTATTATTATTATTATTATTATTATTGATTTTTTTTTTTTTACTGCCTGTGTTGTCACAAAAAAAATGTTTATATGCTATGCTTAGGGGTGAGTAATCATTACATTAGTTGTGATTGTCAGAGTAATGATTAGAAATGGAATCAGCATAAAATATTTGTGAGCTAGTTTTCCCCTAGTTTAAGTCTGTATTTCCAATAGGTTTATCTATACCTTTTATTGTTGTCGTGGACTTGGCTGTCACTGTAGTTGCTGTTCTATCTCAAATGGCCGTGCACTGTGTTTATTCATTTTTAGAAAGGGAAACAGTGATGCAGTTTGATTGCAGTTTTCTAATGTGACAGTGTAGGTGCTGTGAAACTCAGGAAAGAACAAAAATGCAGCACTCTGGGGGTTGATGGGGTTGATAATTTAGTGCCAGCAGGCTCTCTGGTGCTAAACCTTCACTTCAGTTTAGCATCAATTTTCAAAACAATATGTGCCCCTGATAACTTTGAGTATCTGACCCACAATATATATATATATATATATATATATATATATATATATATATATATATATATATATGGTGCTCGTCCGGTTCCAAGTAGCTGATTGATCTAAAACTTTGTCTTAAAGGATTGCAATATTTCAACATCAACGGTAACCCAAAGGACGGTAACCCATCCTCACTACTCTATACAAACATTGTGTGGATGTGGATACAGAGCAATCCAGTGCATCACAGAAACGTGTTGTTGTGGAAGTGGCCAGTGTAGGGTGTCGAGCCCACAGTAACCTGAGACCAGCAGTAATGTGATCACTGCACTAATTGTGTGTCTGATCCCATCCTCTCCCGCAACAACAAAACAAATCGTTTGACTGTAGTAGTAATGGATTGCTATCTACTGCAGCACAGACCTGGGTCTGGACCCCTCTCCACTTTCTCTCACTTCCTCCTCACTGCTGATTGATGGCTGCTTTTGTGCTCAGAGTATTGAGTTCTCAACAACTTAAAGTAATAGCTTCACAAAACTTAAGGACATTATTTATTTTTCTGCCCCCCCCAAAAAAACCTAAGGAGAGTTAACTGTATATTTTAGATCTCGGCACCACTGGGTTGATGTAAGTTGTATTTGCCTTTCCAGTCCATAAAGAAACAATAAAATAAAATACAATACAATACAATACAATACAATACAATACAATACAATACAATACAAATGTATTTCTATATCCCAGAGCACTGTACAAAAAGACAAAACAAGAGAACCCATATGTACAATACACTCCAGCTACAACCAATTATATAAAAGCACATTGAAAGAAAATATGTTTTCAATTTAGACTTAAAATAATCCAATGTTTCAACCTGCCTAATGTCAGGTTGTCACACCGTACTAATTAACAAGATATCTTGGTCTAAAAACCATGAAGATATAAATGATTGTATTCCTCTCTAAAAAATAAATAAATAAATAATATACCATCATTGAGTTTGGAATGGGATAAACTCATAATAAATATTGCTCCAGTACATTCAGCACATTTGTCATGAGTGTGTCAAATAAAGAATCTTTTAAAGCATTAAATAAAGTTATTTTGGAGTTCAATCGCTGCTTGCTTAACAGCTTAAGTAAGCGAATCTCAGTTACATTGCTTTCTCTATAGTACATCATACTTATTTGTACTACTACAACTACTCCTAATAATAATAATAATAATAATAATAATAATAATAATAATAATAATAATAATAATAATAATGATGACTTTTAATCTTATGTTAGAGTTCTCGGGATCCTGGTCCACTTTGTTTTGATTTCAGACAACACCTTCAGAGAGAACACTCTATGGACTGTGGAATGACAATGTGTCAGCGGACTCTGTGATGCAGAATCTCATCGAAGGCCCTGCCATTCCTGCCGTGGCTCAAGGTGTGTTCCTGTGAAAGAGCAGCCCCTGGTATGACAGGTATGTGAAGCAGTGCAATGGTCTGGAGCACATCTTCACACCTGTGTGGGGTATTGAATGTCTCGAGGACACAGCATTCAAAGCAAATGGGCTTCCGTTCCGCTCTGTTGTTTTTTTTTTTCTTCTTCTTAGTAGCTGTTAATGAGTTCTGTTTTTGCCTTTAGCTCAGTTCTACCAATTTTGGTTTTTCCTCTAAACTATGGCCCTAGCTACAACCAATGTGGTTTATGAAAAGTACCTCCAAGTTAGCATTTGAGTTCAGTAGAAACATACAGCATATTTCCTTCAGTCACTGTGTGCACAATTGTTTCCTATCTATCTATGTATCTATTTTATAATGCATAATGTTTTTTCAAAGTTTTGTCAGAGCAACTTCTCAAACTCCAAGAGTTCACACTAACTGTTTTAAAATGTCTAAAACTTTAAGAAAAAAATGTGTGATATATAATTACATGGATATTTAAAGAGAATAAAAAATGTTCTTAGAGTTTACCAATCTGAGTGAAAATTACATAACATCCTAAATAGTCTTTATAGTATTATTTATATTATTAAGTGTGAGAAACAAAGTAAAAAAGACAAACTTTTTAGCCTCAGCAGAAACAAAGCTAAAGTATTTCACGTTTGTTTTTATAGTTTTATCTCAGAGTAAATCTCTGTATAAGGTTGTTGTTAGCACTGACATTGGCAGCTTGGTAAATAGACTGCTGCACAATGAAAGTTTCGAGTACTGAACATATATGAATTGTCCTAATTTTACAAAGTAAGTTAGAGTCTAGTTAATACTCATTAGTGCATGTGTAACGGGCAGTGTTGTGTGATACACTGCCATTACGGATTCTGTCCCCTGTCAGTAAGATGAGTCGAGGCAAAAAGCTCTAAAACCAGGAATGGTCAAGACCCTCTTGCAGTGCGTAGTGTCGCCAGTTTCCCACCCAGCCTCTGCCCTGTTACACTTGTACTACTGAGTTGTACTGTACAATATTACATTAACATGTTCAAAATTAGCCTTGTCATTGGCCTGGTGCACAGTAATGCTATGATTCGTCAGCTAGGACATTGTCCATAATGTTGATGTTTGCCCTTCTGTCGGATTTTGTCCTGTTTTTCGGCAATGTTCCTGGGTTTATCACTGCACACTGCCTTATGGATCACTCTGAACATCCCTGAATGAAACCCTTTCTGTGTGTGGAAACCACTGATACTCAGTAATAATAATTCTTCTAAAATATATTCAGTAACACTTTACATGAAGTGTCTCTAATTAATGTGTATCTACATTGTAGTTACTTAGTAAATGTGTGTGTACTTAAAATGTTATTATGTATAGTTACAACATACTTAGGGGTAGATGTAAGGATATGCGCAAAGTGATTTACGGGTGCAAAACCCCCATAATGCTAAATGCTAAAAATACGGCGTATGTAAAGAGTGTTGTTAACCTGGCCTTCTGTACCCGCTATCAGATTTGCATTTTGCCATCATTAATGCATTAAAATTATATTGAAATGAATTCAAATGAAGAAAAGAGCATGGAATTGGGCAGGATCTGGATACTAAGCAGGTGCAGACATAATGTGATGTAAGGATTTTGCCTTGTACTTAGGCAACTGCTGACCCTCCAAAAACTTTACACCTCTTCATACAAGGTGCAAACCATTGTAGAAGCGAGTAATTAAGAGCTCATTATCATAATTGCGGATCATTATTTGAGTAATTTGTGTGTTGAGTATTTTGCATTGCTCTTAAGATTACATAGGCCGCAGTGCAAAATAATTGCTGGGCCGCGATGCAATTTGAATTTTGCATCCACAATTATTTGCACTGCGCCTATACTTACATCTATCCTTTTAATGTGTGAATTGTTTTGCATGATATAACCCTAACCCTATCACTAACCCTAACCCTAACTCTATACCTAACCCCTCTAAACTTAACTCTAAGCCTAACCCTAACCCCCCTAACCCTAACTCTAAACCTTTTCTGATACAATTGTGTACTTACATATATTGTGCAAAAAGATTTACACATACATTGTAACTATGTATTATAACATTTTAATTTTGTGTAAGTATACATGTATTTAATAAGTAATTAGAGACACTTAATATAAAGAATTACCATATATTCATGTGATTGCTTCCTGGCTACCCAATATATCAAGAACTTTTGCTAAAAGCAAACTGGTCCAGATATTTTTAGTGCTTGTCCATGTTTATTTTTATCAAGACAGAAAGTACTGAATGTGATGAGCGATTTAGACTGTAATTTAGCAAACAACAAAAAAAGGTAATAGTGTAACTCTGTAATTGCTTTTTAAGAAGAGATTCTCAATGCAAGCCTATTGACATTAACAAGGTCCTTGGGGTCCACTGCAGGCTACTTGGAAGTTAACCCAAGCCCATATTACCTGCGAGTGAGTAAGGGGGCCATTTCCTACCTGCTCCGTTGGTTGGCTTAGCCGTTAAGTTTGACAGACTTCCAGCACTTGTCAGTGCTTGGTTTGGAGGCATACTCCGGATTATGACAGCAGACTCATATCACATGCATTGCCCCCAGTAATTTTGAAGCAAGTGCAAATGTAAAAGCAAATTTCATGATAGGAATAAAACAATTTGTACTGAGAATGCAATTGAGTAGGCCTTTGAACTTCTTTTAACTGTGCAGTAATCCGGCCAGTATGTCTTTTTTAAGTACAAGAATGTCTTCTGGGATGCTTGCCTTAAATATTACTTACACATTGGTATAAAAAAAATAAACAATACCATATTGTTTTCAAACAAATCTGTTTTTATTATTTTACAGTTGTTGTTGTCCCGGGAAACGCTTGTTTACAATATTAGTCGTAGGTTAGTGACCTCATCTGTAATATGAATGAATGAAGTTCCATGTAGTTTCACAGACTTTTCTGCTAGAAAATATATTTTGCCTTTACACTGTCATGTTAGAAAAGTGGGTACAAGTGAGATGGTGAGATCTGAGATGAGTCATCATCTTCAAAAACAGAAACAGCTAACGAACATACGAAAAAGCACAATGCAATACAACCTAAGAAAAACATATATAAAGGATTCACTCATAAAAATGGTGCAATTTCCACTTAAAAACCTTGATAAATCTGGCTAAGTGTGCATTACAGTGGAGATAATGAAATAACAATTTCAACATCAACCCCAAAACTATGCCCTAAAGCAGAACAACCCATCTCTCCGAGGGAGTCTACAGATAGTTATTTCTTTATAAATCATAAATAAATACATTTTTAAAACGGACACAAATCACACCATCAAAGAAAACTGCCATGCCAAGTAGGGTTACATTGTTCCAATTGTTTAATATTCCAGAATAAGGATAGAAAATCCAAGAGGACCCAGTTCCAATTCAAAATTACTGATGAATCACTGTATGCTTTTGTAAAAGCCCTTCTAATTACTTTTTTAGGGCACATTGGATACACTTACACTACTCCTTCAAGCAAGTTTTGAGACTATTGGAACACAGTGGTATACATGTACTGCTTCAGAGAGTTACAGAAACTCCTGCTTGGAGAATAGGGAACTTTTTTTTTTTTAGCTTTTTTCTTCAAGCGGTTTTATGTCAGTATCAGAGGTTAACACTTCAGTTATTTCCATCACTGTCTAGTTAGCATTAAGAAGTCAGAATGGAATCAGGTTATGTCACACCTTTCAAAACCATGTCTTAACATGTATACAATAAGGCTGCGGAATACACTGCACATTTTGCGCTAGTTGTTGTCTTAAAAGAGTTTGAAAATTGTGAAAGCGTATTCCTTAAATTGGAAAAAAGTGTTTTTTTTTGTAGATCAGCCTAATCTAAAGTACATGGGCAACATGTAAAATAAATACATTTTGTATAACTTCTTGTTATATATAAACACACGCACACACACACACACACACACACACACACACACACACATATATATATATATATATATATATATATATATATATATATATATATATATATATATATATATATATAATTTATTGCTATCATATTCTTCAAACAACTGCAAACAAACTATATTGCTTGAGGAATTTACATGTTTAGCAATAATCTTGGACTACCTGATATTAATGTTAACCTCCAAAACTGACATGCAGCTGCGCATAACCTAACGTCAGTGTTCTTCCTTGTCAAGTTTTGATTACTGGATTAACCAGCCTGTGCATTTTGAGAACACACATAGAGACATGCAGGATTGCCATGTTTAATTTTCTTGGAACAAAATGCTTTTGCCGTGTGATCCTTAATGTGAATCGAGAAAAAATAACTATTTTAAATAAATAAATACATGAACAATATGTCCGACTGGCCGCATGGCGCCATGGCTCTTGGATGCTTGGGATGCAGTTAGTTCTTCTTCTCCACATAGAGATTAGTTTAGAAGTCGGTATATCCAGGCAAAGGTCCATCTGTTCTGAGATTGCAAAGAATATGTCCACTGGGAGCAGAGTATGTTGCTTGCTCCCAGACACTGACGGAGGAAGATATACATACCACCAGTAAAATAAATATGCACATTTTAAGTCAACATTAATACAGTTATTGTACGGTGGGCTCAACAACCTTATTGCAAGATTGCTTTGGAAGATCTCCCAACAACTGCAAAGGAAAGGCATTCACTCTCTAAAAGAAGACTAGATATTGGCTAGTGAGTCCATTGTTTTTATTGGCTGTGCCAGGTGTCAATAGAAAAATGGTGGCCCGATGAACTAAACAAAAGCTGCAGCTTGCTCGCTGCGGCTGACTGTTCAGGACCCAACCCAGGTAGCTGGGGAAAGGATGAGCCAACCAAATCCCAGCAAACACCTCAGTCTCTGACTCTCCCATTCGCTCCCATGCTTGCTTCAGTTTTTTAGTTGTTGTTATTATAACACACACATACACACAAAGTCACAGCTGTCCAGCACTTTTTTTCTTGATAGAAGCGTGTTTGGACATATGTTTTAGACACACCACCAGGAGTGTTTGGACACACCATCAGCTTCACTTCTCAGGTTTAATCCAAGCTGGGGGGGATTCCTGCAGATTTATTTTGTCCTCGTTGTTTTTCAATATAGTTGTACATATGCCGGTATATACATATATATTTTACATATTCTATAATAAATAGTGCATTGCACTAGAAAATATCTTAGTGTTCGTGGGTAGTCTGGAGCCCCCAGCTCAATGTCTGGGGATCCCCTCCGAAGGGGGCTAGTTAGTCCTCTGATGTGACGTCAATGTCCTCTGAGCTGGACTGCTTGGTGGCCATCCGCCACCTGTTGATATGGTGAGACCCCTTCTTCTTCTGCTGAGACTCTGGGCCCTCCTCATCCAGCTTCTGCCTCTTGTGCTTTGTCCGTCTGTTCTGGAACCACACCTTTACCTGGGGAAGGAGCGACACAGCACCACAGTCAGGAACAACTACCCAGCCAACCCCAGTAACAACAATTGTTGTTGTGCATTACTATGCCAATTATCAAAACAGTTTAGTCTTTTTTTTTTGTCTTCCAAATCCGAGAACATCTAACAAAAGACAAGATCATCTTGTAGGTAATGACTCAGTGGAGTGCATTAAAAAAATGTGCATACATGTTTTATGATGTGTTTCAATTTAATTACTTTATATGACAAAACGTAAAACTCTAGCCTTTTTTTTCATTGGTATTTATTGTACTGGAATGTATTTTCTAGTTTCTGAAGCTCTATCCTGAACCTGATTATTAACAGTATTGTAACCTTGCCAAAACAATATAAAATACATTCCAGCAATACGCTAATGTGTCAAACTATGCTACTAAATTAAATAAATAAATAAATACATTGCTTTCAAATAAAATGATCATATGCATTTATTATTATTATTATATGAAAATGAAGATGATCGTGTATGAAGAGAAATAAAAACTAACAAAACTAGCAAAAGTTCACCTTCACCTTTCAACACTCAATTCTTTTTAAGTAAAACTATAACAAAAAGAAAAGAAAAACTTGTGTGTAATTCTACCCATAAACCATGTTTATTTAGTTATTAATGTAATTATTTGTTAGAATTAAATGTAGAATATTTAGATTTGCTATTTGATGTGTTATTTTATTCTGTTGTGTAGTGCACTGTGCCACTAATGTGGTACTGTAGCTTTAATTAGAAGTCCAACGCGCACTGTGGCATTGCTGCTCATTGCTTGTGTTTTCGAATGATCGTCTTCACATCGGGTTCAGGTTAAATGAATGTGTCCTGCATCACAATCGGGTCATTCGCAAGACAACCCCACCCTGAACACACTGTGCCCGCACGAGCATAATCTCTCTACTCACCCTGACAGTATCGCCATTTCCTTTTCAGCCTAACATGATTAACATCAATTAGTTGATAAGTAAATCCTCCTGATTATTTAGCGGTCCGTTTATTTTTTAGCAATTACTTTAAAAAAGTGCAAAATTATAACGGAATCGCTATAATAATTATTTTTTATTATTTCTAGCGTGTTTTCTGTGTATTTTCTGTATATTCTGTGTTTTCAGCTAGCACTGGTTAAGTCCCTTTCGGCCTTGTGTGCAGTGGGAAGCCTGCGTCTCTACTGCCATTCCTCCCAGAATCTTAGCGCACCAAGTCGATAACTTGTTCAGCTGATATTTATATATTTAGAATATTATTGAAAATATATTATTTAATGAGTGTCTAATTATTAATTTTCCAGTATTGTTTACCATGTATTTCGCTTTGTGTTTCCTTTCGGTTGTATACATATACTGTTTTTCATTTCTTACAGGTAAAGGTAAGTATTGAATCCCGAGCAGCTGGGTGTTCCTACTTTAGCAGCTCGTTGCTGTTTTAGTGCAGCTGTCCAGCAGCACTATTACAAAGGTTTGGTCGCAAGCAGGCTATTTCTAATCTCGTGTTTGTACTGACTAAGAAATTAGCCAGTGGCTTGTGCAGGTGGGCATCCCTGCTACTCGCTACAAAACAGTAACTAGCGACCTGTTGCCCCCGTTTGGTTCAACAGCATGCCTTATCAGCCGGGTCTGAACCGCAACCTCCTATTGACAGTGACAACTCTACAGGCACAGCCGAGCCATCTACGCCTAGGCGTAGTGCTGGGCAGCATCACCAGGAGAGAGGACATCACCACCGACGCGTCCAACTCAGGCTGGGATGGAGTGTGTAATGGCCGAGGCGTACAGGGTGTGTGGCAGCCCCCATGGGAGGGTCACCATATCAATATTTTGGAACTGCAGGCAGTGTGCCTGTCCTTGCAAGAATTTTTGAAGCAGGTTCGGGGGAGACACGTGCTCGTCCGTACGGACAACACATCTGTGGTGTCCTACATAAACCACCAGGGTGGTTTATGGTCGCCCAGTCTCCACCATGTGGCCCACAAGCTTCTGCTGTGGGCCCAGTTGAACCTCCTCTCACTTCTGGCAGTTCACCTGCCTGGAGTACCAACTGCGCTGCAGACTTCCTCTCGAGCGGTTCCCCAGCGGCTCGGAGTGAAGTTCGCAAGCCTTTTGGGAGAGATTCGGGAGAGCAGAAGTAGACCTTGTTGCCTCTCAGGAGTCAACACATTGCCCCCTGTGGTTCTCCATAAAAAGAGAAGGAGGACTTCTAGGGATAGATGCACTGGCACACCCGTGGCCAGCACGTCTACTCTATGCGTTTCCGCTGCTGGCGCTGCTACTGCTGTGTTTGGAGAAGGTCAGGAAAGTTTGGTTCTCCCCTCTGATACAGCTCAGGTGCAGGGTACCATGTGGCACCCCAACCCACCAAGCCTACCAAGTCTGGCCCCTGAACATAGCGATCCATGCAGTTATGTTTTGTGTTGTGTTCCTGTATTGTGTTCCCTTTCCGCTCTGTATTTCCCGCCGTTGCTTGTTTTACCGTCTCTGCGTCTATGTGTAAATGTAACCTGCGCGTGTGGTGCTGTCTGTGTCTCCCCTGTATTTATTATTATTATTTGTTTATTTAGCAGACGCCTTTATCCAAGGCGACTTACAGAGACTAAGGTGTGTGAACTATGCATCGGCTGCAGAGTCACTTACAATTACGTCTCACCCGAAAGACGGAGCACAAGGAGGTTAAGTGACTTGCTCAGGGTCACACAATGAGTCAGTGGCTGAGGTGGGATTTGAACCGGGGTTACAAACCCTTTTCTTTAACCACTGGACCACACAGCCTCCTTATTTGGCTGTTGGTTGTCTATGCCCATTGGTCCTGGTGTGAGGCTGAGTGTTTAAAGCTCTGGCACCCTATTAACATAATGGGGCAGAGATATATTATAAAAGGGCGCTGCGCCGCCATTTGGTGTTGCTGTTGCTGTCCTGATTTGCTTGTGTTCTAGAAAGCTTTGAAGCAGTCAGAGCAGTGGTCTCTGAGTGGGCGCTAGAGATTAGCTTCTGGAAATATTTGGAACTGATTTCAGTGTGTTGTGTCCCTTCTTCCGTCTGCCTGCGTGCGTACAACGCTACAGTACTGTAACTATAACAGCAACTTTTAGAGTGTATTATAGATTTAAAATATTGCTTCAGTATTCAGAAGTATAAGACATAATTAATTTAGAAAGAATGGCACATAGCATTAGCAATACACCTGAGAATGAAACATTATTCATCTCATTAATTATTGATTAAGAATATTTGTTTCGGGTAATAAAATTGATAAGAAAATATATTTAAAAGAAAACAAAACAGAGCCATGTGATCAATTGTTTTATGTAGTATTTTCTACAAGTGTGGTAATGGCATATTTTATGCTGTATGTTTTTTCCTGTACTTTTCATGAATGGACATGATGATTATTATATGACACCTAAAATGAATAACAATACCAGTGACAAAATACTAAAAATGTGAAAAAGGTGGCTTATCCCTTCTTGTAATGCACATACACTTACCAAGGGTTCGAAGTAAGCATGAATCGATATGGCTCTGTTAGACATGCTGCCGGTCAATATACTGACTGCACAATTGTCCTTCTAGCAATTCTGTTGCATTACAATATTTCCACACAATGCATAAGCCTGCACCTTGTATCACAAACTGCACAGGCAACGCACATAACCTACCTTTTTAATACTTTTTGTTTCCTTTTATGGGGGTTTGTTTCTGTGAAATCTTATCTGCTTCATAATTTCTGAAGACCGTGTTGGATTGATCTGGAAATGTGTACACAGCTTTATGAATGTGGGGGAGGAAACGCACCTTAGAATAGATACCAGCATAATAAATATGTTCGCGCGCACACCGGTGTGATTTACCGTGTTCTGCAATTCACAGGTTTAGATCATAGGAACGCCTGGAGGGGGAGAGTGAATACAACATTTAAAAAGGGATCTATAAGCAAAATTAAGTTTAGAATCAGGAGTTTTCCTTAAGTTAGGCATGTATAGCTCAACGTCGAACCATGAGCACCGTCGCTGTCTTTATTATAAATGCTTTCCTGTTATATATATATATACAGTACTGTGCAAAAGTTTTAGGCAAGTGTGAAAAAATGCTGTAAAGTAAGAATGCTTTCAAAAATAGACATGTTAATAGATTATATTTATCAATTAACTAAATGCAAAGTGAGTGAACAGAAGAAAAATCTAAATCAAATCCATATTTGGCGTGACAACCCTTTGCCTTCAAAACAGCATCAATTCTTCTAGGTACACTTGCACAAAGTCAGGGATTTTGTAGGCATATAGTCAGGTGTATGATTAAACAATTATATCAAACAGGTGCTAAGGATCATCAATTCAATATGTAGGTTGAAACACAATCATTAACTGAAACAGAAACAGCTGTGTAGGAGGAATAAAACTGGGTGAGGAACAGCCAAACTCAGCTAACAAGGTGAGGTTGCTGAAGACAGTTTACTGTCAAAAGTCATACACCATGGCAAGACTGAGCACAGCAACAAGACACAAGGTAGTTATACTGCATCAGCAAGGTCTCTCCCAGGCAGAAATTTCAAGGCAGACAGGGGTTTCCAGATGTGCTGTCCAAGCTCTTTTGAAGAAGCACAAAGAAACGGGCAACGTTGAGGACTGTAGACGAGTGGTCGGCCAAGGAAACTTACTGCAGCAGATGAAAGACACATCATGCTTACTTCCTTCGCAATCGGAAGATGTCCAGCAGTGCCATCAGCTCAGAACTGGCAGAAAACAGTGGGACCCTGGTACACCCATCTACTGTCCGGAGAAGTCTGGTCAGAAGTGGCCTTCATGGAAGACTTGCGCCAAAAGCCATACCTCCGACGTGGAAACAAGGCCAAGCGACTCAACTATGCATGAAAACACAGGAACTGGGGTGCAGAAAAATGGCAGCAGGTGCTCTGGACTGCTGAGTCAAAATTTGAAATATTTGGCTGTAGCAGAAGGCAGTTTGTTCGCGAAGGGCTGGAGAGCGCATACGAATGAGTGTCTGCAGGCAACAGTGAAGCATGGTGGAGGTTCCTTGCAAGTTTGGGGCTGCATTTCTGCAAATGGAGTTGGGGATTTGGTCAGAATTAATGGTCTCCTCAATGCTGAGAAGTACAGGCAGATACTTATCCATCATGCAATACCATCAGGGAGGCATCTGATTGGCCCCAAATTTATTCTGCAGCATGACAACGACCCCAAACATACAGCGAAAGTCATTAAGAACTATCTTCAGCGTAAAGAAAACAAGGAGTCCTGGAAGTGATGGTATGGCCCCACAAAGCCCTGATCTCAACATCATCGAAGTCTGTCTGGGATTACATGAAGAGAGAGAAGCAACTGAGGCTGCCTAAATCCACAGAAGAACTGCGGTTAGTTCTCCAAGATGTTTGGGCCAACCTACCTGCCGAGTTCCTTCAAAAACTGTGTGCAAGTGTACCTAGAAGAATTGATGCTTGATGCTGTTTTGAAGGCAAAGGGTGGTCACACCAAATATGGATTTGATTTAGATTTTTCTTCTGTTCACTTACTTTGCATTTAGTTAATTGATAAATATAATCTATTAACATGTCTATTTTTGAAAGCATTCTTACTTTACAGCATTTTTTCACACCTGCCTAAAACTTTTGCACAGTACTGTATATATATATATATATATATATATATATATATATATATATATATATATATATATACATTTCCAGTCAAAAGTTTGAGTACACCTGCTTGAAACCAGGTTTTTCATGATTATCTATGCTTTTAACTGTATAAACACTAAATATTTCATTATATGATACGTGTACTATATAAGCTGATAATCATAAGTGAATTGCATTCAAATATTTTATTTTTAAATGAAAATGTAAATCTTGTCAATTTCAATGAAATGGTCACCCAAAGCAAGGGGATTTCAGTCTGAAGCCCAAGTCAGTTAAAAGTCTGAAATGTGTATAATTCAGTGTTAGAACACTGGCCTAAGTATAAAAGTGTTAGATGTTCTCCAAGTTAACTAGCATGTTCCTAATTAACCTTTTGTCACCAATTATTATTGAGGGTTGATGATTACTATAAATATAGGTAGCATAGGCACAAGTTGTCATTCCTGAATGTAAGGGAGCAGAAAATGGCAAAATACGCTCAGTTAATCTGTAATTACTTTAAGAAATGAAGGTAAATCTTTAAGACAAATCGCAAGAACTTTGCAAGTGTCTGTAACTGCTGTGGCCCAGACCATGAAACGATTTGAAGAAACTGGCACTCATGAGGACCGAACAAGGTCAGGCAGGCCAAGGGTGACCTCAGAATCAGAGAACAAGTTCATTCGAGTCACAAGTCGGCGAAACCGGCGATTAACTGCCCCTGAAATACAAGCTCAGCTAAATGCTACTAGAAGTACAGATGTTTCAACATCAACTGTTCAGAGGACCGATGAGTCAAAATTTGAAATAATTGGGTCCAACCGCCGAGTATTTGTAAGACGCAGAGAGGGTGAGCGCATGAGTTCTGCATGTGTGGTTCCCACTGTCAAGCATGGAGGAGGCAGTGTCGTGGTCTGGGGTTGCTTTGCTGGTGACAGAGTTGGTGATCTTTACCAAGTCCATGGCAAGCTCAACCAGCATGGCTATCATATCATACTTCAGAGGCATGCCATTCCATCAGGATTACGGCTAGTTGGGCAGTCCTTCATTCTTCAGCAAGATAATGACCCGAAACACACCTCAAAGTTGTGCAAGAACTATCTGGCGAAGAAGGAAAGTGAAGGACAACTCAATTAAATGACCTGGCCTGCCCAGTCTCCAGACTTCAATCCCATAGAACTTGTATGGGACAAACTGGACAGAAGAGTCAAAGCAAAGCTACCCACAAGTGCCCTACATCTCTGGGAATTGCTGCATAAGAGCTGGGAAGACATGTCGGGTGATTTCCTGCTGAAACTTGTTAACGGAGGCTGTTATTAAGGCAAAGGGTGGCTATTTTGAGGAATCCAAGATTTAGAGACAATTTTCAATTTTCTTGAACATTGCTTTGATACTCCTTATGTTTTGTTTTGTATATTGTAACATGTGTTTTCATTTTCAAGTATTTACAGAAACGTATACGACGTAAAACATTGTCAATTATGAAAAAACCTAGTTTCCAGTAAGTGTACTCAGACTTTTGACTGGTACTATATATATATATATATATATATATATATATATATATATATACACTACCAGTCAAAAGTTTTAGAACACCTCCATTTTTCCAGTTTTTATTGAAATTTACGCAGTTTAATGTCTCAATGTACTCTGAAATTAAAGCATAGAACAAATAACAATTGGAGATAAAAAAAAGAAACCATGGAATCGTTTTGTTTAACAAAATTTAATCTAAATTTTTGACTCATCAAAGTAGCCACCTTTTGAAGATATAACAGCCGAACACACTTGTGGCATTCTTTCTACAATGGAAATCAAATATTGTTCGGAAAGTTCTTCCCAACACTGTTGCAGAAGTTCCCACAAATGTGTTGCACTTGTAGGTTGCTTTGCTTTCACCCTTCTGTCCAGTTCATCCCAAACCAGCTTGATGGGGTTTAAGTCTGGAGACTGTGCTGGCCATTCCATGATTTGAAGCCTACCGTCTTGTTCTTTTCTTCTAAGGTAGTTCTGACATAGCCTGGAAGTATGTTTTGGGTAATTGTCTTGCTGTAGGATGAACCCCTGACCAACTAGGCGTATACCAGAGGGTATTGCATGGCGCTGCAAAATGCTGTGGTAGCTGTTTTGGTTCAGGGTGCCACTCACTCTGTGCAAGTCGCCGACTCTGGATCCAGCAAAAGAGCCCCAGACCATCACGCTTCCTCCTCCATGTTTGACAGTTGGTGTCACACATCGAGGAACCATCCTTTCGCCTACTCGACGGCGTACAAAAACCCTGCGTAATGAACCGAAGATTTCAAATTTTGATTCATCGGTCCATAAGACCTTCTTCCAGTCTTCAGTAGTCCACTGGCGGTGCTTCATGGCCCAGGCAAGCATCTTTTTCTTATTTTGCCATCTTAGCAATGGCTTTCTTACTGCCATTTGACCTGTCAAACCTGCAGCTCGAAGTCTTCTCTTCACAGTTGAAACTGAGACTTGCTTACTTCGACCAGTGTTAAGCTGTGCTTGAAGCTGTTGTCCCGTGAGCCGCCTATCACGCAAGCTGTTGACTCTCAGAAACTTGTCTTCTGATTCTGTTGTGGCTTTGGGTCTGCCAGACCTCTTCCTGTCAGAGTTTCCTCCAGTTTCCAAGTGCCTTTTGATGGTGTAGGAAACTGTACTCACTGACACCTTCGCTTTCTTTGCAATTTCTCTAAAGGAAAGACCTACACTTTTAAGGGTTATAATGGTCTGTCTGTCTTCCTTTGTTAATTGCCTTTTTCTCACCATTACGATAGCAATATACTACTTCCTGCAGTACAATACTGTCCAAATAATGCTTAAGAGGGTGTAGTAACACAGTCTGTTCCAACACTGCTTTTATACAGACAGAGGGTTTGTAAGTAATCAACAAAAGTTGGGACACCTGTAGGAATTGTTAGCATCAACTTTCAAGGCTTAATTTACTTCCATTGCTGCAGAACAGCTGTAAGTTGTTAACCCATTACTTGTTCCCTGAAAAAGGCCTTTTTGTATAACTGAAATGTACATTATTTTTCAGTTTTTTCAGTTTTTTTAAACTTTTTTTTTAACGTCTGGCAGTTTACCGCTTACCTTTGTACCATTTCAGGTTATTCACTGGACTTGAACTGCTTAAATTTCAATAAAAACTGGAAAAATGGGGGTGTTCTAAAACTTTTGACCGGTAGTGTATATATATATATATATATATATATATATATATATATATATATATATATATATATATATATATATACAGTGCCTTGCAAAAGTATTCAGACCCCTGACCAATGCTCTCATATTACTGAATTACAAATGGTACATTGAAATTTCGTTCTGTTTGATATTTTATTTTAAAACACTGAAACTCAAAATCAATTATTGTAAGGTGACACTGGTTTTATGTTGGGAAATATTTTTAAGAAAAATAAAAAACTGAAATATCTTGCTTGCATAAGTATTCAACCCCCACACATTAATATTTGGTAGAGCCACCTTTCGCTGTAATAACAGCTTTAAGTCTTTTGGGGTAAGTATGTACCAGCTTTGCACACAGTGTCGGAGTGATTTTGGCCCATTCTTCTTGGCAGATTTGCTCCAGGTTGTTCAGGTTGGTTGGACGACGCTTGTGGACCGCAATTTTCAAATAGTGCCACAGATTCTCAATGGGATTGAGATCAGCACTTTGACTGGGCCACTGTAGGACATTCACCTTTTTGTTCTTGAGCCACTCCAATGTTGCTTTGGCCTTGTGCTTGGGATCATTGTCCTGCTGAAAGGTGAATTTCCTCCCAAGCTTCAGTTTTTTAGCGGACTGAAGCAGGTTCTCTTGCAGTATTTCCCTGTATTTTGCTTCATCCATTCTTCCTTCAATTTTAACAAGATGCCCAGTCCCTGCTGAGGAGAAGCATCCCCACAGCATGATGCTGCCACCACCATACTTCACTGTAGGGATGGTGTGTCTTGAGGCATGGGCAGTGTTAGGTTTGCGCCACACATAGCGCTTTGAGTTTTGGCCAAAAAGCTCTATCTTGGTCTCATCTGACCACAAAACCTTTTCACGCATCGCACTCTCATGCTTTCTGGCAAACTCCAGACGTGCTTTCAGATGGTACTTTTTGAGTAACGGCTTCTTTCTTGCCACCCTCCCATACAGGCCAGTGTTATGCAGAGCTCTTGATATGGTTGACTGGTGCACCATTACTCCACTCCCAGCCACTGAACTCTGTAGCTCCTTCAAAGTGATTGTTGGCCTCTGTGTGGCTTCTCTCACAAGTCTCCTTCTTGTTTGAGCGCTGAGTTTTGAGGAACAGCCTTTTCTTGGCAGTGCCTGGGTGGTGTGATGCAGCTTCCACTTCCTGATTATTGATCCAACTGTGCTCACTGGGATATCCAAACACTTGGATATTATTTTGTACCCTTTCCCTAATCTATGCATTTGTATTACTTTATCTCTAACTTCTGTAGAATGCTCTTCGGTCTTCATTTTCCTTCAGATTCACAGCCTTACCAATGATTCTTCAACAGTGGGGTTTTTATCCAGAAAATGTGACAGCAACTTTAATGGTTCACAGGTGGAGGCCAATGGTAAGGTAATTGTGTCCTCGTTAGGGCAATTTCTTTCATCGGTGTAAACTGGGAGCTTCCACAGCACAGGGGTTGAATACTTATGCAAGCAAGATATTTCAGTTTTTTATTTTTCTTAAAAATATTTCCCAACATAAAACCAATGTCACCTTACAATAATTGATTTTGATTTGATTTAATTGTTTCAGTGTTTTAAAATAAAATATCAAACAGAACGAAATTTCAATGTACCATTTGTAATTCAGTAATATGAGAGAATTGGTCAGGGGTCTGAATACTTTTGCAAGGCACTGTATATATATATATATATATATATATATATATATATATATATATATATATATATATATATATATATATATATACTGATGCATTTGCATCTTAAACAACAATAATTAAGTCTGCATTTTTTTTGTTTTTTTGTTTTCCTTTGTTTTGTTTTTGGTCTGCATGAGTACCTACCAGTTATATAAACCTCTGTCTAAAGGCTTTGTCTGACCTGCTGGCACTTGCACATCTGCAACCTCCACCACTGGGGCTTCAAGTTCAGCATCTGCTTCCCTCAAACCCTGTAATCTTTCCTCTGTAAGTTCAACATCCATTATGGAGAGCTATGTTGTGTAAAACACAAGAAGCCAGGATGATATTGCTAACCTTCTAAAGAGTGTACTGCAGTGTTCCCCCAGAGACATCCAAAATCGGAATCACATTTTGAGGATTCCAGTAGATACCCGTTGTCCCCTATCACCCAGCCTCTAAGACTGTCATCCCGCTGAAACGCAGCTGCCACCTGCGAATTAGCGAGGATAAACAAGTCATGAGCAGAGCAACGATAGTTTGTATACCCATTTGTGATGTAGTTGTTGGCATCACAGATCACACACTACTTGCATGTTGACAGAATCGGTCCCCTTCTGATGTATGTAGAGGTGTCTATTCTGTGTCGGTGCCCGTACCTTAGTGCTACAGGCAAGCAGTGTGCTCTCCTCATGTCTCCTTCCAGGTCAGCCTGAATGAAGCAGTTGGCAGATGGCAGTGACTGTTTGTTGAGGCGAAATTGCTGCATACATTGTGTGTCAGACAGGCTCAGAAAAGACAGATGACTTCTAAATATTTGGGGAGGTCTCCTCCTCTCCTTGTCTGGCCACGTATAACATTAATCTGATGCTTCTCTCTCTCTCTCTCTCTCTCTCTCTCTCTCTCTCTCTCTCTCTCTCTCTCTCTCTCTCTTCTTTACCTGCTTCCCTGGTAGTTTCACCGGTATTTACAGTCGACCACGCACAGTTTAGACCTGGTTTTCACGTCAGCTGAAACCCAAACGCTTACACTGTTGATGGTTTGCTAAATCGCTACATCTGTATGTAAATGAGGATACTCCATAAAGTTCAGCCCATGTCCAGCGCTAACGCTGACTTGCCGACTGGAGCTAAATGTTCGCAGAAGTGCTGTTGCCTTAGGGGTTTGCGATCTTTGCTAAATAGGGCCGCCCCCTATACTGTATAGTTATGCTTTGTGTAGGCCTACTTTTGTTTGCTATATTGGTCTTTTTATATGTCATTTATATGTTGTGTTACTCTTTTTTAATTAAATCTTAAAGCAGAGCAACTAAACTAAAAAGGGGGCCGTGTGACCTAATGCGAGTTCTACAATGCAGGAATGATTGTGTTGTTATACCAAGTTGACCCACTTCCCCCACAACGCGTTGCGTTTGAGAAGCCACATTAAAAAAATAACACATAGTGCTAAATTTAGAACTACTAAAAAGATCAACGAATGCATTCAATGACAAACGTTTGACAAAGATTTGTAGTCGTTTGTCATTGAATGTATTTATTATTATTATTATTATTATTATTATTATTATTATTATTATTATTATTAGTAGTAGTAGTAGTAGTAGTAGTAGTAGTAGTAGTAGTAGCAGTAGTAGTGTACAGTCCGTTTTTAAAGCTGTATCATGTTTGTAATGCTTGTAAAACTCCTGTGGTGTTTGTTACCTGTGTTTCGGACAGACTGAGGCTGTTGGCTAGCTGCTTCCTCTCGGCCCCCACCACATAATGGTTCTTCTCGAAGGCCCTTTCCAACCGCAGGAGCTGTGACGGGGAGAAGGCAGTGCGGATCCGCTTTGGCTTCCTGGCGAAGGGGCCGTGCATTAACAAACTTTCCTGGGAAACCTCGCTTCCTGAGAACACAAATGGAGAACGGATCAGCCTCACTGTAGCGCTCTCCCACGGCCTTTGTTTGTTCATGGGAGTCCCGCTATTGGAGATTAATCTACTAGAAATGAGCTCTAACCAGACCTCCTTAATTAACCTCACGATTATTAGTACCCTGCAGTGAACAGATTGAAAGGGCTGACATCTCTGCTCTTGCGTGCTTTAGCTTTCTTTCTTTCTTTCTTTCTTTCTTTCTTTCTTTCTTTCTTTCTTTCTTTCTTTCTTTTCGATTTCTGTATTGTTCATTTTTGCGCTATTTTTTCTTCTTAATTTCTAATTGATTTTAAAACGTATTAGATTTACCCTTTCATTTCAGTTTTCCATTTTCATTTTATTATGATTGTTATTACTATAGATGTTTCCCTCGACAAACGCTTTCATTTCATTTCTCAAATCTCTTGCGCTCGCTTCATAATCAGACACTCCTCTCGTTCGTAAATTCTCTTATGTTCTTATGCATGTCTAATAACAACACATTTTTAGCCGGTGCCTCACATTTAGAATCTTATACGTTTTGCAAGTAAATGTCGAGCAGAGATCAAGTTTGTGAACATTTAATATCGTGCAGCAGTAGCCTAATAAAGCTAAAATAACAACCAACATCATACGGCATGATATGATGATGTACTGTAATTTTAATATAAAGTTAGAAGAATACCCATTCATCTTGGGCAGTTTGATATCAATAACTCGATCGAGCGTCAAAATCAAACAACGATTAGAACAAAATGTGCAAAACTTAATCGAAAACCATGAGGATCAGAAAGAAATAATGCTAATGAAAAATCAACATAAAAAATGATAACCCACTGTTCAGAAGTTCTCTCTTGTTTTATACAGGAATTGTTTTCTCCAAACATTTGTTTCTTTATTTTTTACACGAATATCAAAATAGGGTCTCAGTTTAATATTTGAACACATTGTTGAGTTTATTTGTTTATTTAATTTATGTCGGTTTAAAATCATAAACTACGTGCTCGGCCGTTAACTTGTTCGTTTGTTGTTCCTGCTGAATAGCTGATATATTCACAAAGCATTTCCCACTGTACATTTTTAGCTATCCCCAGCTGATGTTTTATTTCAAGAAAACCAAACACTGAAGCATAAAGATTCAATTAAACAGCCTAAGAGGCCCGTGCAGTTGTTTCTTGCTAATTCTCTGTAACATCAGAAGTTCGTTTGTCGGTTATAAAAACCTTTCGTTAGTAAATACCTTATGGGCATCCAGCTGCTATTTCAATGTAATAAGGGCAATGTGTAATATATCTTACCCGATTGTGAATGCCTTTAACATCATCAACACAGACAATAGCACAGGCATTGCATATAGAGGGGTCGAGTAATTTACTAAACACATTTGCTTTAGAAATGTACTACAGGAGAAACAAATTGCAGGCAATTATCTCTCACGCTAAATCCGCCTCGCTAATATTTGTTGTATAATTAGTAGGCCCTATATACCGGTATCTAAACATGGCAATTATATTAACGCGAGTAATTGGGGTTTTTTTTCAGTTTTTAAGCTGGAGGGCAAATTCCTCTTCTGTTGACAATCCAATAAATAAAAAAGACTTACAATTCAACTAAATGTATCTTGATTCTGGTTACCTTGTAGTCTAGAATACGCTAAATTACTATGTGATAATAAAAACAAAGCATTTCTGTTTTGATGTCACTGTGTTTATGAAGTATGGATGATGCAAATAATAATAATAATAATAATAATAATAATAATAATAATAATAATAATAATAATAATAATAATAACAGTCGCACACGAAATACGCCTTACAATGGGTTTCATAATGTTATCTTATTTGGCGTTCTTTAAAGTAATAGCTCATTCTATAAAGAAATTATTCGACCATAACTTCAAACATCCAATCATAGGCTTCAATCTTAAAAAAAAAATACATAAATCAACAAACACGAGATTTTAATATCATGCGCGTGAATTTCATTCGTTTAATTCAAATATTTTATTTAGCATGATATTTGCTCAATCTGTCAATACACAACTTTCTGAGTTGAACGGCACCAGGAAAAAGAAAACTCTACCCTCTAATGAAGAACACCTTGGCTTAGTGTACCTTAAACCTGTGCTTCACCGCGACCCAAGAAGTGTGGGTCCGTCCAGTGTCGGTCATCCAAGCTTTGGGCACACGAATGCACTGAAGGAAACTATATATATATTCAGTTTTTGATGTTAATGTGAAAATTGATCTTATTCAATAAAACATTCAGTTGCTGAGTTAAATAAAATGTGGTGTTATTTATTTAACTATCCTTTAAAGAATGTTACAACTGACCCTGGCCATGGGGTCAACTGCAAAATCTGACACCTTACTTTTGAAGCGCTCTTGCTGTATGTATATCTGCTCTTAAAACAGGATAACTATGGGGATTGTTAAAGGACAGATGTAAGTTGCTTGTATCAAAGTTTGGTCAAACTAGCTCAAATGGTCTGTGGTAATGGAGAGAAAGTAAAAAATAATGTTACATCTGTCCCCGGTATTCCATACACACACACACACACACACACACACACACACACACACACACACACACACACACACACACACACACACACACACACACACACACATATATATAGATATATAGCTACCACACTACTCATGTTAAGCTAAATAATTGTATGCAATATTTTAAAACACACTTTAGTATTTGTATCCCTTATAAACATCCCCGTGCATTTTCTCAAACAATTAAAATACACCACACAATGTATTTGACATCTTAAGACTAATGTTTAATTGTGGTTTTGCATCAGTAGTAAGACCCTTGTATTTCTCTCAATCTGACCCTCTCATCGCTAGTCCCGTGACGTATAACAATTCCAGCTATCTCGGGAGCAGAGCCGCGCTGCAGGAGCAGCCGTCGCCGGGAGCAAGGCGAGGAAATTTGCTGTCGAAGAGATAACTTAATCTTTTTCTTTCCTTCGAGAACAAAGCCTGCCTTTGATGATCTTTTTCTCCTTGTGTTATCCCCCCGTCCCACCCCCCAACCCCCTCGGTTAAGTGTACTGAGTGAAAGGTCTAATGTGGATTTGCATTTAGAACCCTGTAATGAGTTTAAGAGACCATTGGGAGGGAAACGCAGTAAGGCTCTAAGCTCGTCCTTCGCTTTCAATGAATTTATGCACCGATACTTGATATTCTGTCACCAACACTGACAGGACTGCAGTTAATACACGCCTCTGTGTCGTTTTATATAAAAACATAAATAAGGGGATGCATTAAGACAACGTGCACCCGATATTGATGTACAGTTTAGCCAATAAGTCTAAGATGATCAAATAATGTTTGATTGGGGGAAACACAGTTATATTTATAACATAAATGGTGTAATCCTTAACTAGACACTTTAGACCTGTACTGTGATAATTAAGGGCAAGGTCCTCAAAACTGTTTTTGGTATCTAGTTATTATTATTATTATTATTATTATTATTATTATTATTATTATTATTATTATTATTTTTTATTTATTTATTTATTTATTTATTTATTTATTTTTTTAAAGTTAAAACAAAAACTACTCCTGTTGACAAAGCTGTAAACATTCTAGAACATTTTTTGTAATAAATCCCTGGATATTAACAGACAAATATATTGTAAACTGTCTTCTACGGTTACACACCAATGAAATGTTTGAGTTGTTTCATTTTGGTTTGGGACATTTTTTTTTTTTTTACGACTTACAACATAGAATACAAAGCTCTGATAAAGTACCCCACGTTTTTAACATCCATCAACAATTACACATTAAGACATTTGATGTCAACATTTGTTGCTAATTACAAATAGCCGAATTCACGGAGTGTTTCTATGCACAGTGATTTGGGGTCTGAGCAGTGCCATCAATGATCAGCTCTATCTGCACTGACATCCTAATGAAAAGGTATTAGTTGTTTCTTATTAGACAACTAATAACATTATCACCTCAAACCAAATCCAAAATAATCATTTTAAATGTAACAAAAACAAAAACAGAAAATGTTCCAGCACAGATTCCGTTTATATTTAAACTTTTCATGTTTAATGATATAAATACTTATTATTATTATTATTATTATTATTATTATTATTATTATTATTATTATTATTATTATTATTTCAAATCAACGGGACTTTTGAATACCAGAAATAACTGTTTTAATGAATGTATAATGACGTCTTTAATCATTTTTTTTGTTACAAAGTGTCCCTCTTTAACCAACACAAAAATAGAGGCTTGCGCCTCAAACCAAGCTGTCAAAGTTTCCCTAACGCATTATTTGCATGATTTTTTAAGTAGGATAAACCCAGTAGCGAGGTCTCAATGTGTTAAATGACCTATACCCACAATAAATGTGCACTACTTTATAATACTAGTAATCATTTTCCAATTTAACACCAATACAATACAAAATAGCGTCGATGCACATATATTACATGATCCATTGTATAATATTATTCGAAGTTAATCGTTATATTGGTTTTGTACATTGCATTTATAATGAAATCGTACACAGTGAGCATGCATATTACTTGTCATTCTTTCATCGCAAAAAAGTGCATAAATAGACCAACGTAATAACGTAATATTCATAAATACATGTATACACAAATACATACATACATATATTATTATTATTATTATTATTATTATTATTATTATTATTATTATTATTATTATTATTATTAATGTACCTTGAAATCTGTGCCCAAAGAATCTGTTCCTTAAAACCCAGGGATAGAAATTAAGGGGGTCCCGGTGCTGGGGTCCAAAGAATGAGTGCGGGTGTTGCAGATGGGCGGCCCCGAGTTGGTGGGGGTGAACAGCCAGTGATGGGTGGTTCATCGCCTCAGGAAACACCAGCTCCGGGCTGGTGTACAGGGACCTACCCCCCGAGCTCTGGAAGCCGTTCATAAAGGCTTCTGCGGGGTTCGGGTAACTCAGAGCTGTGGGTCTGATGGGCTCCTCCGAAGTCAATGGAGTGTCCTTGGCTACTAGAGAGTCAATAGTGAAACAACGCTTTGCTGCCTGTTGAAACATTGTATGACAGTTCTGTGGGGAAATAAAGATTGAAATAAAATAAAAAGTCGGGATGCCTTAAGCAATTCTTACTATCCCAAACGAAAACGCGATGCTCTGGCTGAGAGAAAAGCGATAAACGAAGAGGTCGTCGCGGTTAAAATATATAGAGTGCGGATAGTTATTATCCAAAAAAGGAACCGAAGTGACAAGAGCTGTACCCAGGATCCATGCAGCTGCACGTGTGGCTCCTGGTCAAGTGAAAGCGACTGATGTGAGCGCTCCAGTGAAGTTTAAAAAGCGGCTCAGATTGTATGAAAGGAGTGAAATAGACCCTCGTACCTGGCTAGGGCAATCTGATTGGACAGCTTCACCTGCCTCCAAAAGGTTGGAGAGGGCACCTGGAGACATGGATCGTGTGACAAAGCGGACTGGAGCTACGCCGGAACTGCTTTCCTCTGAGCTGGTGGCTGTCTGGCATCGAAATGATTGCATTCATTATAATATGACCTATTGGACAATACAACAATATGGAGACTGTTTAATTAGTAAATCATGCGAAGCAACTTATAAATCACTTATTATTATTATTATTATTATTATTATTATTATTATTATTATTATTATTATTATTATTATTATTATTATTATTTCGTTTTTTGTAAACATATCTAATTTAGTATTTTACCGACAGACAGATAGATGGATAGATGGATGTATTTATTTTAATCTGGATCAAATTGTTTGCATTGCCAGCTGGAATAATATTTAATGACATAATATTCCTAGCAACAAACAGTGCTGTCTCCTATGACTTTTAAGAAGATTTTATAGCTATACTGCAGGTCATATTATATGTACCAATTTATTTGCGCGATGCCTATGCCCAATAAACAAATAAAACGCCTGTATAATTGTAGGCTATCTACGCTTTAATAACCCCATTTAAGCCCAACCCGGTGCTTTGTTATTACCCTTCGCTATTGCTGTATTGCGGGTGCGGGAAGGTCGCCGAATAATAACTGTGTAGGCCTATAGCTAAGTGCGTAGGTGTTGGTTATTTAAGTGCTTCAGTCTATTGTTCTAAGAAACGTATCACTTCGTGCGCTTTAGTCTGTTCAATTTACTCATCGGTATAAGATTTTGTAATAAGTAACTTAGTTAAGTTGTAAATGTATCACACAGTATGATTTATATCATTAGATGAGTGAAATTAGTACATTACTCATATATTTTTCCTAGTACTTAATGATAGTAATAATAATAACACATTCAAAATAACACTTGCGTTACGATAAGAAATTGCCAGTACCTTAGCTATGTGTACTTTTTTGTCAACTCTTATTGCTTTCCAGTTATTCGCTCGCTTTAAACAGCTGAAACCTCAAAGAACGTGTGCCTAGCCCAGATCTATAGCCGTACAAGGTTTTGGGTCGTACTAAGTTGACAATTGTAACCGAGACTCAGAAACACAAACATGCATGTTTCTTTTTTGAGGAAACCACGTTTGACCAATCACAATAACACGAATAAAATCAGCAAATGAAAGATTGCTGCTGCTCCATTATTGTGAGATTGTAATAATAATAATAATAATAATAATAATAATAATAATAATAATAATAATAATAATAATAATGTGGTTATATCGTGATAGTCGCATGGATACAAACAAGTAGACTAACTTTTATAATTGAAAGAAAGTTTTATAATTGAAAGAAAAGAAAAGCTATACGATGACACGTCGTTAGTGATCGCTATACTTTCAACTGAGGTCGACACTTATTACTGTAAAGGAGGTCCAACTTGACCCAATGACATCTCCTGGCAAGAATAACAGTAATTTCAGAGACGTGTACTTTGACTTCCATTAATGTTGCTTTGTTTGTTATAAAAGAACAGACGACTTTTCAATTAGAAAGTAATTGTATCGCACGGGGATAGATTTCGGTTAATATAAGACTAAGGTCAGATTCGGTTGTTATTATTATCATTGCCTAGCGTTTATTTCCCAAACTAAAGTAACATAGCCTGTAGGCCAGTAGTTTTATTAACTAAGGTGAAGTTATTTTTTTATTAATTGTTTTATTGTAAGTCAAGATGTGGCAGATTCTCAAAGCCATTTGTTCCAAATCGTCATTGCGTTAGTTTGTTCACAAATAAATAAACAAACAAATAACTAACTAAATAAATAAATAAATAACTCAATTTATTATTCTAAAATGAACAAGAAACAACTTCAGACTAATCACAGGCCCTTAGTTAAATTAAATGCCTGTGTTCTTCATTTATAATTTCGTAACTTTATTGGGTGTGTTTTTACTATGTAAAAAAATATAGTACTTTAGCCCTTCTGAAAGGAAATATTTTAATAGGTCTACTGGATGTAGCCTATATATTTTGACCAACCTATACCTACTAACCAAACCAACCAGAAAATACCTAACAAAAAATAAATAATCCGGTAATGTACGTTTACCCTACATTGTAAAAAAAAAAAAAAAAATTAAACATACATCTTATGGAACCATTTTTAGTGTTGATATTAATTGAACGAGAAAACTTTAGACTTACAAAAACAACAAGCGTTACCAAAATAAAGAAAATTTAAATAGAAGTACAAAAATACGTTTATAATCCACTGCGTATGATTTGTGTTTAGTTCTTAAACATTTGATTCCAAGAGTATGTGACTAAATCTGATTGGTGATTATTTTTTATTAATGTTTTTTTAAAATTCTATTTTATTTACAGCACAGAAAAGATATACTGTATTATGTGTATGTCAAGAATCCGTTTCAATGGACTGTCTTGTGATTTCCCTCCCCCAATTTCCCCTTCGAGTCTCAGGTTCGGCCTCCATGCAGCGGGATTCAACGACTTAATTTGAACCTTGTCCGAAAGGGGCAGCCTCCCTTCACCGCCGCCACAATAGGGGTTTAAAGTCTATTTTACACTCCACTGGATACAGCAATGACTAGCTGTGACTATCTCAGATCTCCCTGTCCCGTCCTGGAAATTAGCTCTAAGGGGCTACAAATATATAGGAAATTGTTTCAGGCACAGCATCAAAGTAAAGCGGGGTTACACATAATGAAATACATTATTTAATTTAATATATTTTTAACGGAACCCATAAAATCATGTTCTGGACCAAATTCCAATTTATATATATATATATATATATATATATATATATATATATATATATATATATATATATATATATATATATATATATATATGCATCAATTGGTATCTGGTCCAGAACATGATTTTATTGTTCCATAAAGCATTCGAGAAACACGATCACGCAAACGAAGGCAAAGTAAACAGTACACAATTATGTACTATATATTATGTTACAGAGACCAACCTCTTGACAATAAACACAAATAGGTACAAATAGAATTTTAAACACACACTTTTCTATTTTAAATCTTGTGGTCTGGTGACTACATTCCTATTACATCACAGCACCTTATAAAAGTATTTACTTATTTTTTTTATTGTCTAATTCCAACACCTCCATGATTAGGCTATAAAAACATAACCGTAATGATTTATTCCAAAAGAATACTTATATGACCAAATTATTTATAAAAAAAAAGGCTGTGAACAAATGAATTATGACGATTGTTACTCGTGCGTCTGGTTTACTACACATGTTTTTCGTCATTTATTGTATTGAAATTAATACTTTTTGTTACAGGGTTTAGGATTTGTTTTAAGAAATCGAATAGTGCAGAATACAATTTGATTCTATATTCCTATACGTCTGTATAATGACTTATTTTGTTTGTTGCTTGTCTTAGCCTACGTGTAATTACTGTGCTGTGATTCCATGTTAATACCTACCCGGGTCGATATCTTTGAATAGTTAATTAGAAAACCTTTAAAGCGAGAAACAATTAAACAAACAGAACACGACGAGCTTCATTGGGTGTTAGGAGCTGGCGGGGCTGAAGTGCGGTGCCATTACTTTATGCCCTGTAACTGTTTCATGTCTTTGCGGCATTATCTCAGATGTCTCTCACTTGACATCCTTTGCAAAACAGTGCAGTTAAATCGAAGCTGAATTTACCTAATGACGCATGTACCATACAACTGTCAAAATACCAGTGAAACCTGCAGACACGTCTACCCATCTGTTTTGTTTATGTATTTCTCACATCACCATGTTTTACACTAACAAACTGCAGAAAAAACAATTTTAAGGGTATTTACTTCGATAACTACAAATATCAAATCTAGAAGGACCCATCCTACTGATTTATAAATGTTTTTTTTCTTTGCTAAAATGCACACTGAACGTCCATTTGAAAAACAAAGTTAGGCTTTGAACTGCAGACTCTTGAAATATAAGCCTATGTCATACTTTAGCCTATTTTCAGTCACATTTCTTGGGTATTAAATTCTTATGATAACTTCAATTTGTCTTTTTTTATTTCCTATATGTATAAGGCAGTATTTGTTTTAGTTACCACTATGGGAGTAATTATATATATATATATATATATATATATATATATATATATATATATATATATATATATATATATATATGAAATACTAATATGGAATATGTCATGTAAACAGTAAACACATTTTGAAGCATTTTGCAATTATTAATGAAAATAATAAATACGACCACAACTGCAAGAGGTTATCAAGCATTATTTAGCTGTGTTTATTAATTATTCACAGGCAGGCTAGCTGAGACTACCTCCATTCTACGTGTGTTTTATATCTGAAAACTCATTAAACAAGCAATGATTTTGGGAATCGCTTTTTTTGTAATTATTTTTCATATCAAAGTCTGACCTGACACATCATTTTCTCTCTACCCTATACTGTATATAAATTCCCATGTAATTTACACTTTTGTAGCTAAACCATAAGCACAGTGTGTTAAATAGATTGATACATATTTATTTAATAAGGCTAATATCTAACCAAATAATTATTATATCAGTTAGAACATATGCAATACATTTTAAAACAATATCTAATAACTTTAATTATGTTGTGTTAGAAGACAAAGCAGACAGGAAGCTAATAATGGCATCTGCCCAAACAGCAACAATCAGAAAGCATTCAGTCGCTTACAGATACTGCTAGAAGTAGAAATGAATAAGGACAATATAAGCCAATGCACTCTGCAGCTGTAATTTACAGCACAAATTATTAGAGTAGTCATGTTTCTCAAAATTCAATGAGGGAAATGACTGTGATCAACCTGTCGTATTTATAGGGCAGGTGAGAAGGTGTGGGTGAAATACGACAGTTAATATGATCAAGTAATGTGGTCAACTTCATATAGAAACATTACTTCTATCGTATGTTCCCGGTATTGTATTCGCCTGAAACAATCTCTTACTGGCATAGAGAAAAGAGCCCCGACATCTTTAGAAAAAGTCAGACACTCGGGTCTTTACTTTACACTTTAGAATCATCTAGAGTTTCAGCATCTCTGACATCTCATGAGAAGGAATTCCTTTGGAGTGTAGTATCAAACGGCTTTGCTGCCTGGATCATAGCACACCAAGGTGGAGGAATGGCCAGGAGGCAGGCATCGACAGATCCCAAGGCTTTGATATCATGACTCCATAATAATCAAATCTGTGAGATACACAGGGCCAAGGCTCCATGCCAGGCCTTGTAAGTGATTGGGAGGCTCTTTGAATGATTGGAAAATGAATTGGCTGAAAGTTTTTGTATACAGTTTGGACAATTGTATTTTTTTTATCTGGGTGCAAGTTCAATGTCTTAGCAATGACAGGAGAGCATCAGGTTACCAGTGTTCTGCACAGTTAACCTTTTCAACACTGCCGTCCTTTATAAAGACCTAGCAAAGATAACTGATTGTAGTATAGGAGAGATTTGTCCACCTAAAACAGCAGACCAGTGAACAAGTTGAGTATGTCCATTAATACTAAGAACTGTAACCTGTTGTCCAAGATCTATCAAATCCAAAGACAGAAGGATGAATTGCACTGTGGATGTTTGAGCTAAGGACTACATTCTCACATTTCAGCTGTTTAATTTCAGGTTTCAACATCGACCAACTGGTCAGTGATGTCACTTTGGTCTCAAAAGTGTGTGTGTAGGGGTGGGGGGGATGGTAGGCAGTTTCTGTAGCTGGGGCATGCATGAAGATTATTCTATCTAAGCCACATATCTTAATAAAATAAAATAAAAAATAAACATTTGTTTCATTCAGATTGGCACTTTTGCGGTAGTGAACTCCCTCTTTGGAGAACAAGAGAGGGGATTTCCCAGCCAGTATGACAATAAGATCCTAATGAGCCCGGCTCTTTTGTATAGTGATGTAGACACTCGCTTGCAGTGAGCGGGGTCACTGGTTCATGCTCAGCCTCTGCCCTGTTACACGTAAGTCCCACCACGGCACAACATCCCATAGTCCTCTACATCCGTGTCAAATTTCGTGCGTTTTGGTGTAGCCGACAAGAAGTTATAGGCAGTTTTATAGCCAGTTGTGTATGTTGATGATGTCATGCATCATGTTTGACCTTTAGGAGAGGTCAGAGGTCACGGGCGATGACATTTTTTCATAGAGCACATATGACTTCCCATTTGTGTTCCATTATAACTATGACCCTGTCGGCACGCCCTAGAAGTTAAAATTTCAACGTAAATTCCAATATGGCCACCGGGCTGTGTGAGCAATCGGTTTCAAACTTCAGCAGTTATTACTTTCCAATGGTCTGTACAATTGTGTTGATATTGAAGAGCATATGTGCAATGGTGTTCTTGTTATGGGTTGTAAAAGTTTTTTTAAAATTATCAATATAGCTGCCAAACCATGTGACCAAAATGTGTCATTTTCATATCACCAGTACTTCACGTGAGTCTCTATGGCCATATAAAGTTTCATGACTGTGGTGTATTGCACCTTGGATTTATGCATGAATGTATGAAAATAGAGCCATCGTGAAACGGTTATTTGCGCGCCGCGGCCATGTTTTCAAATGAAAAAGCGTGGATTTTACAAACAGTAGAAAGGACCTGGTCATGAACATGCGTGCCAATTTAGGTGTCGATTGACTTTGCGGTTTAAGACAAGAATATTGTTGAATATTTGGTGCCAATCCAGCGTAGCGGGCAAAGTAATTGTTCAATCGACCTCGATTGAACATATGTTTTTTATAGGCCATTGCTGCACTATCTGCTGCCATTGTCATAGTTCCACCTTAAGTTGTTTTTAACGGCAAGAGTTTTGAAAAATTCCCAAAATTTCCACTAGATCGAAGATAGCGGTCGAACCATGTGACTTTTTCATTTGGGACACCAGTTTGGTTGTCCAGCCATAGGCATCTACTTACGTATGCATTTTCATAACTCTGCGATGTTGTTTGGGAATAATAATAATAATAATAATAATAATAATAATAATAATAATAATAATAATAATAATAATAATAATAATAATAATAATAATAATAGGCTTCCCAGCCTTTGGCTTAGAAGCCTAATTATCAGCATCACCCCACCAGACACCCTCCCTGATCCCATTACTGTATCAGAATGAGGAACAACCTCATGGGGAACTTCTACAGTATAGTGAGTGGCAGAGTTAATTGAGCTTCCCTCCACCAGTCCCACTGAATGACTCCAACTGAGTTTTCTTTTTGAATTCCGTGTGAAATGCTGATCCCTCTCATAAAGTGTCAGAAACAACATCACAGTAACATGTAACAGCAACACCCTGATTATCTCGCAGTGTCGACAAACTAATGGAGAAATTAGCTGACAATTCGCAGATCCATAGGCGTGTAATAAATTATAGAGAAAGACTGTGCTTGCTAAGTGAAATATTCAGTTGAATATCTTGTGTCTAGATAATAACCAGTTTAGGAGTTTCCTATGCTCATGTCTTGTATGTTGTCTTGATGATCTAAAATAGCAGAGAGAGAGTGAATGCTTGTTCTCAAGCATCATGACCACCATTAATTTGAACAAGCAGAGATGGAGTTTATAACCCAATCTGATTAAACCCTCAAATCCATCTCTAAAGTGCTTTATATTCAAGACATTTTCTTCAGTCGGGTCTATGACAATTTGTCCCTTTGACAGAAATACAATAATTATTCGTTGTAAATCTCCCTCCAGACCTGTGAGGGCACTAAACAGCGAGAATGGGCTGGATGGGCTGGTCTGACAGTTCTTTCCCAGGGTTCAAGGGAAGTCGGCCAGTCTGGAAGAGGGCGAGACTCCATTGCAATAACGCATTGACCCAGAAGGGAAACAACATGGCAGCCACAGATTGGAGAGGCAGTTGCACTCGTTTACCAAGGGGTCACGTGTGATGGCATAAAAGGGGACAGATAATTGCAGTCTGTTCCTTTGTTTGGTTTGAATCTTGAACCTGTAAGGACCAATGAGAGACCCAGTGACAAAAGTACCATGAGTGTTTTGTTTTGTTTGTCTATAATTGTTTGTTTGTAATTATTAGACAGCTAACACGTTCCGGAGCTGTCGCCAAGAGCCAGCACCAAACCCGGAACAGCACTTCACTTTTGTTATGAATAAACTTGTATCAGCCACCACGAGCACTACAGCACGTACTGATTGACTGGTGACCATGTTTTGTAAATTGTGGGAAAGATACGTGTGCTAATTATTTGGCACTGTAACCCGTTGATTTACTTCCAGTGCATTACACATTGTTGTGTATTGCCTGGAGTTATTGTTTGGTCACCAGACCGGGATTATAATTAATAAAACCTGCTTCCAACTGGATTACAATTTTCTGTTTGTTCATTGCGCACTCCATCACTCCTGCACCTGTACACAATCAGCCACTTTGCCACAGTCCCCAACAATTTGCCCGAGACAATTCGTCCCCGACAATTCATCCCCTCACGACAATTTGTCTCCACAACAGTTCATCCCCACTACAGTTTGAGGCTATGCAGTCTGGTGGTTAAGGAAAAGGCTTGTAGCCAGGAGGTCCCTGGTTCAAATCCTGGCTCACTCACTGTGTGACCTTGAGCAAGTCACTTAACCTCCTTGTGCTATGTCTTTTGGGTGAGATGTTGTTGTAAGTGATTCTGCAACTAATGCATAGTTCACACACCCTAGTCTCTGTAAATTGCCTTGGATAAAGGCGTCTGCTAAATAATAATAATTAACTTCTGCTTTTTGAAGAAGAAAAAATATTTGTTAATTTAACAAAACTAGAACCGAACAAGTTAAGTATATAATTCAGGTCATTTTACGAGTCAGTTTATGATAATTATGATGATCATGTAGCTGCAGAATATGGCAAATCTGTGGAGGACTGCGAATTCTGCAGGAGCCTGCGAAATCCACGGAATTCCCATATTCACAGATTGGGACTGCCTCTAGTTATATCTTCTTCACATATATTTCACGTTGACTTCTCTTGCAGTGCTGCTCAAGGGATCTATAGGCTGTGAGTAGGGTGTACGTGGGTGACGAGGAGAGAAAGAGCGGCGCTTCTGGGTCATAGGAATTTTGCTTCATTGTTTTAAGAATGTGTCTTCATTTTTCTTCACCTCAGCTGCTCAAAATGCCAAGAACTAAAGCATGAAAAACAAGATCATATTTGTTCACCTGCTCAAGCCTCCATCTCTCACTTGATCTGAACGCATAATTAATTGCTCAAGGCATAAGTAATGAATGTTAATGGACCATCTGCACAAAGACTAATTAAAATCTACCATGCTGGGGATTAAAAAAAACATACCTAAGCAACTGGCAGAACTGAGAATGAGAGAGAGAGAGAGAGAGAGAGAGAGAGAGAGAGAGAGAATGCCAGGAAACAGCTTTAAGGTCCAGTGCATTTTAGATCTGTCAGTTGTTTCAACAGGGTAATTATTCCATTTTACTTAATTGGAAATTAGCCTTCACCACTGCATAGTGTAGAAATGTGGCTAGGATGGCTTGTGGTCACATCAGACCAGGAAGAAAGACACTCAGTACTACAGGGTATGAAGCGCTGATGTGCGTGTTTATTATGAATAAAATGATTTAAACAAAACAAAACACTTTTAAGTAACTGCTAAACAAAACGGCATGATGGCCAAAATAATAATAATAATAAAAAAAACTACAAGCACACAAAAACACAGACCTAATACCGCCCTGGTAGCGATCGGGTAGGTAGCAGTTGCTTTTCTCGCTTTGCATACCTCTCACAAACTCTCAACAACCTTCCTGAATCGGCTGCTAATTACTCGTAATTACTTGATTAATTGGGAGATGGCCACATCGTGCACAGGTTTTAGCTGGATGGGGGATTTTAACCCCATCCATGCTGTGAAGCAATAACAATACAAAAACATTGTGTTTTTAAAATCAAACAATACATTTAAATAATAATAATAATAGAAAATAATATACAGGAGCAGGGTGTACCCTGTCACAAGGAAATAAAGAAGTCACTCAAATGGCTTGAGAAGAGCTTTCCTGTTGCATGTATACACTGGTCTGCCTTTCTGTTTGTTTATAAAATGCCTATTATTGTAGTTAAACGTTGTCTAAAAATATATATATAAAAATCAAATCTGACAAGTGTTGTAAATATGTGTTTATCATGTGAATATCTTTCTTCTGCTTCTACAATAATTTACATTTCTATAAAATCTTGAATGCAAATCTGTGTGGTGCGAGGCTAAAATCATACAGTGCAAAAAATAAACTAAAAAGAAAGTTTTTAACTGTTTTTAACTCCTCAGCCCAATTTAAAGTTTATAAAGGGGAGCAGGGGGGTATCTGAGCACTCTGTCGTGTCTTATTGCTTTCATAACAACTATGTACTTGGGGTATTTAATTACCCAAATGCGCTGTCCAGAGTACTGAAGTCAGATTTAAGACAGCTGAATCCATGTGATCAATGTGTTCTGCATCAGATAATAATTGGGATGACCTGATTAAAGGTATACATTTTGATAACATTAATTCTCTTATATCCTACTAAGTGTGCGTTTTGTATAACTTTCTTTTGCTGTTTCTGCTTAGACCTGCAGAGAGGGAAGAAATGACAGCTGCGCACACCTAGTGGTCATTTTTCAAATGACCCATTTCAGAAATTCAGCTTTCAAAAGTCTTTTCAGAAGCCAGGTAAATAATGATCTATGCTCAAACAGCAAAACACACATAGTAGCATATTAAACAATATTCAATATTCCCTGAAAATATAGAAGGCAAAAGTTTACATGATCATTTAAATGTTTAGAAAAAACCCTTTTACCTTATTCTAAGGAACTGGTATACTTACTGAATTTGATTATAATAACCAATGATGTTCATCCCCTAGAGCACATTCAGCTGTTGGTAATTTTAAAATGTAATCTATTATATATGCAAATTGGCACATGTTATTATTTTCACAGGTCTAATAACTGCAGTCAATTAAGGATTTAAGCAAACTTTTAATGCCGGCAATTACTGAAATGGTGCGGAATGAAATGTGGATTTCAGATCTCATTGCGCTCACTAATCATTTGATCTTTTTTATGAGGTGTAAATTAAATCCTCAATGACTTCGCAAAACCCTGTGTTTTAAACCAAGAGGGGGCAGTGTCATCACCTCTCAGTTCATTTGGAAGCTGAATGTAGCTTGCATTGTTTATATTATCATTTATCGGTGTGCAGACCTGACTCTTGTTTCTGCAGGTCTTTAGCTTTCAGTGAATTTGTTGCAGCTTTGTGCTTTGTAACAAGGTGTGTGTGTGTGTGTGTGTGTGTGTGTGTGTGTGTGTGTGTGTGTGTGTGTGTGTGTGTGTGTGTGTGTGTGCTGATTAACTTGTAGGCCACATCACTGTAAGATATCCAAAATCAGCTTGCATCTTAGATCATGCTATAGTTTTCTCTAATATCCAGTTAAATAATAATAAATAAACAACTATCCATAACATGGCATCATTTCATTTCCAACTATGAGATACAAATTGGTACATTTGAGATATCACTTCAGTATCATAGTCTGCTATATCCACTTCAGTCCCTGTGTGTATTATTGTGCCATGTTAAGTTTCCTATGTATCTATTTTATAATGCATCATGTTTTTTTTTTTTTAAAGTTTTGGCAGGGCTACATCTTGAACTTCATAGAGTTCACAAACTGTTTTCAAATTTCAAAAATGAAATTAAAAACTTGTGACCTTTTCTTGAAATGTATTTTTGTATTCTTGAAATGTATTTTTGTTTACGACTGTAAGTTGCCCTGGATAAGGGTGTCTGCTAAGAAATAAATAATAATTAAATGAGATTCTGCTTAGTGCAGCTCCTATTGAACAGCCACACTGTCACTGACTGCAGTAGTGTTGATTGGCCGATCGACGCAGACTGTTTGCTTTGAATACTGGTGTAAGACTTGAAAGAATATTCAGATAACCCCCAAACTGTATATTAGATTTGAATAGCCCATTCATCAAATCAGAGGTTCGCTACCGCCTGTCACATGCCCCTACCTGTGGCCAGTCATTTTAGTGCTACTGCGTCACTAAGCAACACAGGCAGACATGATGCAAAGATGGGGGTGACCAAGGGACTGTTTGAAGTTGTTTTTAAAAACACTTACCTCAAGCCTTATGAACTTGAACCACTGGAAAGTTGAATCGAGGGGCGAGGCATTATTGCATTGCTGCCCAGAAGCTTTTTGAAGGTTTTTCAAAATATGATAGATATTTTGAGGCCTAGCCCAATCCCTTGAGATTCTCCCCTGCTTGTTTTAGTTGCACACTATTATATGTTGGCGGGGTGTTGGTCTGTGACTTGGAGTCTGTTTTAAAGATAGGTTCATAGCAAGGCTTTAGGTCTAAGCGATAACTAATGTGATGGTCAGTGCAAGCAAAGGACATTTTGTAATAATTAACCAGAAACGCTGCTAGTACACAAATACATAGATACCTTGTTAGATAAAAAGCGGATCTTACTAAGGTAATTGGCATGAATCAACAGCTGTTGCAAGTTTGGAGTATTTTGTAAATAGCCAGCCTAACAAAGAGTATGATCAAAAACACATTAGCTGGATTAAATACAAATATGGATCTAAGGTAATGGTGAAACCTTATAATCTAAAGTATTATAGTTTAGAATTAAACTATTGCAGGCAGGGAAATGCAGAATGGGCTGTCAGCAGGTTATAGTGTGTGAACTAGTCACTGTTTGAGGCACTATTGCTGGAATGTGATGATTTTATCTTGAACATGCTACAGTAACTCTGTGTCAACAGAAGGAAATTGAAATATAATTGCAACAAAACTCATTCTCATCAGGAATAACAATAATTTATGGACCTGTTTGGCTAATAAGCCTTTGTCTCATTGCTGCCTAAACACTGTCCATAATCTCTCCTGATTTTACTTAAATGAGTATAACCACTTTAATAAACTTGAAATTGCACCAGGGAGGAGTGTTGCATTCATGTAAAGGTGCGCAACCAAACTTTTATCACGGGCCGGATATCCAGAAAACTAGTTTAACCTAATGTTTATGGTGGGACGCACATTACTAAAGAATAATCCGAGTTTAACCCTTAGCTGCAATATACATAGGCATATATAGATATAAGCAATTTATCTTAGAATTACTGTTAATTTGATTTCGTACTGCACAATACACATCACAAGCAACGATATACAAAACAATTAAAAACAAAGTATTAATATCATACTGTTACCATATACACTTGCATAATAATACAAAGCAAATTAAATATCTGCTTTCTGAAGCTGTTTTTATTTTAGCCGACGAGTTGTTCAAATGTAGCAGCCAGGCAGCAATGTTGCAAAAGGCACAGGGCAGTGACGTCACCCCCCTAGCAACAAGCCTGACTCCTGTGTTGGGAATGGGTTCTTTCAATGCAGCGGGTTTGTGCATTTGAAAAAGGAGAAGATGATTCATGAAATTAGTCGTAGACTTAAGTTGATGAGAAGCAATTACCCTCCGCTGTACGAATTAAAACAGTGTGCTGCTTTTTATGAGAAAAAGCAAGTCAACAAAGTTACAAAAAATATTGACGATATATTCATAAGTAAAATGGAATAAATATACCGGGCCGCAGTCAGAATAAAGGGGCCGTGGGTTGCGTGTCCCTGCGTTAATGTTTTAACATTTTCTCAGGCCTGGGCTTGTAGGTGCACCTCCATTAACCACAATATTGAATGACGGCTTGGGTGATAGGACCTCATCCTTGGGACCATTAACCACTATAACTGGTGAACATTTCATGCAGACCAGTTAATGAGTTATCATGCACTGTTTTACTGGCTAACTGGATGTTAACGATTTGTGGGAGCTGTGTTGTTCTATACTCCATTGTGAAACTGAGCTAAGTGTATCATAGGAAAAATGGTCTTAATACATTATGCTGTACTTACTGTGGATAGCATAAAGTGAAATGAGGATAGGCAGCAGACCTTTGGATTCAGAAGGTTATGGGATCCAATGTTTTATATATATAAAACTGAGGCAACTTCACAACATTTCAGCATGTTTAACATACCTTTGTCTAGGGAAAGTGTGTTTGAAAACAAACAATGGAGTTATTTATAGCTGTTGATGCCATGGTAACTACACTCATTTATTTTGTATTTAAATCTATTAATGTGCTTGTGATATCATTTAGTACATAGTTAATGATGTATCAGTGTATTATTTCTTTCTATTTAAACCTTCAGGCATCTTGGTATTGAGTCTATCCATTTATTTTCCTTTATTCTTCTATATTGTACATTATCTAATTTTGCTTCTTCTAAAACTAAACATTTTAGGTAATTCATGTTATGTTTATTTTTTGTAGTGTTGGTTAATTTACTATACATGAATACTGTGTGTGTATATATATCCTGAACAATTTTGCTGCCAAAATACTCAAGTGGGAAGGTGTCTCACAGCTTTCGGAGTCACTTGTCTGTTTAAACAAGTCCGGATAGAGTCTTCAAAGTCTGTGAGACTGGTTGCTGCAGTGGGGCATGTAAATGAGCTTGGGTGTACTCTGCACAGCTCCTGCTGGCCATTGTTCCACATTGAAAAATAATAATAATAATAATAATAATAATAATAATAATAATAATAATAATAATAATAATAATAATAGCCATCTGAAAATGCAGATAGTTTGTATCAGATGACCACGTTTTGAGATCAATCAGCTACTATAAACCGTGCGACCCTAGAGGGGCTCAATGACCTCCTCTCGTTTATACATTTGCTTATGTTCTTAAATAGGTAGCTTGAATTTGATTAGATTGTGCATATTAACTGGGTAATTACATAGGGGGGTCTGTGCTCATGGGAAAAAGATAAATAATTCACTATATAAATTGTCTGCAGTGGGACAGTAACTGCCTAACAACTGTATACTCCAATAGTACTGTCTTTAGTTTATGAAATGAGGGTAGCTTTTGCAGTCATTCCTGTTAAGTTCATCAGTTCATTGCTACACTAGCTTTAATAATAATAATAATAATAATAATAATAATAATAATAATAATAATAATAATAATAATAATAATAATAATAATAATAGCCATCTGACAAGTCATCTGACAGTTTCTATCAGATGACTTATATGCCTTTTTCATAAAATGTAAGCTATTACATTAAGACCAGCTATACTGTTTCATTATTCTTTTTCATGCAGTGCTCCCTTGTATCTTCACGATTCGATAATTCCCTGTTTTGGCTCATTCACAGTTGTGTACTGTCTTATACTTCTCTGTGTGAGGGCCCTTCACGAATTCACTGTTTTCAATAGTTCAGCATTTACAACATTTCAATATGTAAATCTTACAGCAGAATAAGTATAGGAGTAAAACAGGTCACATGGGGGTGTTGATATTACAACATATCACCATGGGTTGGCACTTCTTTTCAAAAAGGGGCAATATCCATACAAAGGTATCCATACGCCACTAGAATTTTGAAAAAAAAAGGCAAACATGTTGGAATTCATTTCAATAAACATGACTGACAAGATTTATGAAAATGTTGACTTTTTGGGAAACCGAACTGTACCTGAGATATTGAATGAGTTTGAATCAGACACCAATGATTAATTAAAGAAGTGAATAAAGCAAAAGTAAGTATTCAAATCAATTCAAAACTCACCATTCATCGCTCTGCTCCTTCTCCCTATGCTGCTGCCACCAGTCCCACCCCCTATGCAGCTGTGTGATCTGATACAGAATATTTATAAATGTATCTCCAAAATTCCTGCCTTTCTCTCCACATAAATTTGTCCAGGTACGATGGTATCATCTGTGCCCTGCATTGTTTTAAATGGTTTCTAAACATTGGCCCAGTAGTTCTCTACATCGTCCAGACGTAAACTGCAAAGTCAGTTTGATAGGTATTCTATAATGCAAATAATGTCTTTCTCGTCACTGTAAAGTACAATGCTTTACAATGTAGCACAAATCTGGTATGGATACCTCCTGTAGCTACCCCGGATAAGAGAGGATGATTTAAAAAAAAAAAAAAAGAAACAGACACCTGATACTGTTGCAGGTCTTGTGAGGAAGAGTCTGCATGATTTCAAGGCAGACTCATTTGTGCTGTGTCATGATGAAAATGGGCAACAATATATATGAACATATATATGGCAATGTTCAATTCAACGTCTATAAATGGCTTCTTTTTATTATTAATTCTTATTTTATTTAAAAAAAAAAAAAGTTATATAGAACTATTTTTCCTTAGCTCAGTTTTAGGCGGAAGGATATTTCATAAAAATGATTTTTTTTGTTAATTAAAACACGTTTTTACATTTTTTTTCCAATTTAGTTAGTTAACCCATTTTATAAGCTTCACCTTATGACTTGCAATGCACCTGAATACTGAAACAGAATAGTGAACGATCGTTCTTGGTATACGGTTTTTACATGAACCATACACCACTGTCGGGGCTTTCCTGGGACATGATCAGTCAGTATCCGTTATGTATTGTACAGCACCCTATACAATATTTTTTTTAAAAAAAGAAGGCAGTCTTGACAACAGAGCACGATTCATTAGCCAGCAGGCTTTTTATTTGCAGCAACAGGTTCACAGCAAGTAATACAGCTCACAGCACATGATTCTCCACTCTCTGAATCCGCACACACACATACTCAGGCCCTGGGGTATCCTCTGCAGCATCGGGTGGACGGCCAAACAGTAACTCAGACGGGGTTCTGATCTCCCGGTGAGCATCAACACAGCAGGGGTGCAACTGGTTGACTCCTGCATGGCAATATGGCAGGCTAGCAGGACCAGGGGCAGATGTACATCCCAGTCTTTCTGGTGGCTAGCGTTGACAATAGCCAGCTGAGTGGGGAGGGTATCGTTAAACCACTCCACCAGCCCGTCAATCTGGGGGTGCAACGGAGTGGTGCGGGCCTTATGTATCCCCAGGCAACAGCACATCTTCCCAAATACCCAAGACTCAAAGTTCGCCCCTGGTCTGAGTGCAGCCCCTGTGGTACTCCAAACCTGCAGAAAAACCCAGCAATACTTCTGCCACTGTCTCCACTTTGTGATCCAGGGTTGCATATGCCTCTGGCCACTTTGTGAAGTAGCCCATAGCTACCACAATGGGGCGTGCGACCAGCCCAGAGTTCCCTTCCTTGTGACACACTCATCACAGCGCCTGCAGAAGTCGTCCACATCCCGTTGGCAGCGGCCCCAGTAGAATGCCTGTCAGAGCAGCTTGAATATTTTGAGTGTCCGTCTGTAGGGAGTACAGCAGTACGACCTGCCACGTCACCTCCTGGTCTGCTTGCTCCTTCAACCGCAGCTGTAGTACCCAGTCCCTGATGGCTAGACTGCTCCACTGTACCCACAGCGCCTTTGTCAGTGGCCTGGTGCTGTTCTCGGTCACTACCCCATCTCTGCTCGGTAGCAACCAGCTCTTCCTCCCGGATCTCCTGCAGTGGCTACAGTCCTCCTCAGCACAGGGGAAAACTGGGCGACGAAGCGGCGGCAATAGCAGGCAAGCCCCAGGAACCCTCGCAGCTGGCGCTGGTAGGACGCGCTAAGTGCGGCTGCCTTCCCCTCCTACTCAGTGTCCCAGGAGGAGACGTCCCACTTCTTGAACCTGCATGTCCGAGTGCACTTTCAGACCAGTCGCCTCTACTCGCTACAACACCTCTTGCAGGGAGTGTAGAGCCTCGGGGAATGTTGGCCTGTGTACCAGTAGGTCGTCCAAGTACACCAAGCAGCACTGTGGAGGAATCCCGTTCTGCGCCTTTTCCATCAGCCGCTCAAAGGTAGCAGGCACCTTGCACAGTCCGAATGGCATGACTTGAAACTGTGGATAAGGCAGTCTTTGGCCGGGCTGCAGGGGCAATTTCGACCTGCCAATAGCTGCTTTTTAAGTCCAGCGAGCTAAACCAGGCTGAGCCAGCCACCAAGTCCAGAGACTCATCGATGTGGGGAAGGGGGTAAGAGTCCTTGCAGGTGACTTCATTCAGCTGCAGGTAGTCCACACAGAACCTCCGGTTTTCATCCTTTTTGGGGACCATAATGACCAGCGCAGCCTATGGACTGTCGGACAGCTCAATGAACCCAGCCTCCCGCATCTCGCTGAGGATCTTTTCCGCAGCCTCCTGCTGGGCCAGGGGCAGTTGGCGGGGCCGCAGCTTGATAGGTGCTGCATCCCCCGTGTCAATGACGTGTTGTACTAGGTGAGTATGGCCAGCTATCTCAGGACTAGTTGCAAAGGTATTTTCGTACTCCAGCAACAGTTCCCGCAGCTGCAATGACGTGTTGTACTAGGTGAGTATGGCCAGCTCTCTCAGGACTAGTTGCAAAGGTATTTTTGTACTCCAGCAACAGTTCCCTCAGCTGACCCTGCTGGTCCGGGCTATGCCCCTCACAACTACGGCGCCAGAGTGCGTTCACTGCCTCTGAAGCAGCATCCTGGTGGACAGATGACTGAGCAGCGGCTGGACTGGCAGGCTGATGAGTCACTAGCTGGCCGGCTGACCGTGGGCTGGAAACGGCTGCTGGTCGAGCTCACCAGCCTCTGTGAGGATGCCCTGGGGGTTTTGCTGATTCCCTCGGTTCGCCTACTCTAGGGACCAGGCCCTTTTGTAAGCAGCAGCCGGTAGCATGCTGAACACTGGGCTCACAGTCCTGACTCTACCACCCCAGGATAGTCAGTTCAAGGCTCGGGCCTCCCTGGAACCAAAGAACCCTCTTCTGTAGGTCCAGCTGGCTGCTGGTCTGCCAGAGCAAATACAACCCCAGGATACAAACTGCCACAACCCAGACCTCGTGACTCACAGTAATGCCCCTGACCTGGATCTTCATGGTCTGCTTCCCTCTCATTGGCAGTCCCCCATCTTTGCAGACCCGGAGTCATTTGCCGATGGCTGACAGGGCCTGGGAACATGAGTCGGGGAAGTTGCTGCCAGGCACTGCGTCTGCAAGAGACCAGGCTGGCCGCAGTTCCAGCAGAGCCGGAACCGAGAGCTGGAGTGCTGGCAGCCACTGGTGGTAAGCGCCTGTACAAGGGCGACGACTTTGGGGAGTCAGGAGGGTGTAGGCGCACCGCTGTCCGGTTTCTCTTCGCTGAGCTGGGCGTGGCACACTGTGAGGTGGCTCCTTGTTGATTGCTCCTCTGCCGTCACCTCCTCCCACGCCTGCGCCAATTGGAGTGCAGCCTACAGGGTCTGAGGGTGTTGCAGTCGCCGGTGTTTGTGCAGCTGTCCAGTCCCGAGTGCCTCTATGAATTGTAGCCTGGCTTGTTCTCCTTGTTCAGCAGGGGAAGACTCTGCGTATGCCCTCCAGCTCTCCCTCTCCAGCTCCAAAGCAAGGCTCTCCTTCAGCCACCACAGACAGCATTGCAGCTTCAACTTTAGCCCCTCTGGATTGACAAGTCTACTGAAGTGGTGCACAAGAGCCTCACTGAGAGCCACTGAGAGCCATAACCAGCTGTGGTCGCCTTCTCTGACTCGCTCCAGCCATGCTTGACCAGTATCTCCAGCTGCACCGCGAAGGCTTCCCAGCTGCTGGTGCCATCGAATCCCTGGATCTTTATTCACCTGGCTGTTCTCTCGACTTCCCATTTGTTTCTGCTGACCGCTTGGGTCTTGCTGCTCGCCGCTGGTCTATCCGTCTGCAGCGCCCACTCTGACGCCCGCTCTCCATCTCCTGTTCTGCAACCCACTCTCGCGAGACACCCTCTCTTGCTGCCGATCTCCGTCCAGACAGTGGTGGCGTGTCGGCTCCGATCGCACCTTCCACCGGCTCCTTGTAGCACAGTAAGAAATTACTATCAGAAAAAGAAGGCAGTCTTGACAACAGAGCACGATTCAATAGCCAGCAGGCTCTTTATTTGCAGTAACAGGTTCACAACAAGTAACACAGCTCACAACACATGATTCTCAACTCTATGAATCCACACACACCTGATGCACCCTCTTTTATCCCCCTTTTTAACCCAGACACTGAAAACACAAAGTTACAAGTATATGAAGCTTCATCCAATCCGCGCCCACTGACCTTCAACTAACAATAAAGTAATAGATGATCACGTTCCTCACCCAGTCAGAGTCCTGTACAGCCACTTGGGTTTCACATGAACAGCACCTGGTAACCCCTGTGTGGACAGCCTGATCCAGTGCCCTGCTGCATGGTGCAAGCAATCAAGTCCTGCAAGTTAACAGTTCTGCCGCTACCATATATTATTCAAATACACCCTTATACTGTATATGCCATTATATTGCATAATGTTATTGTTTCTTCTAATTTACCATGCATATATGCCACATATGAGGACAATACCTGTTGGAAGAGACAAGTCTGGAGAGTTGTCTTACATAGATCTAAAAACAATTCAAATAAACACCCCTAAGCCTTCTGAAAATGTGTGCGAATGTGTGACTGGGAGAGGAGGGAGGAGGGGTGCTTAATAATTAATTTGCACTTCTGTTTTGCTCAGGTTGGATGGTGTAAATGTTTGCAGCCTCCTGTCTCAATCTGTTTCCATTTTACACCTGAGTTACATGGAGTTCTATCCATACTTTTAATTATTAACAAACACAAGAGTCGCTTGTGTTCTTGTGCAACATTGATATGGAGCCCAAATGAGGCATCAAAAAGATGTTTATTAATTTATTTCAAAGATTTAACCTGAGGTGCCTCCACTGAGCTGCAACACTGTTAACAGAGCCTTTCTGTGATGCAATGAAGCGACGAGATTCTAATAGCAGCAGGGCAGCATGTCCCACTATTTAACATGAGCCAAATGACAAATAATTTGCCCTTCAGTAGATTCATGATGAAGTTACAGTAGAGTGATATAGGATTGTTAGGTAGCACTCTGGGGGTGCCTCGCTATCAGTTGTTGAAGAGAGAGAGAGAGCATTGGGATGAGGTGGGATCACAAGGACGAGTGGGTTACAGTGTGTAATCCCAGCTGGACTCGTCATTAAACAAAGATAGCTGTTGCCCACCTGATGACCCAATGAGTAATACCATCAACCCAGTTTTACCAGTGTCCACCTGATCCTCAGTGAACAGTAGTTCACATACCAGAAACACCAAGCAATATGACACAGCTTTATAGTAGTCAGATGCCATAAAGATCTCTGGAAAAGCTTATATACTATTACACTGATTTCAAAATGATTGTCACCTCATAGTCCTACTTCAGTCATTAAAACTTCAGCTACGACACAAGAGCAGTTTCACAGGGGCTGTATTAGTCCAACAGTTACTAATATTGTTACAGGTGCAGCAGCCGACTGACATCAAATTAAGAGTAAGCATGTATTAAGTAAGGTAAGCAATGTTAAGCTTTGTTGTCATTAAAAGAGGTAGAAACAGAACAGAATACTGTGAGACAAGAACAAAATAGCAGGCAAAGTCACACTGCTGATTTTAATTTCATTCAGCAGACACATACTAGGGTGGATTTCCACATATTGATTGCTTTATTTTGTTTTTTTTTCTGATGTATGCTTGTGTTCTAAATAATCAATAAGGGAGCATTTTATTTGGCTTTAATGAGCTCAGAAGCTGTGAGCTGATTTTGAATGCCACAGCTGCGTACCCCTGGAAGCACACGGCGACCTCTGTTGGTGAAAAGGAATCGTTGCAGTTAACACACGTAGCTTTGTTCTACTCGTTGTGTTGTTTTCAAATAAGACGCTTCAGGGGATACTTCGAAAGCGTTTCCTCCAGTCTGTTATTGACTCCCGTTTTAGAGCAGAAAATGTAAACAACCTGAGCGCGTCTAAGAGACCTTGAATTGTATAACTTGGTTGTTTGGTTCTCATACTTTACATGAATAGGAGACATAGAGCATATGTATGCCTTTCAAACCCTGGGTCTATTGGATTCTACATCTATCTACATTTATGTCCATCGTACGCCTGTCTTTCTCAATCCAATGAAAGACAGCAATGGCTGAGTTTAATATTAAAATGGTTAATGTACAGTTATAGGAATCTTCCTAAAGCAGTTATAACAAAAGAAAACCAACAATAGTCCGAAATTGTGTTCACTGCCACTTCTTAGGCAATTCTGCCCCCTGCAGGATAAAGCATTTTATTACATATGTTCTTCCTTCAGAGAACTTTGCTGATCTAAAGATCTAAAGAGGACACTGCTGCTGTACCCTTGAGCAAGGTACTTTACCTAGATTTCTCCAGTAAAAACCCAACTGTATAAATGGGTAATTGTATGTAAAAATAATGTGTAAAAAATAATGTAATTGTATGCAAAAATAATGTGATATCTTGTAACAATTGTAAGTCGCCCTGGATAAGGGCGTCTGCTAAGAAATAAATAATAATAATAATAATAATAATAATAATAATAATAATAATAATAATAATAATAAAGATGTAAAGTGTCAAAGATAATTTAATGATTAGTTATTTATTGTTTATCAGTAACAATACTCTATACTACCAGATCACCCCATTGAAACTGTCCAACTCAGTTTCAGATATTCTTCTTCAACTAAGAAATTCTTCTTGACAGTAAGAAATGACACTGGATTTCAGTATGTTGGGTTATTTATTTATTTTTTTATGTCAGAAAAGCTTTCTTTGCACTTTATGTATAATAACTTGATTAACACTCCCATACCAGATAAAAACTGCAAGACCAAATTAACGATATGCTATTAAAGCATATGATTCAGATATGTACTTATTTTGACATAAGCAGAGTTTGTGTGAGAGTGTACAGTCAGCTTGATTTGCGCTTGGTATCGATCAATATTCATCTAAAAATGAATGAACGTCAACCCCCAGGTGACAAGGTTAGAAGGAATAATAAAGACTATGTAGCTTCAGATATCAATTCAAATGTTTCTTTCACACTTTCTTTTACTATTGTGTGGAGTCTGGAATGATTCTTAGTGGTTCTGGGATCTGTTGTTGCTATTGAGTTATTATCAATACTTCTCTAAATCTGCCTTTACCTGACTTTGACCTGCATTGGGCTTGTCTCTAGAGTATCCTAAATGCTGGGAATAACAACAAACACCATCAAAAAGGAAGGTACATTTTCCTCACACTGAAAGATCCATGAAGCTACAACACTATAAATCAGCCCGTTTCTTCCATGCTGGCCCCCAGATACAACGGGTTGTTGTTTGATATCAGCAGGCAGTTCTCAAAGCAGAAGAGCTAGTCTAATGATTGTATTGGCCACAAGAGGGAGCTCTTTAGCTGTCAAAATGACTATCCTTTTTAATCTCCTACCGTCGTTGAGGATTTATCATGCTTTTGATGCGTTTGACTACAGCTAATGTAAAACATTTGTAGCTCCTTAGCATTAAGTGGTTTCTCACATTTGTAAGACCGACGTGCAATACACATGATTCCAATGTTCACTCTTGTAGCCCTCAATGGCAATGGTTTTTAATAAGGCTCATATCAAGTTCTCAAACAGCTATGCAGTGCACAGTTTTCTAGTCTCAGGTGAAACTGAAAGTAAGAGATTTCTTTTTCCCCCTCATAATTTTCTGTCAACATCATTAAAATCTTATTCAAAGTGTCACTTTAATATTAAGCTATGGCTTGGTGTAGGAGTGTTTCAGCACCACAGACTCTGCTCTTAAAAGTGTAGCAGCTAAGATTTTACTGATGGACACCCCTGTTCAATATTAGGATTATATTTTGGCCTGGATTACATTTTTTTAAAATGGAAACGCCATAGTTATACTTTATGATGGTTATGGTGAGTCCACAATCTTTGATTTGATTCCAACCCTGTATGTCATACTGGACATTCGGGGTATTATTTTATCCCCATTGTGGTTGCTTTAACTCTATTTTAGCATATGAAGACTTTAGACAGGTTCTTATTTGTATGCCATAGACATATATAAACCAGGCTAGATCGGCCTAGTTTGTGTCTTTCTAAAAGTAAGAGGCAGTGCCATCTAGTGCACAACTGTGTAATAAAAGCAAATACCAAAATGTGATCCTTAATGCCTGTTCACTAGATGGCACTGGCTCTTATTTATATAAAGACACGTTGGCCGATGTATTCTGTGTTGCTGACCTCTATGGCAGGCAACTAGAGCAAAAAAACACAGAAATATCAAAAAGTAACAAAAAAAACACAATATTTTCATAATTGCAGTAAATACTATTATAATGTTATAAAAAGACAAGGGTGCAGTAAATCACATGTAATTTAAAAATAAAAATATAAAGCAGTAAAAGTTGATATTCCATTATCTCATCCACTCAGCAGGGGTCAGCATCAGACTAGACAGAAGTTTCCTCACAGGCACTTTCTGTTACAAACAGTAAGAACATGTATTAACAAGAAGAGACCATTCTGCCTCTCTAAGCTCACCCGGTTCCTAGTAGCTCTGATCTCAGAACTTTCACAAGTTAGGTCTTAAAGGTCTCCTTACCTCCTCACACTCACCCCTACTAATATACAGACTTTAGATTTGGAGTTTATTTATCTAAATCTCTATCTTTGAGCGCAGTGGTGTATTGCTTATATTATATAATAAAAATGAAATAAAACATAATTACTAAAGATACTGTTGCAACAGAATCATATTTGCTTCATACAGAGTCATTTATATTCAAATCAATTGAATTCAGAGCTCTCCGAATTAGATTTGTGTTTAATCAGGGTACAGGTATGATTTTTTTTTTACTCTAAAAACCCTTAATAGTTGCTTCCCTACCTCTATTGAACTTGCTGAAAGTGCAAGATAGCATTTCACCATTGTAACATAAGCAATATTAAGGGTGGGGGGGCGGGTCTAGGTTGATATTAGGAGGAGTGCTTTTAGACAGGTTTGACTGTGCTTTACGGTACATGTTTATAAACCTATGTTAGGGTTAGGGTTGTCATACATTACGTGCTGAACACAATACCTGCATGTGCATAGATCTTCTCCAGACTTATCATTGACTCCTTTGGATTGCATTTGAATATAATATGGTTTTAGACATATTTTACAAATATTTACAAGATTTTGTCTGTGTGTAACTGCAGGCGACATTATTTTTTAGAATCATTATTAGAATCTTGTCCTTGATATAACTACCAGAATTACCAGTGGGATTCAAAAAAAGGGGTAAACTAATTATTATTCATTACAGTGATAGAAGGAAAGCCAGGGAAACATGTCGCATGATTCAAACATCAGTTAGAATGCATTTATTTTATTGCTGATCTTATATAAAATATAATGATTTAGCTATAACAATTATATTACCTGGCACAAAAGGATATCAAATAAATTACACATACATTATGACAAAAAAAAACACAATACAACAATATGTATACAGATGACACCAAGGCTGGTTATATATGTCTTTTGACTATTAATACAATATATATATATATATACAAAAGCACGTTTATTATAAGGTCAGAGAGTGAGGACACAAAAATGGTTTCACAAATCCCACACCATGTCATGCAGCAGCCTTTGTTGATCGGAGAGGGTATTAATCATCCTCCCAGTACAGAAGCTGAACTTGACCAGTCTGTGGCTGTGGGGAGCTGTCACACAACTTCAATCATGTCATCTTCATCCTCCTCTTCCTCCTCCTCTGCCACCTCTTCTGATTCGAGGTGTAAGTCGGGCAGAGTGGCTCCAAGCTGTGCCATTTTCGCTTTCTTTTGCTCGTGGCTCTGCTTCCTCCACTTGATCCTTCTGTTCTGAAACCACACTTTCACCTGGAGTACAAAATATAAGACACAAAATATAACTCATTCATTTCTGTTGGACTAACTAAAGAGTTTAGGTGCCTCAGAAGGGCTAGAAAACACACAAAACAGCCTTACACTCATCTGAGCCCAGTGATAACACAGGAATTGCCCGACTCACTCAGTGCTAGATTCACTCGAACAGCTATATTACCATGCACTTTTGTATGTGGTATCAAAATGCACAACCCTTTTCTTCAAGTACTCCCAAACAGTCCATGTGTGTGCTTAAATCAGATCTGCTCTAAGTTAATTTTCCCAAAAAAATACAAATTTTAAAAAGTAAAAAAGGAGAATTGATTTTTTTTTAAAAATGGAAACCCCCTGGTCTATACATTGGCCATGCCATTCGCCAATAGGATAACGCTGTGTGTGGAGCCGTGTCTATTACCTGAGTTTCTGAGAGGTTGAGGGTCTGCGCTAGATCGACCCTCTCGGTGCCCACCATGTACTGCTGCTTGAGAAACTCCCTCTCGAGACGGTCCAGCTGTTCCGGGGTGAATACGGTGCGCACACGTTTCATCTTGCACGAGCCTGCTCTCCATGAAACAGAATCGAGGCTGTGACTCTGCAAACCTGCGGGACAAACACGCACAAACGCGGGATGTTTAACATTCTGAGGTAAGGGCTTTAAGAAGAAACACTCTTGGTGTAGAATTGTACTCTATCATATGTTTTACATGTAGTTTACGCAGCTTTGACATAATACATTTTCTCGCTTGAAGTGTAATGCATATTTATTATTTTTGCTATATTATTTTTGTATGCATTAAAAATCTTTTAATAACTGTTGTCTAATTGTATTGCATTTTCACTGAATGTCATTTCGTTTATTTACAACATTATATATATATATATATATATATATATATATATATATATATATATATATATATATATATATATATATATATATATATATATATATATATATGGTTCATAATAAATTCAACTGAGTAACTTTATTTTTTAAGTAACGGTATTAACAATGCTTTTGGACCCTGTGCCACATTAATATCACCGATTACGTGGCCTTTTCTGCACTGACTTAATAGTTCAAAATTCCTATGTTTAAATTATGTGTTACATATCGTAGTAACAGGGTTCGAACACAACCGTGTTCCCATATACACCTTCCGTTACGACTCTCCACAAATACCCCGAGTAAAAGTACAATATAGACAGACACCTGCCTGTCAGTGGCAGAACTGCACACTAATCAGCAGATCCTGCTAGCCCCGCTGATTGTCTTTATCCGCACCTGTTGCGGTTTTAAAAGTACAATACAAACCTAAACAGCAAATGCGTACCTCTTTGAAAGCAGCCGGGGTATGGGTACGCGCATCTTTTCTGCACCTCATCTTGCTGGTAGTGCTGCTCAGTCGCGTAAAGAAGCCCTGCCTGGTAAGGCAGGTATCCGAGGGAAAATGGGTAAGCGATGGTGGCCGGCCTGCTCTGCCAGCCCAGGCTGCTGTGCTTGAGAGAGGGGGGCTCTGGGAAAGGACTGCACCGCCGCTCAGACTCCGGTTTAGTCAGGATGGAGTCGATACTGAAGGAAACCTTGGCAGGTATGATGGAGCCGACTTCCTCACGGTGCACAAAGCTGGGGGTGGGCTTTGTCAAGTGGTGGCTGGAGACTGTTTTTAAAAAGTCAGTTCTCAATACAGGGTTCTGCAGCATTTTCAGTATTCAAAGTGTCCCAAGATCCTTGTAGATTGTCGCGCGGTGATCTCTGCTGGCTGCGCCGACCGTTATTGTTGCCCAGCCTTGCTCGAGTGGATTAATGTCTCCGCTTTGAACTGGACGCTTTTATAGGGTCTAGCAGCGGGTACCGAAAGCAGATGCAGAGCGCCAGGGGATTAGGGTGGGAAAAGGGAAGTTAGCTAACAACAGTCCCCCACCCCCTGCAGGTTACAGGAGAAACGTGTTTGTATGTGTGAATAGCCCTGTAAAGAAAACCAGTAATAACCAGCAGCAGAACGGTACAACACAGACGGGTTATTTCAAATATATGCACAACAGTTTGAATCTAGCTAAAAACATTTTAAAGAACCGCAAATAGATCTATAAGAATGAGATAATATAGCCTATTGTTTCAAGAGCACTTTTACAGCCCAATTGTTAATATGGACTTTTTCAGTGAATTTAATCCACCAATGACAACCTATAAAATAACATGATCACAAATAACAACACCGCAAACGGATATTAATAATACTATCAAAATGCGCTTCAGCAAAACATGTAAAAAAAAAAAAAAAGCGTAATTCTGCGGTCAATTTGCCTTAACTTTGCCATGTTTTTTTTTCTTTTTTAAAAAATTAAGTTAAAAGTCCAAAGTAAAAGTTGTTCAATATTAGTGTAAAATACTTTTAAAAAATGATGTACCTTTATGGAAATATACACTAGAGTGAATCTACAAATACAGTTTTATTAAGTTAATAATAGTACATCAACTCCCCAGTAATGCTGTTAAAGCTGACACCCTGGGATCCTTCAAGAAGCTGCTCGTTTGCTCTCGTTTGTAAACTCTTATATTAACTTTGCTCTCGTTTGTAAACTCTTATATTAACTTAAATTTATTGTAAAAATATGGTATTTTTATAGTATATATATATATATATATATATATATATATATATATATATATATATATATATATATATATATATATATAGCTAGATAGCTAGCTAGATAGATAGATAGATAGATAGATAGATAGATAGATAGATAGATAGATAGATAGATAGATAGATAGATAGATAGATAGATAGATAGATAGATAGATAGATAGATAGATAGATAGATTGGGTATATTTAATTAACAAGCTATGTAAACTGCGTGTGATGCATTGCAGTCCATGGCCCAAACAACAAAACAGGGTTATTTAAAGCTATTTTGCTCACAAGAGGAATCAAAAATATATTTTAACACAATCAGCGTCATTTTCAAAAGAGGCAATGTGAAAAGCAGGTCGCAAAACACCTTTGCGACAACAGATAGGTGGCAAACTGTATATTCAAATTTTATATCAGTTGCGTAATGACATTCAGGGTTTGCGCTTTATGAAAATGCACTCGCATTGCAGCTTGTTAAGTAATTGAAGTCCGTAATTAGTTCTATTTTGGTGCAAAACACTGATATGCCCACTTAGTACACCAAAATATACTCGCTAATTAAGACACGACCCCTCTCGTGTCTTATTTAAACTGTGACCGCTGACAGGGCTACTGAGCTGTAATCGACAATGGAGAATATCGAACAATTCTCTGACAGCAGCACGAGAGGGAAGGGAGGAGGAGAAAACGACCCTACCCTAAACCCACAATAGTTCGTCCTCGTCAGACATTTCTAGATATCTTCTTTCTTTTCTTTATTTTATTTTTTGTATATAGCGCCTTTCATAGCGGAGCACCATCACAAAGCGCTTTACAGAGGTAGGCTGTGAACTGTGCATTATATGCAGAATCATTTACAATAGGACATTGATTTAACATCTCATCCGCAGGATGGAGCACAAGGAGGTTAAGTGGCAGAGGTGGGATTTGAACCGGTGACCTTCAGGTTACAAGCCGTGGACTTAAACCACTGGACCTCGTAATCTAACTCCAATACAAGTTATGCGTAGATAGAGATTGGATAGGCACTATAACAGAGCTGTGTGAGTCTGATTTGGAATCACAAACAGCACGCAGTCACGCCATACCTGTACCTGCAAAGGTTACAGTAGCCATTCATTTTCATGCAACGGGTGCCATCCAGACAACAGCTGGGGACAGATCAGGCATCTGTCAGTCTTCTATGTCAAAGATACTGACTGATGTCACAGATGCACTTTTCCGTAGGGCGAGGGAGTATCATATAATATTAATTGGGGATGTTGAACAAAATAGAACCAAACACAAATTGAATCAGTTGCCTGGCTTCCCAAACGTGCTAGATGCAATAGATTGCACACATGTTGTAATATCCCCAGATTCAAGGAATTAAATTGCTTTCCGAAACAGAAAACACCATCATTTTCTAATTGTGCAAATTTTATGTGATGCTCAATGTATTATCACGGATGCAGTTGCCAAGTACCCCGGATCATGCCACGACTCATTTATCATGGAGAACAGTGCCTTGTTCAGAAAATTCCAACAGGGGCTTCGAAGTGGAGGCTGGCTAATTTTAGGTGACAGGTGGTCCGTGATAAATTTTAGGATATATTAAATGCACAATTAGCATATGACCATAATAAAACATATGTAACAAACGCATATTAATGTTTAACATTTGTATTACGATTTTTCACAAACACAGAAATATTCAGATATTGCGTGTAAAGAATATGAATATCAATATTGCATCGAGAGAACACATTGTTATATTGAAATAAATTAAGGAACATTTACTTTTTGTTTCTATAGGCACGCTGTATTATTATTATTATTATTATTATTATTATTATTATTATTATTATTATTAGTAGTAGTAGTAGTAGTAGGAGGAGGAGGAGGAGGAGGAGGAGGAGGAGTAATAATAATAATAATAATAATAATAATAATAATAATAATAATAATAATAATAACCCCATGTGGGAAAACTAATAAGTGTAGAGCCAAAGCGTGCACTTCTAGGGCAGATTTGACTTTTTGCTCTGTCTAATCGTGGAGACATGCATATCCCTTTTAGCCCCTTAATTTATCACGGCCTATGTGCTATGAGGCAAATATAAGTACTGACGGACAGCTGTACTAGTCTACTGTTTTGCTATACCGGGGCAGAAATGGTGAGAATTTGAACGGGCCATTCTGCAAAGGATATTAATTGCAAATGCTTGGAATGTCCTTTCGTGGCACGTTATTTATAACCGAGTGCTCTGTGAAAGTGAAAATGTATCATTATGAGGGAGGGTGGAATGGGTAAAACATATTGTGTATTGAATAACTAGATGCGGTACTACATCGTGGTTCATTATTTACATGAGGTCAACTACCAGGTGATATAGGGAGAGGGACATTGATTTATTGTTAATTCCCAACTGGAAAGTGCCATGTCGTGTGAGTGGGGATGTAATGGTACCAAGACGTTACCACGTAGCTGGGTCTATATTAATTAGTAAGCTAATGGGCCGTTTTGTTTCTCATTATAGGTCTGTGTGCACAGCTAATGCATCCCAGTTAAAAACCTGGAAATTTTCACTCTGTCATAACGAGATGGCAAAAGTAGCACATTCTTGATTTTGTCCCACCCGTGTGAAAAGGCAAGGTCGTCGAGATTGAGGAAACTGATGTCACCTGCAGACCCAGACCCCGGCCTCCAGTCACCGTGTCCTTATTTGCCACCTCGATTCCTCGTTTTTACTGTGTTTGTTTAGACAGCACATTGTGTATCGACTGCTGGGTGGCTATTGCGGGAAAGTGTTAGAACTTAGCCTTGGAAAAAACAAACAAATAATAATAATAATAATAATAATAATAATAATAATAATAATAATAATAATAATAATAATAATAATAATACAGAAATAAAGACACACAACAATTCTATTTTTTGTATGTTTTATTTGTATGTATTTATTTGCAACTGCAGCGTTACTGTCAACCGTATTAACTTCGATAACGATTTTAGTATTTTGTAGACTGTAATACAATATGCATTATATACAGTTATATGACCGTTATCATGTGTTACAATATACCTACAAAATGCAGCCTACAAAATATTGAATTATGAATCATACATCTTATGGAACCGATTATAATAAACACGTTTTAATATTTATATTCTTAACACGACAGTGTTTAGTTTGGTTGTGTGCGTCTAAGGCTTGTTGCCAATTAAAACAATTATTTAAAATGTGATTTTACAGTGTATAGTTCACTTTTGCATACAGTTATGAGGAAAATAAATAGAATGCTGTTTTCGGCTTTGACTGTAAACACATAAAATCGATTGTTTTGTTGCATAAATGATTAAGCACCAATGACTGAACAGTAGCTCAATACATCCCAACCTTAGTCTATCAGTTAACAATTTTAATTGCTGTTTAAATGACCAGGAGCATGGATGAAACTGGATCTGGATTAAAGTGATGTTTATAAACGTTATGAAAACGCGATAATATTGATTCAATCAAAATCACAGGCTGTTCAATTCAGCATTATATTCTGAACCCCGTAAACACATACATTCATACATTTTCCAAAATAAATACATTATTATTATTATTATTATTATTATTATTATTATTATTATTATTATTATTATTATTATTATTACTACTACTACGACTACTACTACTACTACTACTAATATAATAATAAGCAGTGGTGGAAAATCAAATATGAATTTTAATGTATTTTACTGAATCAGTTTTTAAGTTTACTTTAGGCTACATTTAAAATGAAACAATGCAACAAAGTGATTGTTCAATTTACGTACGCTTATATTGAGGTCAATCTAAGTATTTTATATGAATGAAAAAGATAAGATTAAATAAAATTAGATCAAATAAGACCTCCATAATTTACCCATGTTGATACTTGTAACATCTCAATCTGCCAACACTGGCGTGGGTATGCTTGGCATAATCTGCAGTTCCTGATACTGTTTGGGGATTGCATCCTTTCATTCAGCTGCAGGATTGGAAGAATCGACCTATTTCCTGTAAACTGCATTAAAAGATATAAGCCCGGTTTCATTAGCACTAAAGGGTCGTTATAAAGAGGGGGAGATGGCAGTAGTGCATTTGATTCCATCTAGTCCCCACGTCAGATGCCATTGTACTTTCCTTCTTAGAATTCTGCACAGAAACAAAGGCCCTGGCTACTTCAAACGATCTAATAGATGTTAATGGATATTAGATAAAGTGGAGGCACTTGCTTCACAAATAAAATGCAAACGGGGTATTTTACAATAGCCTACCCTAAAATCTTCCAAGCCCAAATGAACTACATTGGCGCTGTTTCTTTTTTCTTTTCTTGTGCCGTTTCACTGTCGGGACCACATGCAGTTTTTAAGGTGTTTTTTTCCATGAGAAATTTCGCACCTAGCTTTTTCTAAGAGCACAATGGGTCTTCATTTCCATTTGATTTAAACACGGATTCATCTTGCCCCCGATGCTGAAAAGAGGGAGCGGAAACTTCTTTTCTCACTCCATTACAAAGTTTGAGCCCAGATTTAATCAGTGAACATCGCCGCGCTGCGCTTGAGTCAATACTTGGACTTGACTGTGCACGTTGTTCAGATCATGTCAAACATCCTTTTGGTTTTACATAACACTGGCAATGAATTTACAGTAATTATCTATATGATTACAGCAATTATACACACACACACACATTATATATATATATATATATATATATATATATATATATATATATATATATATATATATATATATATATATATATATATATATATATATTCACTATTACTACTAATAATAATAATAATAATAATAATAATAATAATAATAATAATAATAATAATAATAACAAACAACAGCAATCTACTTTGTGAGACCATAAACAAGTGATCTACAACAGAGAGAATTATAAGGTACCAAGGAACAGCATATTTATATACAGTATACACACATGTCAATTACCTTCAAAATTATTATTCTTTTTGGTAATATAATCACTTTTTGGTAGGCTGTAGGCTGTAGGCTATGAACATATGTGCTTTTCAGAAAGTTAACTTATTGTGTGGTGGCAGGCAAAAAAGAGGTCTATTTATTTATTTATTTATTTATTTATGTATTTATTAATTTTTAACAACATTAAACATTTTAAATATGTAGCAATGTCTATTATTATTATTATTATTATTATTATTATTATTATTATTATTATTATTATTATTTTCAAACACGTTTAAGTCTTTTCCATTTTAGCAGTTGACATAAACAAATACATCTTCAAATAGCACTAAAACATTCAAATCTCTTGAAAAATAGATTATGAATCTCAATGTGACTTCCTGGTTAAATAAATGTTTAAAATAATAATAATAATAATAATAATAATAATAATAATAATAATAATAATAAAGGTTGCACAAGGATTGTATGCTTCGATGTGTCCCTACCCTGCACGTGAGTAGCATTCGTTTTTTTTTTAAATAATCCAATGAAATGACATAATTATAACTATTTAACAGAGAGTATCTAATGGCACACAAGGTGTAATAAGTCTCTGGGTGATCGGGGCAGAGACTACACTGATGATTATGATGAGATTGCTAGTGGCGCTCTGATAAAGAGTTACAGGAATGAATAAGGAGGCGTCATTTCAATGTCATTAAGCGGTGGAAGGGTGGGATTTTAAATTCATGGCGCCGAGTTTGAGGAGGATGCAGGATGGTAGAGATTATGAGCTGTTAATGAGAACGACAGGGGGCGAGGAGGAACACGGGTCATTACCACTAAAATCAAAATGAACGGGGCAATGCAGATTGGCTTCAGAGTTGTGAATGAGCGTCTGAAACCGTACTTGTGTTATGTGTATTCGCTGTCTGGGACTGGGGCAAGGTGTGGTTATGTATTGAAAACTGGACATATTTACTACTTAAAATATCCAAAAAGCAATATATTTCTTCATAAATCTGGACATTTACCAGCTTACATGATGAATGTTGACAGTTACCTGTAAAACCTAAGGTTAACAGATTCGAACCTTTACTGAACACTGTTGGAAAAAAGGGAACAACTGGCGTACTTTTATGTTCCCTAAAGAACAAACGGTACCATATTCCCTTGAAGGTACGCTTAAGATCCTTGCTGGTACTTTTTTGTACTTTTCAATTAATAAAAGGTACAACAAGTCAAAGGTACAGATGTGTCCTACAAATAAGGTCCAATACCTTCTTGCTTACAGGATAGAAAGGAGAAAATGAATCTGCGCGTGCGCACGTGATTTTTGTACAGCGCGTTCAAAGACCGTTGAAGTTAAGAGGCTTTTTTTGGGCGGTTCAATTTCGCGAAAATGCCTTACATTTGTTGTCAACAGATAACCTGATAGCAAAATTGTATGAAAACGGTATACATTTTACTGAGGATGAAGTGGCAACATTTAAAAGGTAGCTTAAAAAATAAATACAGTGAAATTTAATTTTAAAAATGTTTCCTGGTGAAATAACATTAGGGAGAATATTTTAACTAACCAGCAGAGGAACAGGACAGGGGCATTTCATTTCTAAAAGGTGTGCCATTTGCCTGAAAGAGTATTAAACTAGTAATGTCTTGGTTTTTGTGGTTAATTACTATTAATTGTATCGAATCCAATATAAGAGCACGTAAATATTGGTAAAGCATGACCTCCTTTTTGTCAACTATTTTAAAACAGTGTAGCCTTGTGTTATCATACTTTATTAATGTACAAATTCGGTTATACTGTAAATATAGTGTAATATATATATATATATATATATATATATATATATATATATATATATATATATATATATATATATATATATATACCGAGTGTCTGGCGTTAGTACTTTCTAGTCAGAACGTCATCAGTGACCACCGAGGTGAAAATACTTGGATTGCATTAATTTCTTATGAACTGGAGGCTTTAAAAAATAATATATATATATATATATATATATATATATATATATATATATATATATATATATATATATATATATAGTTTTAAATGTGTTTCAGTGCTATTCTTGTTAAATATATTCTGGTTTTAAATAGGTTGTTGCTTATTATTGCTTTTTACAAAACATCTAGGTTATGGATTCGCAAATGTTTAATGTTACTGCTTCTACAACAGACGTAGATGTTGACCCAGGGGGACTTTTTTGACCTGAAAAAAGATACAAGGACCAGGGGTCAAAAAAAGGAGATTAGAGAAAGGGGTTTTCAGAACAGAAAATAGGAGGCACTTTTTTACACAGAGAATTGTGAGGGTCTGGAACCAACTCCCCAGTAATGTTGTTGAAGCTGACACCCTGGGATCCTTCAAGAAATTGCTTGATGAGATTCTGGGATGAATAAGCTACTAATAACCAAACGAGCAAGATGCACCGAATGGCTTCCTCTCGTTTGTAAACTTTCTTATGTTCTTATGTTCTAAGAGGATATCAGCTCATCTGGATGAAAATGCCAGGCTATAGAAATGGTTTTTTTGTCTATATGAAGACATTGACTGAAGAGGCTTCTCTAAATGTGATGGGCAAGTTGTTTCATATTTCAGGTGCCATATAACTAAAGACAAGCATTTGTACCTTTTGAAGTACAGATGTGTACCTTTCTTTCTAACAATGTAACATATCATTTTTACAATTGCCTTTATTTGTACACAAATTATGCATAGTTGACAAGAGAACCGGTGGGCTGTAAAATTGTGGGTGTCAAACATATTTCAAATGTTTAATGCTGTTAATAATAATAATAATAATAATAATAATAATAATAATAATAATAATAATAATAATAATAATAATAATAATAAATACATAAATAAATAGGCCTCTTTTTTGCCTGCCACCACACACTAAGTTAACTTTCTGAAAAGCACATATGCTCTCTGTGGGCATGGGTGGGAACTGTCTGTTGCACAGGAAGTGGATTTAAAATGTGGTGGCAGGATAAACAGCCATCATTGGAAAGCCAAAATAAAGTCTGGAGAGACTGGGGAGACTACCTACCTCTCTCTCCATTACGCACAGACGATTTGAGCTAGTTTGTCCAGACTTCAAGCTTCATGTGCCCAAATATAGTTTAACTAATGTTGTATGGGGTCAATTGTAACGTGTGTTACAATTGGCACCAACCCAAGGAGCCATTACTAAACCTCATGTTCCAGCAAGAAACAAAAAATTAATAGCAATCAATTGTGTCAATTATAAGTACAGAAAATGCAGGGATCCATAAACTGGGTAATACAGGTATATGTCACATAAAAAAAAAATGGGCAAAAAAGTTACTCTCCTAGGTCAAACATTTTTGTAGATACAATCTCAAGGCTTTGGCGCAGCTGCCCACAGGCAGACAGAGACCTGAACTGAGCATGTGCCCAGTGAGTGATGGCACTCAGCTTGCTTCTGATTGGAGAAATTCAAGGTGTTACAACCGTCCTGTGTTACAACTGTCCCCGGTCTCCCCTACTAAAAAAAGTAAAAATTGTAAGAATGTTGTAGTTATTAATAAACTGTTTTTAAGGATCAGAAGAGAAAAAAAAAGTATTCTTATTTACGACACCAGGCAGCCTACAATGGAATGCGTACCAGAACTCCTAATAGTTAAGAATCAGACCGACCCAAGTATTTTTAAACAGTCCTCAAGAGATTCGCGTTTCCTGAACGAAACAGACAGCAGGTGATAAGTTTGCTGGCACTGAAAAAAGAAGGATACCACTTTTAGCTATTTTCATTAATTACCCGCCATGCTATGGATTCAGAGGACCACAAGCTTTAAATACGTTCTTTTATGTAAGTTTGATGTCTGTCTTTTTATAAGATTAGGATCAAAACAATGGACCAAGTTGAGACCGACTCTCTTAAACGTAATAAATAAGTAGGTATTTAAGTAGCCAAGACCGTTTTTGATGGAGTATTAATACAGTGGGTATTGATCGGTTATGCCTGCGCGCTGTGTTTTTTTTTTTTAAGTTTTTTTTACCCTATGTTTTGTCCCATGTTAATTGGGATGCTAATGACAAGCAGGATTCTGATATGCTGTTCCCAGGCTGTGTTCGCCCTGAGGGCACACACATCCCTCCACAATGGGATCACAAATCGCAGCAGAAAAGCCAGACTGATCACATCAGAAACGGTCGCTGTGCTTTCAGGGCGAGCAAGCAGCGTCAGTATGCCCTTAATTACCGACCTAAAGAAAACAAGGACAAGGAGATCCCGTGGTTCACTTCTCATCATTAAAATCGCAAGCCGTTTCTTTTATTAGTATTACAATGCTGCTGTTCTTTCTTTCTTTCTTTCTTTCTTTCTTTCTTTCTTTCTTTCTTTCTTTCTGTTGCCAACTATCCAAAAGTGGCATTTAGCAGGAGTAAAGAAAACATTATTATTATTATTATTATTATTATTATTATTATTATTATTATTATTAGTAGTAGTAGTAGTAGTAGTAGTAGTAGTAGTAGTAGTAGTAGTAGTAGTAGTAGTAGTAGTAATGGTAGTAGTAGTAGTAGTCGTAGTAGTCGTAGTAGTAGTAGTAGTAGTAATGGTAGTAGTAGTTTTTTAAAAATGTTTTTAATGCACAACTGCAGGAGCTCCTGAAAAGTGCGACCTGTCATAGTAGTGGTAGTGGTAGCAGTCACAGTAGTCATAATAGTAGGTGTATTATGTTGTTGTCTAAACTGTTAATACTTTTCTTGCTTTTCTCAAACTGTCTCCTGTAGGCTATAGGCTACTAAATCTGGAAACAGAAAATCCAGTTTTCATTACAGAGATACTGCCTAGCATTATGAAAGAACCAGGTACATTTAGCATATGAGCTTTTTATATTCAGTTGTCTGCTTATAAAAATCTGATTCCTAGGATTTTGCTACAATAAGTCACAGCAGTTTTCCGGATGTGATTATGTCTATAGGCTTATTTTCGAATGAAACTATGAAGGTATCAAAGAGCAGTCAGGCCAATACTTTTTTAACTACAGTAAACTTTATCTACTTTAAATCCCACAGTCTGGGCCGAATTGCATGATGAGTGAAAATGCATTCCACAAACATTTACCCGAGTGATTGTTTCAATAAGCACAATACAGAAATACACATACTTCATGCTGTATTTTTATGATTCTGTGCTTGTTAGAATTGATTATTTCTACAACACTGATGTGATGATGGTAGCTAAATTGTCTTACTTTGTTACCCATATGTCTAATTTACTGTCATATACTGTAAGTGTTTAAACGACAGCTCTACAACATATATCAAATCACGTGTCTTGGAAATAAATTAAATTAAAAAATGTAGAGTGCTGAATCATTTTGTGAGATGTTTTACCCCTCACCAATTCAGCCTACAGCTATCGCCAAACGTTTTGGATTACCCTTTAGAATTAACTAATTTTGCTTTAAGTCAAATGAAACCTGCTGAATAATGCTATGTTAACATATTGAATTACATACTGGTTTCTACTTTACCATATCCTTAATGAAAAACTGACAAAAATGGAAAAATATGACATTTCTAAATCTAACATGAAACTATACTACTATTATGGCTTCCAGTAGACTTTTTGTTACATGATGTTAAATAAAATATGTCAATTTTTTTTTATTATGTTTTAATCCTAAAATTCTAGGTGATGCAAAACTTTTGGCCATAGCTGTACACCAATGTATATGTCTTCTGTGTGGAAGAATATACAAGCAAGTGATGAATATGAGGCTTACAATCTTATTTAAATCTACATATTTCCACTTTGGTCACCTTTTTTTTCTAAATTTAGAAAAAAGAACAAACATATATGGATTATAAATTAAAGCATAGATATTAAACTTATTATGGTACAACAGACCATTTTGGTACATAGAACTATTTCGGCTGGACCCCTCGTTCAGGCATTGCGGCTCACAACTTGCCAATCCATGCATGTGCACAGGTTCAAGTTTTCTTAATGTACACATGTTCATGTGTACTACTATTATGGCTTCCGGTAGACTTTGTGATATAATTTTGTAGTTTATTTGACTACATGATGTTAAATAAAAAATCTAAATTATGTGACTTTATATATATATTTTAATTATATCTCAATCCTAAAATTCTAAGTGGTGCAAAACTTTTGGTCATAGCTGTATGTACTGACTCAGGAAGACTGAAGATCAACTTGCAATATTCATTCCTACTCTCTTTTCAATCAACCCAGTTGTTAGGAAAAACTAAGCAGAGCTTGTTGCCAGTCTCGCCTTGCACCTGACCAATATTGAAGAAAACCTGCCTCCAGTTAATCCCCCCCCATGGGACCTCAGCCAAGATCGGCAACTCAACGACACAGATCCCAATTGCATGATTCTCCCCACACTCTATGCTGCATTGCGTTAGATCAAATAAAATATGTATTTCTTGCTACCACCCTAAGATTTAGCAAAATAAGATTTAGCAGTGGGGTGCTAGGGTTACAACAATAGCAATTAGTTTATCGATTGACACCATTATCTCCTCATCTTGTCCATCTTGTCTCATCTCCTTTGTGGAATGCATTCCTTTTGATAAGGACATTAAGTTTTAATATAACTCTCTTTGTGCCGTGTGGAGAGGGAGATCAGGGATGAAAAGCAGCCTGCAGTCTGGTACCTTCATGTCTCAATCAGGGCAGTGGAGATGCACTGCTGACCATTTAACCAGGTTACACGCTAGGCTGCAGCCAGTGGAATGAGTGGAATTGACCTCCAGACCCCTGGCTACAGATATCCCTGCTAATCTGGGTGTTAAACCCAGCATTGCCATCAGCAGCCAGCCTCTGACCAGCAGCCCAGCAGTAATCTTCTTAGGATCTAACACTAAACAAGCAAAGAAAACATTACAAACATGCAAGGTAAACAGATGGGTGATAGATAGATAGATAGATAGATAGATAGATAGATAGATAGATAGATAGATAGATAGATAGATAGATAGATAGATAGAGTTAATTTTAAATGAGATAAGAAAACATTATTATTATTATTATTATTATTATTATTATTATTATTATTATTATTATTATTATTATTATTGCTGTTGTTATCTTTTTTGGTGTCCATGAAATGTGTCTTTAACACTCAACCATAATAATAATAATAATAAGGAGAAGAAGAAGAAGAAGAATCTTTATTTTACTTAGCACAGTTCATGCAGTACATCTCAGCGCTTTACAATTTAAAAACACACAACACATATCATAAATAATCACAAAGACTATACATATTAAAACATAGGGCACAAAACACACATACTATACAAATTCATAAAAGCAGATCTACATAGGCTGATACGCCAATTTAAAAAGATGTGTTTTTTAAGTGAAATAACATTTTTTAAATCCTTAATTGTCTGTGGAAGGGCATTCCGTAACTTGGGTGCATAACAGCAAAATACCCTATCTCCCATAGACCAGAGCCTAGTTTTTGGGACTCTTAAGAGCCCAGCTTCAACAAATTGCAGGTTTTGCACAGGAATATATTCAGTTAACATATCAGAGATGTAGCTTGGTGACATCCGTTCAAGGCATTATATATCAGCAGTAATATTTTAAAATCAAGCCTGCACTTAAAAGGCAGCCAATGCAGGGGTGCCAACACAGGTGTTATATGTTCAAAGGATTTAGATCTAGTTAGAATTCGAGCAGCCAAGTTCTGAACATGATTGTAACAGGTGAGACTCGTTACCACTCTTTGTGCATATAAGTAAGTGTCTCCAGCTTGGTCGCTGGAAAGTGTTAATTTTTGTTGCAAGCTGGGGTTGGGAACTGCTGTTTGAAGTGAGTCTGACCTGGGTTTAAGGTATGTTCCAGTGTCTCTGTACAATATTGGTTTTATTTTATTTTAAATTGTTTGTAATTGCTGCATAACCACTTACTGGTACTTGTAGGTTGAATTGTGCAGGATGCTGTCAATATTGCTGGTCATTGAGGTAATGCTTTGATGTATACAGGTCCTAGTAGGGTAAGCCTAGTGCTGTCTGAGATAATTTTGTACAATGTCTTAGTTAATATGTAGTGATAACTGCAGGGAGACTTGGAGCTCCCGAGGTAACCTGTTTTAAATGTAGTGTTTTTGTTCTTGCAGATGGAGTGATTTGTCAGCTGCTGCTGCTGCTTTTGTGTTTATACATCTTTGTTCTTTTGGTTGATGTAAATAAGGGGTAAGCTAATAAATCAATATGGCTCTTTCTTTTTTTTTTTTAGTTTGTGTCATGGTGAACTGGTGGTTTTTTTTTTTTATTATTCACTGTTGATCACCCTGGCTTTGTGGTGTGTGTTTTTTTTGTATTGATTTTTCACCCTTTTATTGTTTCATGATTCTGTTTGCACATTTATTTTTGGTTTGTTGTTGGTTTAACTTTATTATCATTTGAATAGCACTAACCCCTATCTGCCTTGTGGCACTTGAGACTAAATTATTTGTATATTTTCTTCTGGCACTTGAAACTAAAAATTTCCATTTTACATCTTTGAATCCAGGCTGGTGTGGGTTCTGGTGGCCTCCTTGTGCCGAATTATTGTACTGCACTTGTGTAAAGAAATATTTGCTTTAAATTCTAAAGTGGTTTTTGTGTTTATAATAAAATTATTGAAATATTTTAAAACTTGTGTCTCTGCTTACCTTCATTTAATTGAAAAGGGTCTGCAATTTGGGAAACCTGGCCTTACATATTAAGTGTTTTAACAAAAACTTTCTTTGGGCGAAATTCCCGAGGTCGTGTATTCAAACAAAACAATTGCATAACGGCGCGCTTGCTACATACTGTAGCCTATTAAGCAATGTTTTCAAGCAAAGCATTGCAGTAGTCAAGCCTTGAGGAGACCAGGCATGCACAGGTCTTGAACGGGCTATGTTACGTCGGTGAAAGACACCTTGGTGACATTTCGAACATGCGCATCGAAGGTTAGACAAGGATCAAAAATAACATCGAGATTTTAAACTTTAGAACTCGCGCTAATTTCCACCAGCTCGTCAATGACCAAACTGAAGCTGCTCAATTGACGCGGAGAGCCAAGCAGCATAACCTCTGTCTTACAGTTTAGCTGCAAAAATTATGTTGCATCCAAAATTTAATTTCCGCTAAACTGTGTGAAAGTACACAAGTAGCTATTTTTGTGTCCGGTTTAGGTTGGAAGTAAATCGGAGTGTCATCTGCAAGAATGAAAACTAACTTCATGGCGATTATAAATTACTAAGTAAAAATTAGTTTCACTTCATGAAATTTGCCCCTTGACAATCCACAGGGCCAGCACAAGCAGCGGCGGTGTGATCTACTCCTCAGTCCCCCACGATTCTGCCCGAGCCTGTCAAAGACGAACCACTCATTAGGAAAGAAGGGGCTCCGTCTCAATGTCCACGAGTGTGTTTATATCCAGGTACCCGGAGATAGAACCCTGCGCGCGGGACTCAAAATATGTCGTTCCGCTTTTAACATCATTTAAAAGCACATGCTTTGCGCTTTCCATTGATGTAAGGGATGCCCGTATGTGTAGTTCTTACAGGAAAGTCCCCTACATTTAATGAAAAAAGATACAAGGAACAGCTGTCAGAAAAAAAAAAATAGGAGGCACATTTTTTACACAGAATTGTGAGGGTCTGGAACCAACTCCCCAATAATGTTGTTGAAGCCGACACCCTGGGATCCTTCAAGAAGCTGCTTAATGAGATTCTGGGATCAATAAGCTACTAACAGCAAAACGAGCAAGATGGGCTGAATGGCCTCCTCTCGTTTGTAAACTTTCTTATTTCTTAGATATGGGTTCAGTGCTGTAACGCGAATCTATTGCCCCAAAACAGCAGGAAAATAGTACTCGTTAACACAGGACTTGCAAAGCTCCCTCCTGTCTCACAGTGGACAAAAATGGTATTACCAGCTGGCAATACCATTTCTTGGACTTTTTTTTTTTTTTTTACTAAAATGTAGATGTAGTTTATTTTTTATAAATTGTGTCAAGGTTTTCTATGCCATAACTTTTTGTTATTGTTTGTCTGTTTTGTACAAAATTTGACAGTTATATTCAGAAGCAATACGAGTTTCATTTTGCAGTGTAATTTTGTCCTTGCGACAAAAAAGCTGATTCAACAGTGACAGTCCGCGCTCTGCGGCGCGAATGTGATGTCGCATAACAACTAAATCTGTGAGTGTGATTCTCTGGTCTGACGTGAGCCGCTGTACTAGACCGGATTCGGAGGGAGGGAAAGAAACACGTATACGAAAGAGAAGCTCAAACAAAATAATGAGCAATTTCCGAATAGGTTACTTTTGGTAAACTGACGAGCGATTTATTTGTGTGTTTCTGCAAATTACCGCAGTTTTTTTTTTTTTTTGCTACCCAATCCCGACGAAACAAAGTATACATACCCGCTCCCGCTATTACTAGCGGGATCCCAGTCCCGCTGCATGGCTCTACCCAGAGCCAATGGTGTGAATAGGCCAAATGGGGAAAATGTTCTGTGAAAGTTATTGGAAATCGAATTGCTTAATTTATTTTTTAGGCTGTTAATGCTGATGCGCTGGAGAGGTTTCGGTTGATCCCCGGAGCCAACAAGAATCTTAATTTTGTTGTGTTTCACCTTATTATATTTAAATTGGAATGATTAATAAAGGATCTTAAATTTAAAAAAGTTAGAAGGGGGATATCCGCTGTCCCAAACAGCCAGCCATCACGGAAGCCTTCTTCCTCTTCAATGTCTTTAGCAGCACAGTTCATCCAGATGAACGCCTGGCCATTTTTCAACAGCATGTGGCATATAATCTGTACATTCATTGAACTGTACCCTTTTCGACACACATAATGATATTCATCAACACTGTGCTTTTATTTGAATATGTGTACCATCCACAGCTCCAATCACATTAGGAAAAGCACAGATGGAATGAAAACCTTTATTGACTGTAATCCCGTATGGGCCACGTAATGTATTCAGATGGTTTGTCAGGGCAGTAGTTACATTCTCAATGGAGCGGCATACTGATACCTTGCTAATTGCTATCGTATCACCCAATACGTTTTGGGAGGAGCCGCTGGCAAGGAAACGTGACGTGTCCAACACTTGAGCTGTAGACAGGGCATGACGTCTCTTTGTTTTTCTGCTCACATATGGCTCAAGTGAGGTATAGAGTTGATGGATGTCCTCCGTCTTTTAACGGTACTTGGCTATTGTAGCCTCATTAGACAGCTTGTCTCTTACTGTAATTTGTGTGAGCCGATGCTGTGTGGTCGTATTTCTCTCTCAGTCTGATACACCGCGTCAGCATGATTTTCAAAAGGAGCAAAATAAGAACTAGGTCGCAAAGTGATTTCTAAAACTTGATTTGGGTCACTAAACATATGAATTTGAAAGGGCTGTGTCATGTATCTACCTGTTGAATAAATAAATAACTTGATTTAGTTACATAAATCAGGTATTAAAAATAATTTTGCGAACTATAGCCTAATTCTTATTTTGCCCCTTCTGAAAATCAAATCCTAAGTGAAAAAAACTAGGTGAGATTCACCTTTCGTATTTGTACGATGGAAAATGTGTTTCTGAAATACGAAGGGTTTTACGAACGAGTGGTGTGAGTGTCATTATATTGAAAAGCGACCTCACCTAAAAGCGTATTTCACCATTCGACATCGTATCTAAGATAGGCATTCGTATATAGAAACGAGCCAAATTAACGATATAGCAAAAAACAGCCAGGGTATAAGTTACCAAAGTTGATTTTGATCACATAATAAATTAAAGGATTAAAGAAGCGGTAGGCTATACCAGCTGAGTATCCTTGATAAATATTTAAATACACGAACACAAAAAATAAATAAACTAAAAGCCTGATCTGTGGTCTTTCACATTATTCTAGCAAAGTCGTTTCTACCTTCCAGCCTGAGCTATGTTTGCACTAGTTTTTGTAACATGACAATTGCTCATGTTACAGAACTGTCAAGAAATAACTGGTGCTCACAGTAGCTCTTAAATTATCATACGTGATTTGTGTTATCTTAGTATAGTGATAAATTTATTTCTGAATTTGGCCCTGAACGTGCAAAGGTTTTCTGGAGTTGCATTTTTAAATCATAAATTATAATATAATTGATAAGAAAGTTCTCAATCCCAATGGCGCCTGTAGCTCTGTTTTATCTGCGCTGTGGTTGCATTTGTTATAAATAAGCCTGTTAGCTGGGTTAATCCAACTTTTACACGTTTATTGTAAATATAAAGACTCGAAATCTGAAGGTTAAAATCACGGTTTAGACTCTTTGAAATCCAATCGGTGTTATAATCCGCTATATAGATTTACAAAAGTCACTGAACCTTAAAGGGATATCACTGTTTTCTATATAATATAATAGACGGTTCAATGTTTTGTTTTATTAATTGTTTTATTAATTTCAAGGGGTGTTATTATTATGACCAAATTAACAGTAGTATTTTCTGGTGCCGGGTCCAAATGTATACACACATGCGTTTATACATACATACATTTATACAACATTTAAATGTACACAGAGACAGAAGTTGGTATAGTGCATACTAAGGGGACTACTTAAGCGTTTTCATAGCAATACTACGTATAATACTTTATAATACAGTACATTCATATCCTGATGAAAATGTACTATTTGATTGAATAAACATGTAGCCTGGTGATGGCCTAATCTAACTACCTTATATGACATATTAGTATTTTTGATATTTTAAGTTACTCTAAATGTACACTTGTACATGTTGTTTTTGGCACATCCTGTTTTCATTTCACCTGAAAGGGAATTGTCCTAGATGTGTGGACCGTTGCTCTAGGTCTCTACAGGGCATGCATTCTAGCCTTCAAGTCAAATAAATGAATAATTATTTAAGCAAATATGTTTTGCATGGTCAATTAATATATTTTCAACGTGTTTCCACGATTTGAAAATTAACTCCCATTTTCTGAAAGGAGAAAATGTATGTTAATGTTACAAAATGATGCACAAAACCTTGTGCGTGCTTAAGAGAAATTGAATTACATTACTTAGTTGTTGGTTTTAGTTTGGTAAAATTACCAGAGCTTTTATCCTTTTTCAAAAAAGTAGGAGTTGATTAAAGACCGTGGTAAACGCTCTGAAGATACAGTATGTCCATAGAGTAGGCTACGATAAATAAAACACACATTAAATAGACCTAAGGGTACGCACACCAGCATCAGTGAACCACTATGAGTTCTGCTCGATCACAAGACTACATGAAACAGATAATTTTGTGAGAGGAATATAAATGACTGTACTTTTCTTTATTCCAATGTGTGGATTGTTTCAAAGATGTATCCTGCTGTTAATGATGTAGCCTACCCATGTTACAATAAAATGATTGTTGGTATATATTTAAAAAAAAATCTTAGTATACACAATAGTTTTGTATTATTATTTATTTAAGAACATTATCATAATGTTTTATGTCGAACAACCAAGAAAAGTACAAACATAAACCTCCTAAAAAAAAGTACATAGTGGAGATACAAAAACGTTTTCCATAATTTATTATTCAACTTGGATTATTATTTTTTAAATATATTATATACAGTTTAAAAATAACAATATACTTTAGAATAATTACAGGTTTATATACAGTTAGTGTACATTTGTGGTACTGGTACACTTAGACCATGTGGCTTCTTTGAAGAAGGTGTTTTAACAATGGTTGAGGGAGGCCTCGAGATCGTCGGAAGACTCGTCGGAGAAGAGGATTTCTTCGTGGTCCTCGTCTACATGGGAGTCGGGGCTGCTCACGGGGGCCACAAGGCCCAGTTTGGCGAGTTTTGCCTGCTGCTGCTCCAAGCTCTGCTTCCTCCACTTAATCCTTCGGTTCTGGAACCAGACCTTAACCTATCCGAGAGGAAGAAAAAAAAAAGAAAACACTGTTATGAAACCTACAATAACATTATTATTATTATTATTATTATTATTATTATTATTATTATTATTATTATTATTATCATACTTTGGTATGACACATTTACGTTTAGGATTTCTACACATATCATATGGGACTCGACTATTTAAAAGCATTACCCGCTTTCTAAAAGTTAATCGCGTACGGTACGGTAGCTGAATAGGACGAGAATAATTACCTGAGCCTCGGTGAGGTGGAGAGCAGACGCCAGCACGAATCTCTCCGAGCCAACCATGTACTGCTGCCTAGCAAACTCCTTTTCAAGTCGGGAAAGCTGCTCGTTGGTGAAAATTGTACGCACTCTCTTTGATTTGCCACCCTTGGACTTAAATGAATGGAGGCTGTGCTTGGATAGAGGGATGTCTGCAAATAAAAATAAAAAAAATCAGACGAGAGTTAGAACACAGTAACAACAGTTTAACACACACACATTTAAAGTAAGGGCTAGTTATAGAATGCAGTAGTTTATTATATAGAACTATTCTTACCATGGGCGTAAACAGCTCCCCGACATGTTGCCTGGTAAGAGATCGGCGGGCAGTAGTAGAGAGGGTATCCAGGGTGGGTCTGCATAAGGCTCGGCGAGTAGAAATGCTGAGCTGCTGGCGGTGGAAGTGCAGAGGCTAGAAGAGAAGGATACTTTGCCCTGTGGTAAAGAGAACTTGATCTGTCCCTCTCAAAAGAAGCATGGTCTGATTTGCCAAGCAAAGCGTCGATGGTAAAGGATTTCCCACTGGCCGGTTTGGGGGAGACCGACTTGCTGCTTCTGTATTCTGGGTAGATCGGCGCGTAATGGCGCATCGAGTACCCGTAGTGTCCCAGTGGCATGGTTGAGACCTGCATTTTCCGAATAAACCGCAGGAAGCTGCGCTGGAGGTTTTGTAAAAAAAGAAAAAGAAAAAGAAAGAAAGAAAAAAGAATCCTGCTTAGATCCGCAAGTAGATGTTGCTTGGACTACAGATGGAAGGGTTATGCTGCTCTGGGCCAAGTGTCCCCTTCTTATACCCACACAGCAACCCCAAAGTGCTGACAGACCCCCGCTGCGCTTTTGTCCTCTTAAGTAGTCCAACAAGGGATCCAATTAATAGATTGACCAGTGACATGCTGGGACTGTCAATATCCTAATGGCCGTGTCCATGACAAGACACTGGTGGAAACTAAAACAGAAAGAGGGTTCCTTGAAGTTAGGGGTTGCAGTTTGTGCAAATTCTTGAAAGGATCCAGCTCCAAAAGCAATCATTGCCGCTGAGAAGGCCTTCATGTTACCTAATCATCTTATTTCGTGTCTTAAATCTCAAAGCAAGCCGACAGATGTTGTACAAGCAGCGGAACAAATAGTTTCACCGTTGGAGGGCGAAGTGGAAATAAAGTAATACAATTATTTTAAAAGCAGACTGGAAAGAACATTGAATTTAGGATCTGTCTATCTTTCTATCTCTCTCTCTCTCTCTCTCTCTCTCTCTCTCTCTCTCTCTCTCTCTCTCTCTCTCTCTCTCTATATATATATATATATATATATATATATAGGCAATCTTTTAATAACGAGAAGCGAATGCGATTTAATGTATGTATGTATGTATGTATGTATGTATGCATACATGTTCGGTTAATGTATTTCCAGAAATTAGCAAAGGTGTACTTATATTAAATAATAACAGCTAAATGGGTTGGAACACCATTGTTCTTATTATTATGGATATATTTGTTTATACTTTTTCTGTTTCAATTATTTTGGAACATCGCGTTTGCCATAGTTAAACCATCACAATATTTTTGAATAACTAGCAACAGAGCATCATGACTATACCTTGATTATACGATGTTCGTTTCTGGTTTCGGTAACAAATGAAAGCTATTATATCGGTTGACAGAGACAATCACTATTGACTACGATTTGTGGAAATGATATAGTACATGCAATTACTTTTCACTTGTTTACTTTTTACATAGGGACTCAAAACCGTGTTGAGTCTTGAATTTGAATTTATATATGCACTATATACAAAAAGTACAGTACATGGGAATTTCCACCTGTAATGGTTTTACTTTAAAAGTCAACGTATATTTATTGCAACTTGTCTCATTCTGGTAATTGAAACCCAGGATTGATAGGATTTATGAGGCCATTAAACTCTATATTCTGACAATTTACGCCTGTCCTAACGAGCTGGGAAAACTCACACCTCTGGGACGGATCACGCAGAGATTAACACCGAAGTCAAAGGGAACTAGTTTTATTTTTCTTCTTTTTTTATGGGAGAGGAAATTGTAGCTTTTTTAAGGGCAAGCCCAGTACTGTGTGTACAACATCTGCATGGACTTTTCTACCACCACCCAAGGTGAACAGAGACCAGAGCGAATCAGTATAATATTCATAGCGCTCTTTGTTGACTTTGGGCATGTCATTTCTGGAGCCAGGGTGTGATTTGGGGGAGGATAGCAAGACGATGGAAATTTTGGAGCTGAATAAAGGCAATCAGCGAACCTGTCATAAGCAGCACCTACCTCTGATGGCTTTGAAGGTGGCACCTTGTCCAAACTGTCCCGTTTTGCAGCTGTGGTGTTGCTCGAAAATTGGAAAATTTGAGAAAACGCACCGAGGCGCGATAACTCACAGACTATTCTGAGGAGGCACTGCTGGTTTTACTAACTACAAACTAGTAATCCCACTCACAGGCATAATCCAGCGGCTGATCTGCTAATTAAAGCACGTTAGTGTCAGATAGCGCTTTCTGTTTCCAACAAGGGCTTTTAAATTGTTCACTTCTAAGGGTCTCCTGTATCCTTCAAAATATGTTTTATTTTATACTTCTATAAATTACATTACTACAAATATCTATTATTATTTGATAGCTGATCCAGTATTTCTTTTACGATGTGCCCGTGTTGGCTACATGTTTGATCGCTTTTTCATGTGTTTCATTTGTTCAATAGCAGTTGAACATATTTACTTTATATAAACTCCATAGTATGTGAATAATGAAGTAAGGGATGCTAAATGAGAGATATCATGGAAAAATATGATAATTTACAAATGTTCGTGGGTTATCCAGTTGTATTTTTTTACAGGTTTTACGGTGAAATTAAACATAACGATAGATGAGATGAATCTAAATCGTGGGATATCGTTTTCAGTCCAGGACACCCCTAGACAAAATGTAGTTGTATTTAATTAATTGCCATTAAAGTTTATTCTACATTATAATCTGAATATCTTTCTTGTGTGGGTTCTCACTTTACCACTTCCTAATTCACCGGTTTTTAGCTGAGAGTTTAAATTATGCTGTGAACTTGCCAATACAATAGAGAACAAGAAAGAAAGAAAGAAAGAAAGAAAGAAAGAAAGAAAGAAAGAAAGAAAGAAAAACTGTTATTTTAAAGTTAATAATTAAGAACATCTGGCGGGTTTTTATTTACTGCAATGACAACGATTGCCATATAAGCCCATAAAAAAGAACAAGATGGGTCTATTTTATTTAGCTTTGTAACTGTTTTGAAATCAAGTTGGTAGGTCTACCCATCAGTCGCCCATATGGTCAGCTGTATAAAACCTGGACACCGGTGATGAATAGCGGGAAATTAGTTATGTAAAGTCGATTTTCCCATTATTAGTTCTTAATTAGCGACTTGAAAAGGGCTGGATGAAAAGGGACGCGGCGTCTTTAAAGGACTCGCAAGACTTGCTTACACTATTTTGAGACTGAGTGCCTTTTCTTTAAACGCGTGATTAAATCCAGCTCTGTAAACTTTGTCCTGCTAATTCCCATCATTGGGAAGCAGAGGGAAAACGAGATCCAAAGATCTAACTGTTAAAACTCGTTCAAACGTTTTCAGGAACAGCAATTCCTTTTGACTTCTGAACTTGACAATTAGTTGATCTGCCTGACACTACAATGCAGAAAAGTTCAGAGCAAATAGACAGTTTTTTTGTTAGTTGGTTAAACAAAGAGTAGAACTCGGTGTTTCATTCCATTACCCCTCCCTTCTCTAAACCCACTCTCCTCGCAAACTTTGTGAGCGACGAATTTCTCACTATACATGGATGGTGAATGAAACCACACAACTCGAACCCTTGTTTACACCATGCATATTACTGCTCTCTCCTCCCCCGGCACATCTGCGGGTCTGTTGTGTGTGCTTTGCTGAACTCACGATTTGTAAACAAGACCCCCAGCAGCCGGGAAGGTAGTCCCCAATTTATTGTGTAAACATAAAAAAACAACTTTAAAACAAGGTGCCAGTCGAGCACGCTGATGGCTACAAATCGATCATTTAAAAAAAATCCACTGGAATAAACAAAATCCCTGTTACAGAAATGGACTCGACTGCGGCATGAAATGAGGCAAACGTTTTTGTGTGGTTTCAATCCAGGATGACTACCTAGAATACAAGTGATGACACGTTTCGTTAGTATAAATCTGAATTGCTTAGTCTATTTAATTAATTGAGAAGTTTTAAATTTACCAAATAATACAACAAACCACAACTGCGATAAAGATAAAGTGTGTTTTTTTGCATACGTCTGCATTAGCTTTAAATAATTGCACACAGTTATAAGTTTTTGGAAACTGATACTTTTTAAAAGCAGTTGTAAGTATAGCAGTGATAATTAAAATGGAATCATGTGGTTAGTTTCTTATATAACTGAACACAATATTCTAGGTGAGGTCTTACTAATGCATTGTAAAGTTTTAACATTACTTCCCTTGATTTAAATTCAACACTCCTCACAATATATCCGAGCATCTTGTTGGCCTTTTTTTATAGCTTCCCCACATTGTCTAGATGAAGACATTTCTGAGTTAACATAAACTCCTAGGTCTTTTTCATAGTTCCCTTCTTCAATTTCAGTATCTCCCATATGATATTTATCATGTACATTTTTATTGCCTGCATGCAATACTTTACACTTTTCTCTATTAAATGTCATTTGCCATGTGTCTGCCCAGTTCTGAATGCTGTCTAGATCGTTTTGAATGACCTTTGCTGCTGCAACAGTGTTTAACAAGTTTGCTTACTATACCAGAATCTAAATCTTTAATGTAGATTAGGAAAACCAGAGGACCTAATACTGATCCCTGTGGTACACCACTGGTTACCTCGCTCCATTTTGAGGTTTCTCCTCTAATCAGTACTTTCTGTTTTCTACATGTTAACCACTCCCTAATCCATGTGCATGCATTTCCTTGACTCCCTACTGCGTTCAGAATTAATCTTTTATGAGGGACTTGTTGAGTTTAATCTCTATGCTATAATTTATAATCCATTTATTTGTTTTTTCTTCTTCCAATTTTTGACAGGGCAACTTCTCCCCCATAGAATAAAAACTGAAACCTAAAAAATGAGTTGAATTAGAACACACAAAAGACATATACATTGACGTACAGCTAAAATAATTATTACAAATATCATTTAGATCATGAAATCAAAGAAACAACTAAATGATATCGCAAACGTCTACCGGAAGCCATAATAGTTAGTTTCATGTTAGATTTCGAAATGTCATATTTTTCCTTTTTTGACAAAGCGACATGTAATTCAATATGTTATCGTAACATTATTCAGCAGGTTTTATTCGACTTTATGAAGAAAAATTAGATAATTCTATAGTGTGATGCAAAACTTTTGGCCATAGTTGTATGAGGGTGTGTTCTCTACTGGATTTCCTGACTCAATAAAATTCTGACCGAATCACCAGGAGCCATCACACCTGGACCCTTATCCACAAATATTTAACTGCTTTTAAAAAGTCTGGAAAGAACCAATAAAGAAATGAGTATTTATAAAACTTTATTACATTTATCAGACTGAAAAAAAAACAAAAAACAAAAAAACAAACAAAAAAAACAGGATCCCATGCATTTCGTTGTTGGTAAGAATGACGCTGGTCTTTGTGTTTGCCTTCTTCACATCGGTGGACTAACTTTTCGTTTCCATTGAAATATAATGTTTCTCTTGTTCCTTAATATTTATAAGCCAATTCCAAGTTTTTAACGTTTGTTCCTAGATATTGTTTTAATCCACCTCTCATTCTGCCAGCTGTCATTCTGCAAGACCTTGAAAATGAGACAAGGGGCCTGGATTACATCGAAATCATGAGAGCTATAATCCATTAGAAAGTCTAGCTATGACGGGGCCATGAACTTTGATTTAATTCAGGGCACGAAGACAGTAAGATATAATGCAATTCATTTTAGTGACTTATATCTGTGAAATATGTTCATTTGTGATCTATATATATTTTTTTCCTTATGCATAATGGCTATGTGACCTTTTTAAAAATATAGATAAAGATAAATACGATTTTACAACATACATAAATACATATATTGATAATATACAAAATTTTAAAATGTATTTGGGAAAATATATATTGTATATTTTGGTCCACAATAAACATATATGCAAATATATTTGTAAAGATAAAAGTGAAATCGCAAATAGAGAAAATAGATATTCAGTCATAAGAAACCCGTCATGTGAACTATTTTGCTATTTTGCCAAAAATGTAACAAAATAAAATACAGGACAGGTACAGCATTACATAAAAGAATCAGCCGATCTGATTGAGATCAGTCGATTCAATGGGACGTTATCAAGCAAAAATCATCCCATAGGAATGTGCCAATAGGTAGCATACTAAAAAGTATTACTTATTGTGGGTCTAGCTGTCTTGAAGTCAGCACTGTTCATTGAAAACACCTGGAGCATTGCCAAAATACAGGAGATATTATAATGTGCAGACATGATATTCAGCATTTTGGACAATGTCCCAGCTAACCAGAATTGGTGGGGTTTGGTCTTAGTATATAACTTCTACCTTAATGTGTCAGGATAAAATCATGTACTAAGTCATTGTTACTGAGAAGCAAGTGGTGTTAATCTAATGACTATCTTTTCACCCAGATCATCCTTCCTCTGTCAGGTTTCGAAAAAGTGTTTGGTATCGGTGAAACTAACAAAAGCTCTTATGGGAAACTTTTTCTGAAAAATTTTCTGAAGATATGTGGACCCAGAGTCAATGTCAGGGCCGCTGTTGTGTATTGAGGCCAGACATTGAATACACAGGTCCCCATCCTCCAGACAGCTCCTTTCACAGTCGAGGTGGTAGAAGGTTCAGAAGCCCATTGTCTCCCATTGTCTCCATTGATCCTTTCCATGTCACATCATTGACCTCAGTCCTGTGATCCCCAATTCTGGAAGATTATAGACCATCAGACCCACACCTAAGCCATTGACAACACATTCATTACATGATATTTTGTGCAAACTCATTAGAGCAAATGGTGTAAAAAATAATGCTATTATGTTCAACTGGGTGGTACAATTCCCTTTAAGAGTGTTGAAATGGTGCTAAACGGTGCACCTCTCAGTTTCACCTACCCCAAGAACACCAATGTGTTACAGAAGCCAATGTAAAAAATTAGGGGAGCTGGGAGAAATATCACGAGGTAGTCATTAGCCAGTTACACCATTAAGGAATTGTGACAGAGAATTAACACATGCTTTAACTCCCAGTCATTAATTGTATCTCCTTCAATATTTCTGTCAATCTTATTTTTTTTCTTTCTAACACAGTTAGATGTATAGAATAAAAAAACAGCTGGAGTTAGATTTGATTTGAGTACAATTCAATGCATTTCCCTCTTCGGTTACAATTGTTATATTTCATTTTTAGAATTTTGTAAAACTGTTCATGCAAAGTCTATAGGGTACACGAAGTTGCTCTGGCAAGACTTAAGAAAACTGCATGGATTATAAAGTATATCATAGATATATAATACAATTATACATACTATAATAGAAGGGGATGTTACAAAAGAAAAAAATAACACTGATAAAACTTTAATACTTTTTCAATGATAACCCAATTATTATATACATGCGATTGATTGCTTTAGAGCCTGTCTGTCTTGGATGCAGTATAGGCTGGTTGTCCCCTATGCCCAGTTCACAGTGCCATACCCATGTGAGGGTGCCCTGATGCTTGCTCATTCCACTTACTAGTGTTCAAACAGTTCAGTCATAGTATAGAACTAGGTGGTGCAATAGTACTTAGTACTTTAGTCACCCGTTGAGTCTAAGGTTTGTATCTGGCTCAGGTGAACAGTGCAATTAGTTTGGTGATCTCACCTTAGCCCTCAAGTGGACGTAAAACACCTGTACAATAGCTGTCAGTCTTTGCTCACTCGTTCATTCATCAGGCTAGAAGTGGTGCCTGAACCATTCCTGAAAGTGCCATTGTTCCCTTACAACTTTTCCTTTTCCCTCGTTTTTCCGTTTTTGTCAGCTTTTTGTTAGGTATATGGAAAGCTACAAAGTGGTATATAATTGATATGTTAACGTAACATTATTCAGCAGGCTTCATTCGATTTTATAAAGCAAAATGAGTTAATTCTACAGGGTGATGCAAAACTTTTGGCCATAGCTGTATATTTTATCATGAATGCATTTATGCACATCAAAGCTTTTTATGAAAGAGGTGCTGATCAATATAAGGCACTTTGTACACCTAAGAATGTCTCCACATAGTCATAAAACAGTTCTTAGTAATGATGAACTAACCATCTCTGTATACCTTGCTTAATTGTTGATGTTTGTGGAGTCAGGACCTGTATATAATACATATATTCTTTCTGTGAATTAAACAGTTTAAAGAAGCCAGCAAGAATCCATGTTTCATGGATGTTTTACATAAAACATTCTTATTATGGATACAAGCTTTGTGATAAGAATATATATATATATATATATATATATATATATATATATATATATATATATATATATATATATATACACACACATAAAGGGGAACTGTAATGCCAGTGAATATATAACCATTTCAATAGAAGACATGTTAACTAAAGCTTTTGATGCATTTTCAGCCTCTCCTTGAGCAGTATATCATATACAAACCATTTAAACAAATTAACATTTAATGTCTTGGAGCTCTCTTCCATTGCGCTTTGTGTGACGTCCTGTCGTTGACTTGCTCTATAGTCACACAGAGTATTCTATTGAGCGGCTGTCCTGTTCCTATGTTATGTAGCCGTTGTTTTGTTATGGACGCCCTTTGTTGGTTTTAAGGCACACAATCATACTTTTTGTTTCTGTTTTTCCTTTTGTTATTTTTACACCCGAACACTTTGCATTCTGACATAATTCACCCTGCCAGCGTTCACTGGTGTGGATGGCTGTCAACGATATGACATAACAGCAGTGCCAGAAAGGATCCAATATGGCAGCAGCCTGCATTTCCAACTGACCCAGAAAGCTGACACAAAAATTGAAATGCTGGCCAAAAGCTTGACTTTTTAACAAAACTGGCGCAGCGAGACACATTTATTATGTATACAGAGCTTTTGGAGAGCCTTGTTATTTTGAGTACAGTTCATTGTCATCATCCTGCCTGTATGTTGACCCTGAAAAATAAATATCAACATATGTACTTGTTAATTATTCAATAGCATTTGACATAAGCCCAATGGCTGTATTACCATGTAAAAGGTAACTAATGTGGCTTTATCAATATGCTAGTCAATTTAATGACTGAGGGATAAATCGTGAGCTAATTCCCTGTCAAAATTCCTTAATGGTGTAACTGGCTCATGACTATCTTGTGATATTTCTCCCAGTTCCCCTAGTGTTAACATTGGGTGTAACTGAGAGATGCACCATTTAGCACCATCTCAACACTTAAATAGAATGTTACCACCCAGTTGAACACAATAGCATTATTATTTACACCATTGTGTCTAATGAGTTTGCACAAAATATCATGCAATAAATGTGCTGTCAATTGCTTAGGTGTGGGGTCTGATGGTCTATAATCTTCCAGAATCAGGGATCACAGGACTGAGATCAATGATGTGACATGGAGAGGATCAATGTTGACAATGGGAGACAATGAGCTTGACTGTGAAAGGAGCTGTCTGGAGGATGGGGACCTGTGTATTCAATGTCTGGCCTCAATACACAACAGCTGCACTGACATTGACTCTGGGTAAGTTTAATTTTGGCTTCTCTAGCCCTCCTGTACAGGATTAGAAAGCAAATGGAAAGCATACACTGCTTAGTACTGGGTTGGATTCTTCAATATAGGCCTGACATTGACTCGGTTATAATGACACACATTTTATTTTTAGCTCCTTTTACTTTAATGCATTTGTTTGTATTTGTATTATATATTTTTTGTTTGTTTTTCACGAAAGGGCTTAATTTGTAGTATTAGTATACTTATATTTATATTAAATAGGCAGATTTGATTAAGTGATGACCAAATCCAGTTGATTAAAGCTAAGTTGTGTGATCAAAAGTGAAATGATAAACCCCCTTCACACTTGTGTTGCTGGTGAAGCAATCAGCATGGTAAGATGCACACATGTGGAAATGGCAGTGTTATGTGTTGCACTGCCATTACCGATTCTGTCCTGCCCCGTCGGTGAGATAAAATTAGGCTAAAAGCTCTAAAACCAGGATGCAGACAAGCCTGGCTCTTTGCATTGTGGTCAAGACGCTTGCTTGCGGTGCGCAGGGTCTCTTGTTCGTCTCTGCTACACAATATTTTCAGCACTTCCAGCATTGGGAAACATTTCTAAACAAATAATTCTGATTTCAGAAAACAATATAGTTAATGTATCACAAAAATGTTAGTGAAATTATTGTTTCAAGCCATGCAATCACAGAAAACTAATAATATACTTGCATATTTTAATGACCTAAAGAATGGCGGATCTCATTTCTAAACCTGATTTTTAGAGGACCACGTTCCACTGTATTTACATCTTTTGCACGCTTGTAAAAGTTTACCACTGTGTTTTTGCAGTTTTACCAAGCTTTTCCCATTTGTCATGTTTATTAATATGCTTTACCATACCTCCCTATTCTTTACAATGCTTACCTATGCTTTACCATGTTCTCATTGTGCTTTACTACACTATGCAATGCTTTTACTATGGAAAACTTTTATAAGGGTAATGGGAAATTAGTCAATAATAGTCTTGGGGGGTCGTGGATCAGCAGGATTAATATACAGACTGTCTGTATTAAGATCTGCCACCTGATCATTTAATTAGAACATGCTGACTGTCCACGCCAATGTCCAGCTGCAGAGGGCTGATGGGAGTACAAGTGGGGTGTGCATGTTTGTATGTGTTTGTGTGTCAGTGGAGGGGTGGGGGGTGTAAATTGCTACTGTTTAGGAACTTTGCAAAACAATGGCACCTCCAGCAGTGCTTTATGACGGCAATGAGGAGAGGTCATTACCAAGTTAATCAGGGCTTAGTCCATCTGAACCCCTGGCTGGAAATCAATGTATATGTATGGGAGGGGGTGCTGAGGAAGTTTGTGTATTGATCGTCTGGGCTGGAGAACCCTGTACAGTAGCAAGAAGCATGAGATATAAGTGATATGGTTCTTAACCAACCATACACATAGAAATAGGGAGCACTTCTATGTTTAATGCAGTTCAGTTCTCAAGTCAAACGTACATTTCATTCCAGTGTGCCCATACATCATTTTAAAAAAGTTTTGATGATCTTGTAACTTAAAGTGTAACCAGAAAAGGGGATGGGATGGGGTGATTTTCACAATCTTTTACCCCTAACAAAAGGAGAAATATCTCTGTAGAAGTTAACTAGGAATAAGCAGGTGTTTCAAAGACCTTTGAAGTACAGTCAGTGCATTTTTTTATTATTCATTTAGTAACTTCAAAAGTTTTTTTTTTTTAAACTATAAAAAATACACATTGTATTAAAAAAAAAACACCTTCTCTATTCTGTGGAAATAAATGTACTACTGTAGAGTGTCATAGCAGCCTATTCCCTAGAAACTGTGCACTGTAAAGTTTGAATCAGCAAAGCTCTTGAATGTGTGAGTTTATGAAAGCCCTCCTGCCCTCTTCTATTTAGTACAGCAGTAGTCCTGAACACGGTTGTGAATTTAATCACAGGACTGCTCAGTGAGTACCACACTTGGGTGGTCACTTAGTCTCACAGACTGTGGTTTAATAAAGCACAGTAAATTAAACTAATAGAGACATTTTTTTACTGGTGGAAAAATATATTTAATAATGGTTAAGTGAAATGTAAAATTGTAAAAGAGTATGTACTTTTAGCAGATGCTACCATAGACATTAGTGGCATGTATTACTTTACAAATTTGTGTTGAGAGGACCAGCTTTGTTGGTGTTTTGGGTGAAATGTCGTCAGTATAAGAAAAACAACTGGAAGAAGAAATTTTTTTTTAAATATATGTATTATACAACTTTCAAATATTATTAAGTTAATATTAACTTATTTTTTTAATATACATTTCAAATATATGAAACATATGTGTTACACAACAGTAAATTATTGATATATTTGAAATGATTTTTTTGAAAAAGTTTTTTTCTTTCCATATGTGTGGGGAAATGTAAGCAAACTGTCATTGAAGACGGGGAGAAAAACTTCTAATCGAAATGTTTCTCATTGAATATTAGGTTTGTTTTAGTATTTCTCACGTACTGGCGATACATTGTTATCAAGGTCTGCCCCCTCAGGAAAAAGAATGCAGATGTTTAAAATAAGTTTGAATATAGTGAACAATAGGGAATTATATTTAATAGCATGGATTAATACAGTATCTTAAAGAAGTGTCTCCTTCCCTCTGTCCCAAGTCTGCCTCCACTTAACTTCTAACTGTGTCCCCTGATCCTGGTTACTGTGCTACGATTACAAGCATTGGTTAAGGATAACTTTGTCAACTCAGTTTAAGATTTTAAATACTTCAATCAAGTAACCTCCCTATTTTTTCTTTGTTCTAGGCTAAGTGGATTCAGTTATTTAAACCTATCTTCATAAGTAATTCATAATCACCGTGTTCATATTGGAATATAAGCCTAGTTCAGGCCCTTGTAACTTGCATGGAGTCTGCATTTTGAATAATAAATAACTGTGGAAGGTCTGTATAGGTCAAAGCTGTACTGGTGCTGTGCAGACTGGTCCCATTTTTCAAAAAGGTACAATAACTCTAGGTACTATAGTACAAAATCAATAGCTCTCTGGCCTCCCTTTTACCAGCAGATATATAACATATTAAGTTTCATTTAGGACAGTAGAGAACATATTTAGAGAATAAATTGACATCTAACTAGTATTTAAAGGAACTATTTTTTTCTTGGACCAGAAAACCAAAACCAGCAAACCATCAGCTCACCAGTGCTGGTCATTGCTGGGACTGGATTCTGATTTAAATGGTTGTCAAAAAGGTACCATGTGGAAGAATACACTGTACATCGGTTTAAAACGGAATACTTCAAAATAAGCTAGAACTTGCCAAATCTTGCACAAAAGGGGTACCCAGAAAGAAATAAAAGAGTTTCTTTCTGCCAGGGGCTCTCCACAACAAGAGTACCAGGTGGATTACTAGAAGGAGAGACCACCTGATCAAAGGACACATATCCATGGCGATACGCAAAACAAAAGAAAGAATCCGGCGGGGTATTGCTCTCACACCGACAGATACTGCCCAGGACCCATCCCTCACATCTGCACTCAACTTAAACATCCCATTAACAACATGAGGACTCATTCAAAGCTCTGTAGATGCACTGGGGTTATTGAGGGAAACAATAAGCTAAATTAGTGCAGCAAAAGAACTCTGTTGTTAACTCCAAGTTTATGGCCCAAGACCACACAGGCTGTGGACCATATTGCTACTGGTGAACTACGAGGACATCTAGCGGTAACTCAGTGTATTTTCTCTAACTTTGAAGATGTTAGGTGGATAGCATACCTTTTAAAAATATTGTTTGTGAATTTAGTGATCATGAAATGCATTACTGTCACGCACAGTTCTGTGAGCACCCCTTCAATCCTGAGGGCAAAGATTGTAATTTTGCAGCAAATTAAATATTTACTATTGAAGTTTTTTTCACCTTTAATGAAACTACTGCTATCTTACACACCTTCAGTCTTCAGTATAATGTTTAGCATTATGAGATATTCTAAATAGTCAAAGATGATATGGCGTTCACATTAAAAATATATGCAAAGTAGGAAATATGCGTAAGTGGGCCTACCTAGCATTCGATAAAAAGAAGAATGTGGCAATAGATTAGTTTATTTCTGAAAATATACCCCCTATTGAAGCAATTATTTCATTATTGGCCATCACTTAAGGAACTTGTAGTCAAAAGGCCAATCTTATAGACCTGTGTCCTTTCAGAGTATGCAAGATTTTGGTACCAGGAGTAGGGTACACCTTTTAATGATGTCAGAATAGGTGCCAAAGGTGTAGGAAGAAAGCACAACAATGAAATCTGACACTTTATTATGAGTCTCTATATAAATGCATTCAAATATATAAGCAGCAAGTATAACACTGAAAGTGGACTTTATGAAAAGCCTAACACCACCAGTCTGCAAAAGGAAAAAGAATAAATAAATAAAAACGATTTTGCTGGCTTTTGGCTTAGTTGGTCCCTTTTCATTATTTTTAGACTCGCGTCATGCGACACAGGGTTAAAGCTCTGTTATACAATGGTCATTGTTTTATAGCTGGTTGGAAGTGACGCAAAACGAAGGCAAAGGAACGTAGCCTCTCCAGGTGTGATCGGTGAGTCAATGTGTGAAGTGGCTTTGAAACAAAGGGCCTTTTCACATATGGTTAATTTCTAAACCAACCGAACTGAGTTCACTTGGAAACGAATTATTGAGGAAAATAACTCATTTCCTTTTGTATTCACATGTGCATCTCCGTGCAAAAGAACCTGGTTCTCTTCAAAAGGATAGGTATTTTTGCTTGTTCCCGTCAACATTTTTCTGAACAAACAAACCAATTTTGTCCAAACGGACTGAAACCAACTCTTGAGAAGGAACCAAACCACACTCACTAACAAACTGGTACAATTTCACAAAAAAACAGCTGTGGTACGTAGGGTTTAAAAAGTAATATCAAAATAAAGGGAAGGAAACCCTGCAACTAGCATATCAAAACATACTTTATTGGTTGAACACACATTAAACAAATAAGTGTTTTGGCTTAACATTGTCTTCATCAGAGTACAAAGCAGACAGATTTGTATCAATTTCCATAAGCAATAAATTAGTTAATAAAGATAAACAATTAAAGATAAATAGTCAGTCAATCATTACAGAACATTCCATTGTATTAGACAGTTACATGAAGGATAATTACACAAAATCACAAAACATCCTTTCATCTAAAATCTTAATTTAACCCTTTTGGTCCACTGGGTTGCATTGCATAGAATTCTCACATGCCCTACACTTGAGTATGAATTAGGACATTTAAGTGTTTCATATGTAATATTAAGCAGTGTACATTTGAAAACAAACTATTAAATGCTGGCTGGATTAAAAACCTGGACTATTGGATGTCGCAAAGGACCAAAGATGAGAATCCCTGTCTTAAGCAATGAAAGTCTCACTCTTTGGGGCTGTGAATCTCTTAAGGAAAGCCAACCCTTGGCATTTCTGAGAGAGAGAGAGAGAGAGAGAGAGAGAGAGAGAGAGAGAGAGAGAGAGAGAGAGAGAGAGAGAGAGAGAGAGAGAGAGAGAGAGAGAGACTTTTAAAATCCCTTTATTCTATAAATTAGAATACAATATAACTAAATAAAACCAAAAACAAAACAAACAAAATACACTGGTGCAAAATAACAAAACAGATCCAACATTTCTCACTCCATTTTCAACCAGTCCAGTTCAATGGGATCTCAGCCTTTCAGAGTGTTTCTCATAAGAATAGAACAAGCTGCCCCTCCTCACTCCGGGCACACCCCCCCTCCCCAATGCACCAACGCCTCTCAAAACTGTCCAGGTCGTGCACCATTTTAAAATAAGCAAACTCCATCTTGATCCTGGAGACCATCAGGATCCTAAAAATACTAATAGGATCTATAAAACCAGTGGCTAAAATCTTATTTTTTCGGGATTTTAAAATAGCTAATTTCGCCTGACCAAGGACAAAGTTGACCAATGAGCACCTATCCCTTCGTGCAAAACTATACTTTACACTAAAAACAGAAAATGTTTTAGTAAAAATAACCCCCAAGGAAGCCAGCAGGTTCTCTAAAAACAAAAAGAAGGGCTGCAGCCGAGGGCAATCCACAAACAAATGGAAAACAGACTCCTCCGCGGGACAGAAGGGGCACTGGACACTGACCCCCGGTTCCACTCGGCTCAAATAACGATTTGTGGCAAAATGCCATGCAGCACTCTCCACTGCAGGTCTCCGGAGCTTAGGCAAGGGAAGCTTATACAGCACCCTCCAGACAGGAACTTCATCAACAGGGACACCAAGGTGAGCCCTCCACTTAGTGTCCACCAGGTCTTTCAACTTATTAAAATGTCTGGTTTTCACACAGATTTCATATAATGTCTTTTTCTCAATTGTGTGGAAAGCCACCTCAGTGACCTTCTTAGCGACAACAGCTTTCCAGCCGGCTCCTCCTCCTCCTCCACTGTCACTGATGGGGAGACCAGCACTGCGGGAAAAGGAGTTCCTGCTCTGGAGCCACGCAGCCCGCCAGAAACCTGCTCAAAAATGGGAGAGTGCCGGACAGAGGGATGCCTGGAGATCACTCAGCACCTTCTCCAGGAAACGCTCTGATCTAATATTCAGTGCAGGGGTTAAAACCCTGCTGGCTTTCGAACTAAAAAGGTTAAAATCAATTAAATGCCCCAGTTTAGTAAAACCGGCTTTAAAAAACAAAGTGGATAAAAAGCAGAACTAAAAACCTCACATTTAAAAATGGGGTTAAAAACAGGGGCTCTTCAAAAACCCACTGTGTGCTCTGTGATTCTTCTGACCTTGTGATCTTTAAAAGTCTCCAAGCATTTAACAGATTCTTATAAAAACCCTCCAACCCTGCATCACTAAAACAATCAAGAGATATTAAAAACAAATGTCTGTCAAAACCCAGCCTCCCTGCCTTCTACAATAAACAAAATGCCAGGTCTCTCCAGCTCAGCTGTGGGGTGTACAACAGTCTCTGGGCAGCCTGCAGCCTAAACGCTGCCATCCTGCAAGGGATATCAGTGAGCCCCTGCCCTCCCTCCTCACGGGAGATACAAAACCCCGAGGCGCAGCCAGTGATGCCCGCTCCAAAAAAACTGCACCAGGCATTTCTGTATTTCATTTATCAAAACAGGGGAGGATCCAGGCACACCAGCTTATGCCAAAGCATGGAGGCGACAAGATTATTAATGATGAGGACCCTGCCCCTGAAGGAGAGCTGAGAGAGGAGCCACTGCCAGCTCTGCAGCCTACCCTTCACCATGTCCAGCAGCCCCTCCCAGTTCTGCTGCATGAACTGCTCATTCCCAAAATAAATAGCTAAAAGTTTGACCCCAGTTTTATTCCAGCTTAAAACTGAAGGCAGTAATGGAAGGGGGGTATCCTCCCAGCTGCCAACAAGAAAATAAAAGAAACAAGGAGAGAGAGAGAGAGAGAGAGAGAGAGAGAGAGAGAGAGAGAGAGAGAGAGAGAGAGAGAGAGAGAGAGAGAGAGAGATGGGCTTCAGTGAGTTACAAGAAAATAATTCCATTTTGGGTTTCTGTGACGTCATACATTTATAAACTGTCACAGAAACCCGAGCTGGAATTATTTCCCTGCAACTCACTGAAGAGGCCCACGTATTATTTTTTATAGTACATGGATAACCTTGTGATGCTAATATTAAAGAAGACGAGGATTACAGTTCGGTTTTCTTTAAACGCAGTGTTTCAGTGGTGTACAGGCGTTCTATGTCATTATCCGTTTCTCTGAGATACGAATGTACCAGGTTTACATCTTTTTGTTTTTTTACGTATTCTCATTTTGTTGATCATTAATGAACATTTCTGTACTGTGGTGGGTGTTGTCGAGTGATTGAAAACGAGACATTTTGTGTTTGAATTGAAAGTGATGGTCTCGATTCGAATGGGTCAAAGTTCAAGTATATTTTCCTCTAGATGAATTATCACTTTTTGACGTCACTACTGTGGTATTATGCCTTTTTTTCGAATGGTTCAGGATGCACATATAGCCTTCATCCATGTATTATATATATAAAGTTGTTGTTTTTAAGTTTAAAATTCGGAATAAAATATTGAATGGTGTGTATTCATCCACCCAAAGTGCCGCACTATGATTACAACGTACCGCACTATGATTACAACGTACCTTTGCCTGCAACTGGCACTTCCTAAAAACACACTGGGTGCGTTCACGACACGCAGACTTTCGTCATTCTGTGCAGATTCTGCATAGAATCGGAGCAGGTAGCCAATGAATTTTCAGAATCTTTGAAGAATCTGCGCAGACTTAGTAAAGCCTCCCGTGAACGCACCCACTGATCTCAGGCCTCTTTTACGACACCAACAGGATTGCCTCCTCACAGGGTAAGGGGTGATAGTGTAAAGGTTGAGACCAAGATGGCCGCCCCCATCAGTGACATGTTTTCGTTCTGCGTGGACCCCGGCAGAATCAGCATTTCTGTAGAGGTCCGCTTAATTGATAAGATCAAGGTGAGCGATGATGCGAAATCGTCAAGGAGCTTCTTTAGAAATGTTGTTGGTAAAATTATAGTTTTCGGTTCTGACGTTCTTCATTTAGTTGCACCATTTATTGTCGTGCTTGGTCCCCCCTGTGTGCATGATGCTGTTATTGCTGATGATGGTGCGACTGCTGTTACAGCGCCGCGTTATTAAAAATGACAAAAAACGAAACAATCGCGCCATTAAAATAATTTATTGTAGTGTCCATGGTTCGCTTGGTTAGAATAAAAAACAAAAAAAAACTCCGTACTTGTATCGTTCCACCGTGTATTCTAAAAGATTACTTTGTTTTATGTAACTAGGGCGGTGCATGATATTATTGGATATTACAAAGACATCGTAATTATTTTTAATTCTTCTGGCGACGAGTAGCAAGGACATTTCGTTTTAAAATGTTATTGTTCACAAAGAAGCTGGCAGGCTGATAATAGATCCGGTATATTTTATTTGTACAAAGGTTATGTGGCCTCCAACCTATATCAATATGGCCATATGTATTATATAGGGCAAGGCTGTCACGACACTAATGTTTAATTTCTTCTGCACACAGGATGTAACGTTATGGTTGGGATTTCTATTCTCCCCCTTTGCTAAAGTAAAATACATAAAGATTGAAATTCAACAAAATAGTTATCCATTATTATCAATAGGAAGAGTTATTACTTTACAGTGGTGCCAAGTTCCTAGAATAATTATACAACAATAATGTATCCAGAATGCTTCAAAATATATTGAAAATGAATTTTTGCGGTAGTCCAACCCTTTAAATACTAAATTACAGTTCAGTGTGGAGTGGTGGCATTGAGATCAACCACTCAGTGACATTATTAAAAGAGAGCCAACCGTCATTTTGTAGTGGGGTCCACATTACTGCAGGGCTGCCTTGTAAACAAAAATATTAATGCATACAAGGTGAGTTGGTCCCAAGTACATTAGAATAGAACATAGAAGGAATAATAAATGAACATCCATTAATTGGATACATTGTTACAGTGAAATATGCCAAAGCGCTTCAAACAACTGGTGTTTTATTTGTGTAAGGAAACTTGTATCTTTAGCAGCAGCTGACAAAAAACTGTGTAGAAATGTAGAAAGAGTAAGAAGTATAGTATGGGGATAGGCTAAGAGCTTTTACACAGAGAAAGCCAGGCACCTTGAGTTAGTCACCATAACTGTTTTGTTTGAATGGGAGCCGGTCTTGGTCTTGTCCAATGTTGAAGATTTTCCCCTACCCACGGGGACCGGCTTATCTGGAAATGTTTTTGAAGGATGAGGGTTGTTAAACCACATAAGTGAATCCATGATGGAGATGACTAAGAAAAATAACAAAAGAAGAAGAGCAATAGGATTGATCTTCAAAAGCTAATCGTAGAACTTAAACGACCCAAATAGGTACGAAAAGCTAGCCCCAGCTTCGTCCTGATTGGGGTCAGTGAAACAGTGGTAAAGAAGTTATACTAAATAAACATTTATAGCTGTATAACTTTACAACAAATTCCCTTTGCCTTGTTTAATTAAATAACATTATTGCTGCCTGTCCTGGCAAATAAAGCAAAGTATTGTTAATATTTAAAGTTCAATTCATATCTTAATAAAACCATGTTGTCATGTCTTTTTATCTGAATTTGCCACCAGATCACACCTATATTTTGCTGTAAGAAAATATATGGTGTCTGGCAGGGTCCTTCAGAGACTCCAGCTGGTACAGAATTCAGCAGCTCAGGTTTTAACTAGAACTGCTGGATCTGAGCATATAACCCCAGTCCTAGCCTCCCTTCATTGGCTGCCATTGAGGTTCTGGGTCGATTTTAAGATTGTACTTCTTACCTAGAGGGCACTTAATGATTTGGCTCCTAAATATCTGAAAGACCTCTTGCATGTTTATGTCCTCTCTTGTACCCTGCGATCAGCTGATCTAAATCTTTGAGTGGTTCCTAAAGCTAGGCGGCGTTCGATGGGTGACTGGGCTTTCTCTTGTTATGCCCTGTGCCTATGGAACTCACTGCCACTCACTGTAAGAGAGGCCCCTTCTCTTGATGTTTTTAAATCTCGCCTGAAGACGTACTTTGTACTAAAATGTTTTAAATTGTTTTGGTGTTCATTTTATTTTTGTTTTGCTGGGTTTGTACTGTTGTACAGCACCTTAAGATCTCTTGAAAGGCACTTTATAAATTCAATAAATGTATTATTATTATTATTATTATTATTATTATTATTATTATTATTATTATTATTATTATTTAATATAAACACACAAACATCCAATAGAAGGTAAGCACAGGAAACAGAGTCCCAGTGATAATGCTTTTCGAATTAGATATCAGACTTTTAAACGACAGTGTTGTAAATATGAGGACATCCAGAACAGAGTCACCTTGTTCTGAGTTTTAAGCTGAACGCTTATGTGGGTTATTTAAACCACTTCGGGAAAGCACAGCTCCCAGTAGCAAGTGCATCATGACGGCTCAGACTAGTTTATATATGCAACATATTGTGACAGGCAACAGACAAGTGCTGCAGTGGCCCAAATCTCAGGAACCTTTGTATTGTGGGCTAGCAGATCACTCCGTCTGCATATAATCGGATCTTGTCTTTATTTAGGTCTCTATAGCACCTTTCTCTGAGTCACACACATTTCTTGTGATTGAATGTTACAACCAGGAAACCTTGTTTGTACTGCATGCAGCTAAATACAAATGTGTGTAGTTTTTACAATATGGTTATTTTTACCCAGAGTGTCGTACTTCTTTACATTCAACCTCACCTAATTGGCAGAAGTATAGTAAAAGCTGATAATCTTTAAGTTATTCAACATTTAGAATGCACCAATAAACCCAAAGTGTGTTCCAGATTCATAAAGGTGACAGAATAAAACCAACAGCAATCCCCTTAGTTTCTATTGCGTTGCACCGCTAATGAATTTCTTTGGAATGGCAGGTAATTACAGCAACGCTGCAGTAACGTACTGATCTTGCACAAGAGCAGTCTGTATGTTGTACCACGGTATCTGGGTGGCAGCAGTAGTGTAGCCTATATACTCTGCTTAAAGCCACTACCTGAGTTTCTGGCTGTAATTATTTCAACATGTCACCCAACTCAAAATAAATCAAAATATCATTCAGTTTTTGTTTTTGTAAATTTATATATTTGGTCAAAGCAAACCCCCAAAAATGTCTTGTCATCTTGTCCAATGCTTCTTTTTATTTTTTATGAATTGGATTCCTTACTTTTACAGTATCTTGATTTATCCCTCAGTGTCTAGTCAAGATCATGCAATTCTGGCTTTGTTAGATGTTTATGCTGGTATCATCTGTTTTGTTCAGGGTAAGGGTTTATTCGCCAAGAGAACAATCCGGAAAGGAGAAGCCATATTTGTTGAGCGCCCTCTAGTGTCTGCCCAGTTCCTGTGGAATGCCTTGTACAAATACAGAGGTAAGCCAACAGAACATACCAACTGCCAGTGATGGGACCTTAAAACCCGCACAGTAGCTTAGCAAAACTTTATAACCCTCTGCATGCATGGTGTTTACAAGGCAGCCTTTACAGCCCATAAGTGCATATGTGTGGAAACAGGATAAGGTCTTTAACATAGGAATTTTTATAACAGGCGACGAAAAAAAAGAAATATCTATTACAGAAATTATTTCTCCTTTAATGGAACTACCATAGGGTATATTCGCAGAAACAAACTTGCCTATTGCCACATGCATATTTTTTTTTCCATGTGTATTGAATCTTATGTAGGCCCACCTTTTAAAGGTACAGTAATTGTTCCTCCTTTACAGACATTTTTAATTTGAGTGCCATATTTTAAACAGCTTCAGTCCTCAGAATGCTGTTTAGAATTATGAGATGTGTTACGTATTGAAAGGTGTTATTGTGTTGCACAGGGATGGAAATAAGACTCCCATCGCATAGCAGTTTGATCCCTTCCTTGTTTTATACTATGAGTTTAGTAAGACACACCTGAGCTTGTTACCGACACACTGGGGCTAATCAAGCACCTTTTAAAGCCTTGAATGGATGAAACTGCTAGGAGTCTTATGTCCATCCCTGTTGTACAGTATATTTGTTTCATAATATTTTAAAAGCTTTGCTGTCCTTTTAAATAAATAACCATTAAAATGACAAACCAGCTGGTGACATGACCTTGAAAGGGCAACTATAACTGGAATCAGTGTAGAATATTTTCATTGTAACCCAATTTAGCTGGAAAGGCACCCTGAGATTCTGTATTGTTAACTGCTTCCAGCCTGTGATTACTGCCTGCGCTCGCTGGAGACAGCGGAGGAGAATGGGAGGAGGCTGAGCGGGAATCCCTGCCTGTCCCTCCCTCACCCGGAGCAGTGTCGGGTCCGGAGGGAACTGCACGAGGCCTGCCCACAGTGCCAGGTACAGGTCGGGGGCACGGGCAGGAGTGTGCCAGTCACAGCTTCAACCCAACCAGTATAGCGATATTTCATATCATCTTCATGTTCATAATGTATACCCACCTGATTAATATTGTATGATGTGTTTTCTTCTATTATTCTATTCTCTCTAGTGCCGTCCGGGACAAATATTGGTTTGATTATTCAAGGAACCGCTGGTTGAAATGTATTCAGTGCAAAAATATGTCTGTATCGTTCACACACAATTCATAAATACTGTGCGAAACGGGTGCATACATGGCATGTGAAACACACATTCAGCTGAACAGAAAAAAAAGTGTTGAGTGATTCTTTCCTTTGTTTATATGGTAATTTGATGGGGTACCAAGTTTTTTATTTTTTATTTTTTATGTAATATGATAGAAATTATGCAGCTAATTTTAAAAATTTCTTTACATTTTGAAAGAATAATGGAACAAGTTTGTCTAAGCACTAATTCTCTCTTGCCGTTTCTGTTTCCTCATTCTTTACCGCGTGAACTTCTGTCCTCTCTGAAAGTGTTATTTTTGTATATATTGTAGGTATTTAGCATTTCCTAACTCACAGTTGCGGTTGCTACTGGTGCAGAGGGATCAGGAATTACAGCTGCAGAAGCAATATGGCCCTGGTTTCAGTGGTAGATGTTTAAAACAACAACTGAATCCAGTCAACACCTGTCTCCCAATTTGTGGCTTAATCACTTAAACACACAGACGTGACTCAATTAACTTAATACATCAAAATATGTTCAATTATTTTTGCACTTGATTAAAGCAAATATATTTTTAAGGTGGTTTCGGACAAAAACCCTTCTTCAGCTGTCCTTTCTTTCTACAGAGCTTTCTACTGTATTTATTTATATATATATATACTGTATATACTGTATTTATATATATATATATATATATATATATATATATATATATATATATATATATATATATATATATATACTGTACATACTGTATTTATTTTTTCATTTTGCTCCAGACAAACTAGTAACTGTGCTTTGTCGCCCCCTGCAGGTGATGTACTGCAGCAGCGAGTGTCGGCGGGCAGCGCAGGAACAATACCACCAGGCCCTGTGCCTGGGACCCTCCAAGGAAGAACCCGAGCACCCCCTGAACAAGCTGCAGGAGGCCTGGCGGTGAGGGGCCTTGTGGGCAGGACAGTAGGGTGTTATATCATATAGAAGGCTAAAAAGGCTACGTACCAACATATTAGTTCTACTATCCCTTTTTTTAAAGGTTTCCAGGACTATAATACATTTTAGACGACATTTCCAACTTTCAATATTCTACTGTTAGAACTACATAGAGTAAGTGCAGTGTAACAGGTAGTGCGTCAACAAAGATGTATTTATTTACTGATTTTATATAGTGTGTGTATATATACTGTATATATATATATATATATATATATATATATATATATATATATATATATATATATATACATACACACACAGTGCCCTCCATAAGTATTGGGACAGTGAAGTCAAAATTGCTATTTTTGCTGTACACTCAAGCGCTATGAAAATACGAGTAAAAGATTAATATGAGGCAAAAGTGCAGAATGTCACCTTTTATTTCTGGTGGTTTCAACCAACTAAGAGTAACAGCCTTTTTAGAGTTCCATCCGCCCATTTTATGTGAGCATAAGTATTGGGACAATTCAACTTAAAGCAAATATAAGAAGTATAAAAGCTAGTATTTAGTCACAAATCCCTTGCATGCAATAACAGCAGTGAGTCTGCGACCCATTGACATCACCAAACTCTTGGTATCGTCCTTTGAGATGCTTTGCCAGCCTTCACTGCAGCCATTTTCAGCTGTTGCTTGTTTTGGGGAGTTTCTGACTTCAGTCTCCACTTCAGCAAGTGAAGTCCATGTTCAATCGTCTTCTGCGAACAGTAGATTGTGACACTTTCACCCCAGCATTCTGGAGGTTGTTGGTGATTTCACTGACACTTATTTTAGGGGTGTTTTTCACAGCTCTGCTCATTTTTCTGTCATCAACTGCTGTTGTTTTCCTTGGCCGACCTGGTCGTTGCTGATTGCTGAAGACACCAGTGGTTTCTTTCTTTTTCAGGACATTGTTGGCTATGCCCAACTTTTGTGCTATGGTTCTAATTGAGTTCCTCTTTTCTTTTAGCATCCAAATCGCTTGCTTTTCTTTCATAGACAGCTCCCTAGTCTTCATGTTGGATTATGCCTACTGACATGAAACGCAGACTCCAAAGGCAAAAGCAAAGGATAGAACTGAGTCAACACATTCACAGCTCTTTTATGTGTGAACAATGCAACAGGAAACACCTCATCAATTAGAAACACCTGTGAGCCAAATGTCCAAATACTTATGCTCACATAAAATGGGGGGATGGAACTCTGAAAGTGCTGTTACTCTTAGTTGGTAAAACATATATGTGTTGAAACAGCCAGAAATAAAAGGTGACATTCTGCACTTTTGCCTCATATTAATCTTTTACTCGTATTTTCATATTGCTTGAGTGTACAGCAAAAATAGCACTTTTGACTTCACTGTCCCAATACTTATGGAGGGCACTGTATATATATATATATATATATATATATATATATATATATATATATATAGGTTGTAATACTACAAAATGTGGAAAAGTCCAAGGGGGCTGAATACTTATGCAAGGCACTGTATGTATATATATATATATATATATATATATATATATATATATATATATATATATATATATATATATATATATATATATATATATATATATATATATATATATATAGTATATATATATATATATATATATATATATATATATATATACTGTATATATATATATATATATATATACAGTACCAGTCAAACGTTTGAGTACACTTGCTGGAAACTAGGTTTTTTTCATAATTGACAATGTTTTACGTCATATACGTTTCTGTAAATACTTGAAAATGAAACCTCATGTTACAATACACAAAACCAAACAAGGAGTGTCAAAGCAATGTTCAAGAAAATTGAAAATTGTCTCTAAATCTTGAATTCCTCAAAATAGACACCCTTTGCCTTAATAACAGCCTCGGTTAACAAGTTTCAGCAGGAAATCACCCGACATGTCTTCCCAGCTCTTCTGCAGCAATTCCCAGAGATGTAGGGCACTTGTGGGTAGCTTTGCTTTGACTCTTCTGTCCAGTTTGTCCCATACAAGTTCTATGGGATTGAGGTCTGGAGACTGGGCAGGCCAGGTCATTAGATTGAGTTGTCCTTCACTTTCCTTCTTCACCAGCTAGTTCTTGCACAACTTTGAGGTGTGTTTCGGGTCATTATCTTGCTGAAGAATGAAGGACTACCCAACTAGCCGTAATCCTGATGGAATGGCATGCCTCTGAAGTATGCTATGATAGCCATCTTGGTTGAGCTTGCCATGGACTTGGTAAAGATCACCAACTCTGTCACCAGCAAAGCAGCCCCAGACCACGACACTGCCTCCTCCATGCTTGACAGTGAGAACCACACATGCAGAACTCATGCGCTCACCCTCTCTGCGTCTTACAAATACTCGGCGGTTGGACCCAAATATTTCAAATTTTGACTCATCGGTCCATAAGACCGACTTCTACTCCTCAAACGTCCAGTTTCTGAGTTTTTTGGCCCAGGCAAGTCTCTTCCTCTTATTCTGCACTCTTAACAATGGTTTCTTTGCAGCAATTCTTCCAGTTAGGCTAGCTTCACGCAATCTCCTCTGAACAGTTGATGTTGAAACATCTATACTTCTAGTAACATTTAGCTGAGCTTGTATTTCAGGGGCAGTTAATCGCCGGTTTCGCCAACTTGTGACTCGAATGAACTTGTTCTCTGATTCTGAGGTCACCCTTGGCCTGCCTGACCTTGTTCGGTCCTCATGAGTGCCAGTTTCTTCAAATCGTTTGATGGTCTTGGCCACAGCAGTTAGACACTTGCAAAGTTCTTGCGATTTGTCTTAAAGATTGACCTTCATTTCTTAAAGTAATTAAAGACTGTCTTTTTTTCTTTGCTTAACTGAGCGTTTTTTGCCATTTTCTGCTCCCTTACATTCAGGAATGACAAACTTGTGCCCATGCTACCTATATTTATAGTAATCATGGACCCTCACCTGTTAACAGTAATTGTTGACAAAAGGTTAATTAGGTAACATGCTAGTTAACTCGGAGAACATCTAACAAAGACACTTTTATACTTAGGCCAGTGTTCTAACACCGTGTTATACACATTTCAGACTTTTAACTGACTTGGGCTTCAGACTGAAATCCCCTTGCTTTGGGTGACCATTTCATTGAAATTGACAAGATTTACATTTTCATTTAAAAATAAAATTTTTGAATGCAATTCACTTATGATTATCAGCTTATATAAGTACACGTATTATATAATGAAATAGTAAGTGTTTATAGACAAGTTTATACAGTTAAAAGCATAGATAATCATGAAAAACCTGGTTTCAAGCATGTCTACTCAAACTTTTGACTGGTACTGTATATATATATATATATATATATATATATATATATATATATATATATATATATATACACACTGTTCTTTCAGAAATGGGAATTTTCACAAGGAAATACATATTACACGGCAGTGGGTACATTTTATGGAAATTGTGAAATCTGTGATAACCATGAAATAGCCTTAGCCATTGGGTAGGTTTTTGAGAGAAAGCTTTGTTCGTTTTTGTAGGCCTAGTATTTTGTATCCAGACAATGTTCAGGAGCCCTGCAAGCCTATTTGGTGATTTTGCCTGACACTCTGTCTCGTCTCTGTTTGACTGTTTCTCAGGAACATGCACTATCCACCAGAGACTTCCAGCATCATGCTAATGGCCCGCATGGTGGCCACAGTCAAGCAGGTACATCTTTGCCTTTTAATTGTCTTTGATGTCAGGTTTTCATTTGAAAGTTTGCTTCATTTTCTTCACAGTGCATGGGGATCCCCGCTCCCTTTGTGTTTTGATTGTGAATTATTGAAAGTAATTAACTTCCCACCTAATCCCTTGGAGTCCAGCAGCCTCTGTGCTATAGGGGGTCCTTTGGTTGATCCATTGGACCCAGCATCCTCTACAAGGCCCTGTTGCATAGGCACCTATGAAAAGGACAGTAGGTCTAAACAATTAATGGGTGGAAAGTACACCACATGCAGCCACAAGCTTTGAAGAACAACACACTCCACAGTCAGTCACATGTGTTCATTAAGTCAGGATCAGGTTAATAAATGCAATCATTGTAACAGCTTCAGACAGTGGAATCGGTCACACATGGCTGGAGTTCAAAACAAGCATTACCAGAGTATAGTGGCAAAAGTGCAAAAAGTTTGCCTGCTATGACTAGTCATTTAATAGCTATGATAAAGTCCAAGGAAGAGTCATACTGTGTTATAATAAAGACTTTCAATTTTCCAAAATATGTAATTGTCATTGAGAGTTAATGAAGTATTTTATCAATTAGTAACAGTACATTCAAACCGCTAAATTATTGATTGAATATGTGATACAGGGTGTCGATACACTATGTCTGTGTTTATCTTAAATATTCTGTTGTTGGTAAAATAAATAAACCATATTGGACAACTTTGCCCACACTGCTGCAAATCTCTGTCTCCCTTCTCAATGTCAGTAAGGCCTGTTTTTTGGCCCTCTGATGGCTTGAAAAATTACCCAAAGATTTTCTTTTTTTTTCTGTGGAGAAGCTTGAAATGGACAAGTTCAACAATTATTTTGGTTATCCATGGAGGACATCTTCAAATCACCTGTCCCACCCCAACCCCAACCCCATAGACTCAAATAAAATAGCATTACTGAAGACTTGGCCCAGATACAATTGGCAGAAAATGAAAATATGGTATTCAAGATTTGAAAATGTGTGTGTACAAATGATACTTGTTTTTTCATAGGCAAAACTGCTACTGAGCTGTTACCATATGGTCACAGCAACGCTTAAAGGTTAACTGATATATACTAATACTAATAATAAACACTATTAAACCAATAATCCATAGTAAAAACAGTAACAATCCTACTCAGAGCGTTGTCGCTTGTGTAGCCTCTCCCAAGTCCGCGCCAATCTTACTGCTGATACCAATGAGTCCTGGAAAGATTGAGAATGGCAATTCTGACCTGAAAAAAAGCAAGTCTGGGAAACAGCAAACAAGGCAGAACATAACATTTTCATCACTGTCATAATGAAGACAGATTAAGTCTTTCTTCCACTCCACTCTAAATTTATTTAACATTATTGATTTCAGCCCTTTCCTTTTGGCTTATTGGTGCAGTTGGTTGCTTAGTTGTAAAAAAAAAAAACCCTGAATTGTAAACATTTGCCATGTCGAGAGAGGGAGTCTTACAGCACTTTGGTCCGTAGTCTCAGATTCGGACTGTACAACAAGTATGACGTGCGGCAGGAAAGTTTGGATTAGTTCAATTACGACGTTATCGGAGGTGGGGAGCAATGTTTTTAAAAAATGGGTTTGTACATTTTTTTTTCCAGCTTTTTGGCACATTGGCCCATTTGCCAGCGTTCATGAAACAGAAGACATGTGCACTGTACTGTGTATATATATATATATATATATATATATATATATATATATATATATATATATATATATATTGTGTAGTTAAAAAATGTAACCGTCCCAACTGGGCCAGGGTTGATTCATAACTACCGGCCAAACTGCGATCTCTACAGGCCCCGGGCCGCCGGGCCATGCTTAATGTCAAACCCTGCAGTGAGTTTCACCATAGGGAGAGTCCAATGGAATAGCAGTTTGAGCCAGTCCAGGTTTTACTATTACTCAACTATATAGTGCTTTATTGTTACAAAAAAAAAAAAACAGCTATGTTGTTTTCTTTTCATGACCTACTTTTATTAGCTGAAAGACCCTTAGCTGTCTATTATCATGAAGAATACAGCCCATTGCAGTTCCTGTGTGTATATTGCAAAGTCCAGCTGACCCTGTTCATTGTCTTGTGTTGCTGTTTTCCAGGCTCGGGACAAAGGCCACTGGTTGAGCCTTTTCTCCCAGTTCTGCAGCCGGACCGCCAACGAGGAGGAGGAGATTGCACACAAGCTGCTGGGGGAAAAGTTCCAGGTGAGCTACGCTGGCTGTCGATTCAGCTCAACAGAGGTTCCGCTATTGGTTAGGAGTGTTAGGCCTCGTTTCCACTGCCTTTGCCCAGGTATAGCTGAGCTGGACAGTCTGGGCGAGGTGTAGTTAAAGATGACTGTCTGTGTTCCAGTATCATTTTGTCACGTATAGCTGAGCTTCATGGTCTGTGCGAGGTGTAGTTAAAGATGACTGTCTGTGTTCCAGTATCATTTTGTCACGTATAGCTGAGCTTCGTGGTCTGTGCGAGGTGTAGTTAAAGATGACTGTCTGTGTTCCAGTATCATTTTGTCACGTATAGCTGAGCTTCGTGGTCTGTGCGAGGTGTAGTTAAAGATGGTTCATTGATACAAATTTAGCAGAGGTGGTGTTAAGCCATGAATTGAGTTCTAAAAGGTCTCATTTTTGTCTGTAAGCCATCTGGTGGATATGTGCCGATACTATGTCTACTGAGACTGTTATTGAAGACTTGTCCAAAGTAGCGAAACGTTTCATTTTCCTGGAGAGGCCCTGCGGTGCTCTCCTCTCTCCCGTGCTCTTCTCCACTGCTGTTCATTTTCTAGTGGAGTGATTCTAACCCTGGCAGCTTTAACCCCCTCCCCAGGGCTCACCGTCCCCACTGTGCGGATTTGTTTAGAGCAATGCTCTGACTGATTGATCCGTCTCCATTATGGTGAGCTCTCTGATGTAGTAGGAGTATTAGTCTGTTCAACAAATTGCACATTGATGACGCCCCAGCGTGCCCTGCATTCAGCCTGAGTGAGGAGGGAGCTCCGCAGGGGATCCCCGATCAGGGGCCCCAGGAATGGGTTTAACAAGCCCCTTCTTGTAAGGGCAAACTCACTGAAGGGTGAAAAATGAACTGGAGCAACAACAAAATAAGACATTAAGCTGGAAAACATTGTTACTACTTTAAGATAAACTGTTAAGTGCCTTTTTATTGGAATTAAGACAATTGAACATTGAGAACTCCTTGATGAAACTTGCTAACTTAGCACAAGTTGTTGGGAGTATCAGAACCAGAATTTATATGGAGGCTGTCTGTCTGTCTTTAAAATAGACATGGGCACAAAGGACCCGAGATCAGTCACAGGTCTCTCTTTCCAAACAGCTTATCAGTTTTTATTCAACAGCTAGTTTTGCCGGTATACCTATTTCTGCCATGTCTAATTTATAGAGCCTTCTGTAATTACGTTCATTGCCAAAATTGCCAAAGTAGTGCAAACCCTATTGTTTGGGTCGCAAAACTCCCATAATCTGTTTGTCTTTCTTTGTTCCAGTCTTTTTTTTAACTAAGTTGTAATCTCCCTGTTATTAAGTTGTTGGGTGAGTGTGCCTACGTTAATTAGAGGAGATCAGTGTGTCTCATATTAAAACTGTCTCTGTTTGTTTTGCAGGGGCAGCTGGGTGTGTTGAAGCAGTTGTTCACTAAAGCACTTTATGATGAGCATCTCCGCAGTGTGAGTACACAGCTCTCCTTTCTGCCTTGATTAGTCCTCTTCCTAGACACTAGGGGTGTAACGATACCAATATCATGATACAGTACAAATCCCTATACACAGGTCACGATACATGGGATGGTGCTGATTGGCAACTTGTACAATACATAATAACACCAAATGTTCATTTAATGAAGGAGCATTTTGTTAAAAGACAAAAAACAAATGAGATAGGGAGAGTATCTATCCATACCAACTATAAAAGATGAGATTTTAACCCCCCTGCAGTGTTTATAAGAAACAAATGAGTTTACCTGTATATTCTGTTGTCTGTAGCAATACTGTATTTTAAATCCCCATAGTTTTTATCTTTTTATTCAATCGTGGTTTATAAACCATGTGGGGAATATGTTTCACAGCTTTTACTCAGGTTTTCTCCCCTGGAGAAAGACTATTCCTGTTATAAACTCCTCTGTGTATCCAGACCATGCTCCTTCCTGCAATACTAGTGTTCTTTTCCCACAATACGGCCCTCATTTCAGTCGGAGCACCAGCGTTGTTGCAGGAGGGAGCCTGGTCGCAGATGTCTGCTCTGCTGTGTATTAACCAGTCGTTGTGTCTTTCAGTGGTTTACGCTTGAAGGATTCCGGTCGCTCTTTGCGTTGGTCGGGACTAACGGCCAGGGTGTTGGAACTAGGTAAGGGACACAGAGTTGACGAGGAGCCCTGTAGAGAAAACTAGCCCAGCTACAGGGGTCTGTTCTCAAAGCAGTACAGTCCCTATGTGAACAAAAGATAAAAAAACACCTGCTATATTTTCATATCAGGTGCTAATAGGTTTTTGATTTTAGGGTTTGTAGTTCATTTTATGAAAATGATATCCATTACCATTCCAGGATGAAGAAAGCTCACGGTTTGTGTTGCTAACATTCAGTCAGTGAACTGATGAGGTGAAGTAACCTAGGAAGTATTACAGACTACCTGAAATCAAAGGAATCAGCTTCCTTCTAACTCTGATCTGAATCCAGCCCGCTTTACTTGATCCCAGAGACCCTTAATTGATTGTCTGCTGGTAAAAACCACGCACCCTTGGTTAGATGTTAGCCGTTTCAAAAGTGCATCAAAAAGAATAAAAATGAGGGCCACCATATTTGTTTCTAAACTACAGAATTATGATATGATACCATTTGATGTTTATTTATTTTCCATGAATAAAGTAGCTATAAAAACGGGACTGGGTGTAGTGTCCCGCCCCAGAGAATGCTGTCACAGGCTGGGGTTCTTGTCTCCTCAGCTCTCTCAGCCAGTGGGTTCACGGATGCGACTCTCTGGAGCTCCGGGCCAGAGAGAGGGAGCAGCTGGATGCCTTCATTGATCAGCTCTACAAGGACATTGAGAAAGGTGAGGCATCGGGTTATGATGAGGTGAGGTGAGCCTGTATTTCAAATACTATATTAAATTCTGGTCTCCACATTACAAAAAGGACATTATGGATGTGGAGAGAGTTCAGTGAATTACTTAAGAACTGCTGAGCGAAACTGCTAAAAATAACTTTATTTAGGCAAAAAGTAATGCAGATTTTATTTTCTTAATCCAGAGACTGGAGATTTCCTAAACTGTGAAGGATCTGGGCTCTTTCTCCTGCAGAGCTCTTGTAAGTAATGATTTTTTTTCCTTTTTTTTTTTTTTTAATGCAGAATCTGTGACTCTGCCTTCTGTGATCTGAAAAGATATAGCCCTGGGGGGCAATTGTCTGTATTAAGTCTATGCAATAAGCTTTGCGAATTGAAAGATATAGTGCTGCTTAGGGTTTTAAAACAAGTGCTTACATATTTAAAAGTCCATGCTAAAACTCGAAATCCTGTAAATGTTACCAGCATAACAAAAACACCATTCAGAAACACTTGGATTTTTTATTTTTGTTTTGTCTTGGCTATAACTGGGTTGTAAAATGTCATCTATAACCTCCTGCTGCTATACATTTTGCTGCATTATGGCCTGCAGATTTCAAATTAGGGAGGAATTTTGTCCAGTCAGCTAAAACAAACCAGACTGTCACTGAGGCCTGCTTTCTGCATGGAAGGCTAATTCTATCTGGTAATCAGACCCCATGACATTACATTTTAAAGTAAGCTTGTTTTGGTGGTGGGGAGTTGTGAAAATCTTCATTGAATGCTGTTTGTTCCAGACTGACTGCCTGCCGCTCTGCTAAACCAGGCCCAGGGTTGGGGTCAATTCCTGTTTTTCAATTCCAATTCCTTTTTAAAAAAAATTCCCAATTCCAATTGGAATTGCAATTTTAGAGACATTAATAACTGTTTTTATTTGAAGCCAAGTTAATTGACTAACAGTGACTACTAATTGCAATTTTGATCAATGGTGAGTTGGAATTGATTAAAAGGGAATGGGAATTTGAATTGGGAATTGATTTTAAAAAGGAATTGGAATTGAAAAACAGGAATTGACCCCGACCCTGACCAGACCCCTCCTGACTTGTTGTTTAGGTAATCACAGCTGCATCCCTAATGCTGAGGCGTCTTTCCCAGAAAACAACTTCCTCCTGCACCTGACTGCACTCTCTGATATCAAGCCTGGGGAGGTATGGTACAGTATCTGCTGTTTCTGTACCTACATCTGTGTTTGGGTGGGATGCAGGGATTCAAAGAAGGGATTCAGTAAGATCAAATACGATTTAGTAAATCTCTCATTCAATACTGTTCTGTCTGCTATGTTTGTGTCATTGTTATAAAAGAACCAGTCACCATGGGGAAATGTTTATGCTACTAAACAGTGGCTTCAAAATGCATTTAAAACTTTTTTTTTATTGTTTCCTGTCGTTCTGGTTTTTGTTTTTCAATATTGAGTGTTCACAACATTTTTCACTTACCCAACTCTTGCTTTGAGTGTGCCTGGAGAATGTTATTGCTGGTGCTGAACAGAGCTTCCTCATTCCATTTAAGACATGTGACAGTGGGTTCCTTTTATCTTACTTCAACCTAATCAATATATAGTCTGTGCTAAGAGAGAGAAGGTGGGAACAGCAGAGTTGAAAGGTCACATTATTTGAATTAAATGAGAAAGTCTGTTCACTTGCCACAAGATAGATTTTTTTTTTTTTTTTTTTTTAAATGTAGTACTTTATCCAATAAAAAAAAACAGTACAAAAGTTTGCAATAATAAAATAATTAACTTTGCATTAGCAGATATTAAAAGGGTACACATTGGGGAAAGGTATATAAGGGTTAATGATCTTCTTTCTCTCTTGTTGATTTCTTTTATTGTCTTGCTTTCCAGGAGATCTGTATCAGCTATTTAGACTGCTGTCAGAGGGACCGTAGCAGACACAGCCGGCACAAGATACTCAGGTATGGGAGTTCAAACAGATAGTGACTAGGAATGTGCTTTTGGCAAATTTTTATGATCGTTTAAACTCTGCAATGTCAGCGTTTAAACCATATCTACATACACACACTCTTTATATTACATTCTGACACTGACAGCCCTGGTTAGTATTTTCTAAGCAAATAAACCCTAAATAAATAAGCAAATAACGTTGTAACATCACAAAGACTTAACTACAAAGTAAAAAAATAAATAAAATAAAAACACCTGCACATCAACGTATATATTTAAATGTTTATATTTATGGCTGTAATTAAAGTTGCTAGTGAAGCTATAACTTTATACTATATACATACTGAACACATTTTTGGATAGTATAATGTTTTTAGAATAGTGTGTTTCTTAAAGGTTCATTTAACAACAACAAACAGAAACCTATTACGTTTTTTTGTAGTTTTTTTGTTTTAAGTAACTTTGCCACAAATTATATGGTTTAAAAAAAAAATTGAGATGAACATCACCCACTGTACAGTGCGAAAGTGAGTTGTGCTTACAATTGTACTTTCACTTCTGGAAAAGTTAATTACCAGTGATAAAATAGCACAATATTTTGGAATTTTAAAGAGCACTGTGTCTGATTTTAAAAAGTCTGCCTCAGAGATTTAAAAGTTTGAGGTCTTTGACAGTAGGGGTGGGATTTTTGAGATCTATTGTTGCTTGAGACGAGTACTTGAGCATTACAATTTCCGAGTATTCGAATCAAATGCCACTCTCCTCTACATACTGCACTAGTGTAAATAAACCTCCCAAACATTGCCACAAGTCCTATTTTGAATGTCAAATTAACACACAATCAAGTAATATATAAAGCAATTAATATAGTGTTTGACTTCTTGTGCAGTTAATTTTATATGGTCAGGTATTACTAAATAACGTAAAGTATACAAATTCACGTATCCACACAACTTTACATTAAAGAGATGCCTGGCCTACCTGTTTGAAGTGTGTCTCAGAGGTCCTTTACTTTAGTGCAGTACTTCCAACATATAAGTAAAAACTGTACTAAACATAAACAGCCGTTCGGTCCAAAAGCTTACAGAACAATTTCAAGTGAAAACAGCCTTCCACCCATGGGAAGATTGGGGAATGGGGTCCATGAGTCTGTGGTAATTGCAACTTTTTCTCCCGTTTGAAAGTTTTGTATGAACAGCTGCAGCACGATTTTCTTTAAGTTTTTCCAGCCTCGCTGTTATTGTTTTATGGGTCGGCACAGTATTGGGATAATCTTACGTTTATTTCAAAACTGCTGCATTCATGATTCACACTCGCTGTCCTCATAGGAGATATCGTGATCACGTCCTGTTTGGCCAAATCTATAGCAAATGTTGTTATGGATGTTTTGCTTTTTATTGCCATCAGTAACTCCAGCCACAATAATTCTGAATGTTTTCATTTCAGACTTTTTTGAATTTGTGTTTTTGTGGTATGGCAATTTTGTTTGGCATAATTATTTACATACCACGATTTTCTCACTGGTCATTAATGTTATTTAACTCCGCTGTGGAATTGATACCATACCACGCCTATTACAGGCATAAACACATGCACAGTGCACCAATGAAGCGCCAGATTGACCGAGAATAAAACCCGCCCCAGTGTCAATCTTTCTGTTGCACCAATTAGAAAAGCTACTTGGAGGCAATTGCCAAACCCCTTCCTTTTTATATCTGCCCTTACTGTGGCACTAGAGCAGTCTCGTACGCGACGGACTACTGAGAATAAATTATTAAAATTAATGCATAGAAAAATATGCGTTTGATGATGTTTGTCATGTGACTGGTTATACGTCTAGCATATTACTAAACGTTGTACCACTTCTTTAAAGTTTATACGTTTAAACGTTAAATGTGATATGAAGATCGAGCGGGGAGAGGAGATCACACATAAAACCAAAGAAGGATTTCCCTTTCTAGTTTGTATTGAACTTTTCCAGTTGTTATTGCCTTATTAACTCTGTAACCCCTTTCCCAGGGAGAACTACCTGTTTGTGTGCTCGTGCCCCAAGTGTGTGTCGCAGGCGGAGGAGCTTGATGTCACCTCGGAGGAGGAGGAAGAGGAGGAGGAGGAAGAGGAAGGGGAGGGGGATGGGGAGACGGAGGGGGATGACCTGGAAGATGAGATGACAGACGTCTGATAGGACACACCAACGCACCCTCGCTGCAGTGCTGCGAACGCATGGGGGAGGGGGATTAGACTACTTTAGGATTCTATTGCAGGCTACTCAGGCCAAGAACAGGGAAACACTTGCTGTCCACATCCATGGGGCATAAACAGGGCCATTCCACAAGTCTTAGAACTGACTGTATTCTCAAAAAACTATACATAATAAAATGTATTCCTGGTAACCAAGTGCACAATCCAACATCTTTTCAATTACTAGCAAATCTTTTGACTATGTATATATAATTATGTCTAGTGTAAAACTATGTGAAGCTTAGTTTATTTTTAGTTTCTTATAGCTGTACCTCAGACATGTGTATGCCTTTACTTTGGGTGGGCAGGTGTGAGGCATTTAAATAATATTGTTTTATTTCATTTACATTTTTATGTTGACCATCTGAACAAAACCCAGGGTCTTACAAAATACAATAAGAAATCACTCACCTTTTAGAATAGGCATTTGGCTGAGGTTCTTCAATGGAATTAATTATACAATATATTTCATCACTTTTAATTAGTCGTTTCTCAGCAGCTGAGCTGATGACATGCCATGATTGAGTGCCGCTGTATCTCAAGTCAACAATAGGAAAACATTGACACCAGTTTCATTTGCTATGAGTTTTCCTTAGCTTGGAAATCTTTGCTGGTCAGAAGCAAAGAATACTTTGAAAAAGATTGCATTAAGTAGCAAATCCCCTGTAACCTAGTGCACAATTAACAGGTTTCATGATGTTTGAATGAAGAAGAACTTGAGTCGGCTCAGAAACAAGTTTGTTACTAGGGAAGGTGAGTGATTTATTACTTTATTTAATAAAAGTTGAAAAGGATCAAGCCTACTTATAGGAAAAGAATGTTTGTGAGTCTGGCATTTTGATTTGTTTTAGAGGGACTTGATGTGTGTTTTGTTTTTGTTTCTGTACTTGTTAATTCAGATGTATGCTTTTGCATTCATTTAATGCTTGTACATAGCTGACCAACTCCCTAAAACTACCTGCATCTCCTGTCTTTGACCACTAGATGGAATAACAGCTATGGCTTTTAAAGTAATGCATTTTTAGGACACAAGATAATCGCTCTCCCATCCCCAGTCCTAGAGAGCTTTGGGCCATTATCTCTCCACTATCATTATGATAAGATATGTATTCAAGGAATAGTTTATATTGTAGTTGTATGTATATATCTCATTTGTACTTTTCAGAAGTTACAGCACATTAGAATCATTACATTATTCCTAACCGTTATTACCCCACTAGATTTCAGGCATAATTCAAATTTAATAATGCCTCCCATCCTGTCCTTTTCTTCTGTAGTCGTGTATGACCAGCAGTTGTTTATTTTAGTGACTCACCCACTATTCAGAAAAATTCACTTTCTATTTAGGTTACCATTCATTCAAATTGGATGGCACAGCTCATCCCATAGATGGTGAAAATGTTAAGACAGTACTTTTCAGACTTCTTCTGTTCGGGCCCTCCAAAAAGCACTACCCTGTATTGCAAATAACTATTTGCTAATAAAGAAATATCAATGTAGATGTTTTATTGTAAAAGCTAGAAATATATGAATGATGTAACAAAAAGATATCCTGTAGTTTAGTGTTTCTCAAATGCCCTTTACCCTTTACCCTTTACCCTTCTCCTTTGTCCTTACTGGGGAGCGGTACCATAGCTCATGCATTCCCTGACTGAGTCCAATGATAGTGAGCCAGCCTAAAACAATCTAAATAGGTGTGTTTATTAAGTGACATTTACACTTGACACCTTGCAGGGATCTTGCCTATATAATGCAAGGTGGCTTCATGGCTATTGGTTTAAATGCATCCAGCTGGTTTCCCTTAGGTTCCAGTTACCAGCTATTTCATTGCACTCTGTAACCCTGATCAGAGATATGTTAGCGATAACATTGTTTTTAGGAAGTTATCTGCTAGTAGCACATAGACTCCATAAGATTACATTTGCCCACTGTAGCTTAGTCCAGGGGTGGCCAAAGTTGGCCCTTCCAGTCCTGGTCTTTGTTCCAATCCTGTTTTAAATTGTTTAATTGAACCAATAGCTGTGCTGAGCCACAAGGAAATGACACCATGTTCCGTCGAAATAAGCTCAAATCATTTTTTATGGTGCACACTGCTTGCATTAAAGTTTGCTTCTCGTTTCTGGGCTGAAATTATTTCCTATAAAAAAAAACAACAGCGATGCTTTATGGTTTTGTTTTATGGCTCAGTTAAATCAAACTTTCAAAAGCACCCCCACCTTAATGTAGCCTGTTCCAAGTGGAATACAGACAACATACTGCTCTTGAAAAAATGTCAGTCCTGCTGTCAAACAGGAAAATGATGCAGGTAACAAAGTAGTCTATTATTATTATTATTATTATTATTATTATTATTATTATTATTATTATTTTATATTGTAGGTATTAAAAGTCAGAATCTGGGGATAAAATGATGCGCCTGTCTGTCTGTCTGTCTCTAGGGACATTTAGTCCAGCTATCTAGAGAACTTATCAAATAGTGGTAAATTTAGGGCTATGTGTGTAACTCAGACTTGCATTAGTAACATAGTGTGGGCATGTTGATTTTAGTATTTTTGTGATACCGATTTAAGGATTAAAAGTTTTGCGCTAACAGTCACACAATGGAAAATGGAAAGCTCAATGCTTGATCCTTAAGTAACGGTATTTTTGTTTGGAATTTATTTTTTTAAACTTTTTACAATCGTAATTCTGAATAATCTAACCCACTTGTTTTATTATATATATATATATATATATATATATATATATATATATATATATATATATATATATATATATATATATATAAATAACGATCAGATAATACACAAATGTTGCATTTTCTACCCAGTCACTTTCCTCTGGGCCTCCAGCAGTTTCTATATCCCTAAATCTCTTTCTAATTTAAGCACTTTGGAAACATTTAAACAGAAGGGCACATATACCATGATAACTTTCAGGCCCTGACCATAGACTGCATAGAAGCAGTATGAAGAACAGGTAGAGCTAAGTGCAGTGTTTTAGAAAATGTAAAACATTCTATAAAGTAATTAAACTACTAAGTTGAGACATAAGTCATAGACCTGGCTGATCCCTTATGAAGAAGATTACTGGAAAGTCAGGGTGGATTGATAGGACCTGCTGTAGAGTAGAAGACTGGGCACAAACACAGTACCTTGCAATTCCCAGCCCAGTGTATTATTAGTGTACACTCAGCAGGCTGGTTTGATGTTAATCCAGTCCAGCATTATAGAGAGTACAAGCATGGTCGGGTACAAGCACAGAGCACATTCATTTTTCTATTTAAATACTTCGGACCATACATACAGCAGCCCAGTTAAACAGTTTCATTCTATAACATACATGATGAATCAGGTACTTCCATTATGTAGCATGCTAGTTTACTCACTTGCTCTTGATACTAAAATACATTATTTTCAAATGTTTGGGCTGTAAATCTTCCAAGAAGACTGTCAAAGAATTTTACCAGCTTTTTTTTTGTAGTTATACTATTGATTGTGTTATTTTTTATGGATGGAGCCCTAAATTAAGGTGAGGTCTCAATCTCTTTAAATATTCTGCTTGTAATTCAATTTAAACATTATTCTGTGGTCGGCTGATAACAAAAGCTAGGATTTTATGGTTCACTAGATGTCTCATTTTGCTAAGAAAACTCATGAGTCATCTTTGTACCAACTTGTTCTCTCATGCTTTCCATGCTCTTTAAGCCTGATATCTGTTATTAGCTGTTGTGTCTTTGCCACTTCTGATTTTTCAGTGTCTTATTCTCATGATTCTATATAACATACATATACTGTTGTGTCTCTGTTACTTCAGATCATTCACTGTATCTTCTTATGATTCTATATGACATACGCATCCACAATATTTTAGAAGTGTGTAATTTCTTGACGAGGCATGTGCAGCCTTGTCATGCCTTCCCTTAATCTGTTTGGCTTTTCACTCCAAACTTCTGAAGAGCTGCAAAAACAGCCCTTTGTAGATTACTCCTGGGATGCTACTCACATCACATCACTGTTTTAGCTCCTGGTCTCATTTGATTGAGGAGTTCTCTCAAGTAAGCTCCAGGCCAGGTGTCTCCAACCGTGGTGCTGGAGAGCTACTGTGGCTGATGGTTTTCGTTTCAACCAATCTCTCAGTTACTTAATTGAACCAATTATGGCTTAATTAGTCAAGATTAACAGGTGTTCCAGATCTTTAGCCACTGATGATGTAAAGACACCTATAAAACCTGCTGGACAGGGGCTCTCCAGGACCAGGGTTGGAGACCCCTGCTCCAGGCTTTCTTCGCCCCCTGGTGGTAGCAAAGTGGACCATCTGGCAATCATTTTCAGCATTTTTGCCCTACATATGTAATTCCCAACATTGAAACTGTTAAGTAAGCAATCTAATCTGCAAATAGCGTTTCATTTTTCTCGAGGTTGCTACAAGCAGTCTTCACTTTATTTATGTATCCTCCCCCTCCCCCTCCCTTCATTTTAATGTTTGGATTTAGTGCTCGGGACAGCTTGATCCAGTCAGGTGTGACTAACTAGCTTCACCACAGAGCCTTGTTAGTCAACTCATTCCTGACCTGACCTGACCAGCCACACTGCTGCTGCTTGCTGAACTGCAGTTTGTGATGTGGAATGCTGTCCATTGGGACTTGAAAATCCAGAAGCCTCAATCTCTTGCAATACCCTGCTGGTGGGTTGACCACTTTTAATTTTGTAGTAACACATTTTCCATTTTGTCAATTAATTTCTCAGGTTCAAAGTGATGAGAGAAGGTTTATGAATATGCATGACAAGACCCATACAATGACAATAAATAAATAAATAAATACATTATTTTGGTGAAGAAGAACCAATATAACCATAAGCATGAAAAGCAACACAACAACATTTAGACCCACAGCAGATTTCACTATTTAGGTTATAAAGTGTTCTGTGTGACCATGCCTTATGCATATCTAGAGTACAAACATCAATATTCATATGGTTGGAGGTACACCCCCTGTACATCTTGCGTATGAGGCTTGTCATGCATATTCATAACCCTTTTCCCATCCCTCTGAACCTGTGCCAGAGCGAGCAGGTAGAACATATATGATGTGTTTTAAACCCTACAGCCGGTTCCATAACCCTTTAAGTAGCGAAATTGGAACTTTCATTTCTATCAAAAAAGGATTTGAAAAAATGTAACATTTTTTACAATTTATACTGGTTGTACGTCAGACAGTTGTGAGGGTATGGAAAGGATTATCCAGTCATGTGGTTGATGCTGAATCATTGAGTTTTGAATTCAACCAACCACTGGGAACCAAATGAGCACTGGTGGGCCAAATTGCCTTCTCTTCATTTTCTTATGTTCTTGTTCCTAAATGTATACCCCTTAGCTCACAGTAGATGGAAGCATTGGGTAAGTTTGCAATTATGAAACTCTATTCAAGTTTCCAAATTGAAAATGATGGCAATTAACTTAATAAAAATGTAACAAATATTTTCTTGATGCGTTTCTGCCTCACACATGACTAGTTTTCAAATGTAATCATGTTAGCTGGCCAAGAATGCACCAGAAAGGCGTTAAAGGCCTGAGGCATGTTTAGGAGGAAGTGTGGAGGATTTGCATTGTCCCTGCTAGAGCTCTCCGTGTGCTGCAGACCTGCCAATCCAGCACCACCCAGAGTACTTCCCTGTATTTTTATTTTTTTTTTTTCTGTAAAAAGACCCTAAATTGATTAAGCATAGAAAACATTTTGGGGGAAAAAACCTATTGATGTATAGTAAGCTTTTGTTTTGTTTTGTTTTTCTAACTGTTCTCTTACTTTTTTTGCAATCTTTTTGCAATTCCCCAGTGGTAAATGTGTGCTAAGCTCTAGTTGCCTGCCATAGACATATGTAATGTCGGCTAGAACAGCCAAAGTGTCTTTATACAGTAGTCTCTGTTATGTTTATAAAAGTACAACACCAGTCAGAGGTCAACAACAACAACAACTTTATTAACAACCATAACTTAACAAAAGTGCAAGCCCTGTCTATCAATAAACTTTATTACTAGTGCAATACCGTATATGACATCTCTCTTTTTTATATATCTAAATTCCTAGAATCGCAAGTGTTTACTTTTATACAAATAGTTAAGTTGTCTACATTGGGACTAGATGTTGCAAGCACTATATCCACTATGGGGACTTTACCACCATATCCTTTACTTCAGGAAGTAGTTGAACTAAACTATTTTAAACAGTACTTAAGGCAAATTAGAACTCCTCTTGATATCTTGCTGGTGGTCTTATTATCCTTCCACTTCGTGCAGACTGCATGGGAGAATGCGTCTCTGTGGAAACGGTTGCTTTCTTGAAAGCTGTTTCTGTTGAAGTGGTATCAGGTAGTGGTATCTGCTGCTGTCTGGTTGTCAGGGTGTAAGGTACAGACTCAGTTGAAGATGTGCTGCTTTCATCTTCAATGGGCGGTCCCAAAATTTCAGACGACTCTTCAGCTGTCTTCAGAAGGTGCTTGTGATTTCTTCTGCCGTCAGGTGTAGTGAAATTCAATGATCTTGGTGCCTCATGATGCTTTGAGACAACTGCTGGTTCCCATACTTTTTCTACTTTCAATATTGCTTCTTTACATGAAGCTTGGGTAACTCCTTTGTACTATGATCAAAATACTTCTGTATTTTTTGCCTCTTGTTTAGGTGCGAGAAAGCATCTGGTTTTAGAAGCGCTTGTGTTGTCAGTAGTGTATGGGTTATTTCACTCTTCTTTTGCCTTCTTTAGAAGCTGTTTGATGTTCTGCTCTTTCACTCATCCCATGTGCATAGGTGGGGCTGGAGGTTCTTGTTTTAAATCCCCAGTTTTCAGCAAACTGTCGAGATTCTGTGCTGGCAAAGGGCATGTTGTTGGTGACAATTTCATTTGGTATTCCTTGCCTGGTGAATGCTGACTTCATGTTTTATGATTGTTCTGGCTGTTTTGTTTTGCAGCATATTTCAGGATACTTTGAGTAGTAATCCATTATTATTAGGTAGTTGTGTGCAATACATTCAAATAGATCTGCTCCCAGTTTCTGCCATGTTCTTTCAGGTACTTCATATGGAATCAGGGGTTCTTTCTGTTTTCTTCATCTATATTTAGCACATGTTGAACATCTGGACACTGTCTTTTCGATGTCCTCTGACATCCCTGGCCAATAGATGACTGCTCTTGCTCTGGATTTGCACTTTTTCATCCCCAAGTGGCTCTCATGGATAACATTGAGCATTTATTTTCTCAACTCTGTTGGAATGATTAATTTGGGTCCCATTAATTAATCCTTGTGCTTCGAGGATTTCATACCTCATATTCCAGTACTGGCTGATGGTTGCTGGGATACTCTTCTTGGTTGCTGGCCAACCTTCTTTAACCATTTTTTTTAGTGTTTCCAATGTTTCCTCTTCTGCTGTTGCTTGCTTCAGCTGTGACATTCTTTTCTTTGTTACAGGAAGATTCTTCACTAAGCAGTGTCTTGCTACTTCCATTCTTCACTGTCTGCATTCTCAATGGCGTCTGGCTTTTCTATGTAGGCTCTTGACAGTGTTTCGGCTACACACTGTACATATACTTGCCAGGTAAAAAACTTTATGTTTAGCTGATATTTCTGTAGTCTCAAGAGCATTTGCTGTAATCTGGGAGCTGCTTTGCTCAAAGGTTTTCGGAGTATGGTCTCACAAGGTTTATGGTCTGATTGTACATCCATTAATTTTCCATATACATATTGATTGAATTTTATCACAGGCGTATACAATGGCGAGTAACTCTTTCTCAATTTGAGAATTGTTCTGTTCAGCTGGTTTAAGCGATCTGGATGCGTAAGCAATGGGGTGCTGTTCTTGGAACAGGCAGGCTCCTAGACCACTTTTTGATGCATCTGCTTGTAATTTAACTGGCTTGTTCACATCGAAAAACTTAACAGGTTTGCTTGTCAGACACTGCTTTAGCTGTTCCAAAGCTCTGTCGTGTTCTTCGTACCACATCCATGCTGAATCTTTCTTGAACAGAACTTAGCGATGCTGTGATCTCTGCCATATTTGGAATGAACTGTGCCAGGTAGTTCACCATGCCTAGTAGGCGCAATAAATCCTGCTTACATTTGAGTTTTGGCATTTCTGTGATGGCATGTATCTTTTCCAGATCAGGCTTCAGTCCGTCTTCAGAGACTATGTTGAACTTCATTTTTTTCTCTCTGGTTCTGTCCATGACTTTCTTCAGTATCATGTCATGCTGCGCGATGTCTTCAGCAGCAATTATGATGTCATCAAAAAACACTTCCACTCCTTTAATGTTGCCAAATGTTTTCTTGCTTCTTTTCTGGAAGACTTCTGAGGCAGAGGAAATCCCAAATGGGATCCTCTTGAATCTGTAGTGCCCAAAGGGTGTATTAAAAGTACTCAGCTCTGCACTCTCTTCATCCAGCTCTATTTGCCAGTATCTATTCTTTTCATCAAGTATGGTGAAAATGTTCTTGCTGCTCAGTTGACTACCTATATCAGCCATTGCGATTTTAAAATGTTCCCTTTTATAGCGCTGTTCAGATCTTTTGGGTTTAAACACAGCCTGAGCGAGCCATCTTTTTTCTTAACAATGACTAAGCTATTAACCCAGTCAGTGGGTCTGTTCACCTTGTATATTACTTCACTGGCTTCTAGCTTATTGAGTGTTTCTTTTAATTTGCTTTGCAAAGCGTATGGAATTTTTCTTGGTGAATGGATGACTCTTCTCATCTGTCTCAATGTGATACTTGCCTTCTAAGTGACCTAATCCGCTGAACATATCCTTGTATTCTTCACCTAACTGCTCTTTGGTCAGTGGCATTTTGCTGTTTAACATCTCCACCTTCTTTATTAGGTTTAAGCTTTTGGTAGCTTTCAGACCTAGTATGGGCGGCGATGCAACATCAACAATGTAAAATTCTAGCCCTTGAATTATATCTTTAGTGCTGCACTTCATGGTCATTTTCCCAAGTGGCTTCACTCTCTAAAATTTCTGTATGCCGTTAACACAGTGTCTGTCTTCATCAGTGGTGATTTTCAAACATTTTCTCATAGGTGTTCAACGGTAATACATTTGCCTCTGCACCAGTGTCTAATTTAAATGTTACTCTGCCTTTGTTCAGACATCTTCAGCGTTGCAGCTGTGTATATTTACAGTGAATGTTCCTATAAACATTTCTTAGTTTTCGATAAGCTCTTCACTTTTCCCTACAGTGTGCATTTTCAGAGTTTTTGTAAAGCACATTGTAGAAAAGTGATTTTTTCTGTTGCATTTTCTGCATGTTTTGCCGTATGCTGGACATGGTCTGGGACGGTGACTGTCACCACATTTCTACACTGGAAGGTATCACTTCTGCTACTTTTTGTAGTCGGGCTGCTCATTTTACTAGTGGTGGCTTTCGGCTTACTCTTTACTGCATTCTCTTCAGGCTCTCCAGGACGATAGGGTGCCAGCTGGTCCTGATGAAGGATGACCTTTCGCTTTCTTCCCTTAAGCTGCACCCAGTAGACAACATCTGAGAGCCTTTCCAGCACCGTGCAGGGGCCCTCCCAGGCACTGGTGAGCTTTGGGCTCCTGCCCCTGATCCTGCGTGGGGAGTAGACCCACACCTTGTCTCCTGTTTCAAAATGGGTCTCTCGGGCACGGATGTCGTACTGCTGCTTCTGCCGCTTAGACTCCCCCCTTATGTGGCGGCAGGCAAACCGATGGATTTTATCCACGCAGTCCTGCAGTTGGTGTACGTATTCTGGTCCTGGCCCATTGTCGTTTTCATCCTCAGGTGGTCAGCCATAAATCAGCTCTGTGGGGGTCCTGAGCTCCCTGCCGAACATGATGGCAGCTGTGGTGCACACTGTGGTTTGGTGGACTGCTGTCCTATATGCCATGAGCAGGAGATGGAGGTGGGTGTCCCAGTCACGCTGGTGCTGCTCCACAAACAAAGACAGCTGAACTTCCAAGGTGCAGTTGTATCGCTCCACCATGTCATCACTCTGGGGATGCAGTGCCGTGGTGCATGTCTTATGTATCCGCAGAAGCTTGCAGACCTCCCAGAAGACCTCAGACTCAAAATTACAACCTTGTTCGCTATGGAGCTCACTCAAGACTCCAAATCGGGAGCAGAACTGTCCCACAAAAACCACCGCCACTGCTACAGCTTCTTGGTTGGGTAGGGCATAGGCCTGCGTCGTGACCTCATTAAGGCGGTGGTAATCAACACAAAACCACTTGTCGTCCTTCTTGTCTGCCAACACCAGGGATGCCCATGGGCTGTCCGAAGGCTCAATTACTCCCGTCTCCCGCATCTCTCATATGAGATGCTCGGTCTCCTCTTGGCGGGCCCAGGGCATGCAGCGTGGGGGCTGTCGAATGGGGGTGGAGTGGCCGTTGTCGATGCAGTGCTGGACCCAATCAGTCTGAATCAGCAGGGTTGGTACAATGTGACAGCCTGGCTGCAGGGCTGCAATTGGATTGTAAAGAAGCATGTAAATGGGGAAAAAAGAGAGGAAGGACAATATTAAAAAAATAAACACGCTCCAAGATGGCTGAAAGATACCATGGCGAAACTCTGAAAGGGGCTCTTTATCCCTGAAACTGGGATATGACGCAAATAAGTGAAAGCAAAAAAAAAAGGTAACTTTATATTGTATCTTTAATTACTGTGTATTTACATAGAAGTTACTTCGTAAATACGTGTGAACTTACATGTAATTACTATGTTATTATGCATAGCTACATTGTACTTAATGTGTAGATATTTTTGAACGACATAACCCTATCACTAAGCTAACCCCAACTCTCTAACCCTTTCCTGATACAACTGTGTACTTGCATATATTGTGGAAAATAATTTACACATGAGCTACATTGTAACTATGCATAATAACATTGTAATTACAGTCAACCTCGGTTAACTCGACATCCCACATGGATGCCATTTAGTGTTGCCTTATCCAAGGTGTCAAGTTAACCACGGATGAAATAAGCCGTGGCATTAACATGCATAGAAGTAACAGAACTCACACATTTACAGTATTTACAAGTTTATTTTCTAGTTAAATGTCCTTAATGAAAACGGTTGAAAGAAAACTGCAGTGAATGAATCAATTACAGTATACAGTACTGTACAAACTCGGTACAACAGTATAGTTCGATTGAAATAAGAATTAGTAAAATAACTATAGCGTTGTTTTTACGAAAACAACCCAACCACAAACTGTGCACAAACTGTTGACTATACTCTTAGTTACTGGCTTGTGTCTAATTTGACGGCTTAAATAGCAAAAGTTAACAAATGTACATTATAAAGAATTAACTCGGTGAACAAAAACAATAATAAACAACTTACAGTTTCACACAGAAATCAAACATTGTCGATTGTTTTGCATGCAAAAACACACGCTTTGAAAGTTCTGCTGACAAGCTTGTCATCCCGAATAACCTGAGCTTTAAAGCCAATTGAACAAGAACTAATTTTCCGCTTCTCACTCATTGTGAACTGACACTGTAACCAGCTGGACTTGGTAGTTGTGAATGAATGAATGAACGATCCGTTTCCAGTCAGAGGTCAGTCACGTGAAACGACAGTGTCAAGTTATCCACTAGTCTTTTTAATAGTTTTTATCTCTTCGGTAGCAGTAATAAGCGTAGAGTAAAGTGTAGTGTCAAATTAAAAAATAAAAAGAGGCGGGATGCATATATTTTATATGGAGAAAATCCGGGACCAAGACTGTCTATCAAATTAAGCGAAGGTGTCGACTTATCCTCCAGTCGAGTTAACCGAGGTTGACTGCATGTGTAAGTACTCGAGTATTTACCAAGTAACTACTATGTAAATACACAGTAATTAAAGACACGTTATGTAAAGACATTATTGTAAAGTGTTACCCAAAAAAACAGCTAAACAGCTACCACCTGCCACTCTCAACTGCAGCAAAGATCACATTAGGGTAACCAGCACCAAGCCGGGACAGGGGCTGTATTAGTATCGTCAATAGTTATTTGCCAGCACGATGTAGCTTCAATGCCCATTGCAGATATGGAATGACAAGCACAAGCTGTGTGCTGCTTAGTTACTTGAACTGGGGGTCAGGTTTTTGATGTCTCTCAAAAAGTCTGCCCTGAAAAACATAACTGCATAATCATGTCAGCTACAATAAAGAGGATTTAATGTATCCCAGCGGCAGAGTTTTCATAGCCCATCTCAAGAGGGATTTAAAGAGAAGCTGCTGTTATTTTTAGTATAGTACCATTAGTTAATTTACACGCTGCAGGAGCTGAATTAAATCTGTGATAGAAACCATTGTAAACACTATTATATGTACAGTAATCACTTCAGCTTTGATACATGGATTCAGCCGTTTAGCAATTCATATATTGAAATAGACAAAGCATGGAGTTTCAATGTGTTTAATATCTCACCAGACAACATCTGTGTTTATAGGATATGGAAGTTTTTTTTTTTTTAATACCTTAATTTATTGACATATTTTAGTTAGAATTTGTTAGAGGGTGTAAAAGGGGCATTGTGGAGATCCGCTGACAATGAGAGACTCAGGTTGCTCTTCTGCCTGGACGCCACTAGGGTAGAAGGAACGGCTTCTCTAGTGGAGGGTTTCTCCAGTGTAAACCACATGGCTATACCAACAGTTGTATAGCACACGGGCAAAGACGCACACAGTGTAACCAAGAATAACTACAAAAAGGCAAAACAAAACACAACACAGAGGGGAAAAAACGCTGTTCCCAATATAAGGGAGGTCCTGCTGCAGGAACCTTCCCCCTAACACACACTCAGCATACTTTAATGGGATTTAAAAATCCCCTAAACTTTTTCCTATTCTTTTCGTAGTACTTACAACCCCAGTTCCATGCATGGTGGTTGATTTTTCGTATGCTTTTCTTATGTTTACCGTACCTCTCTGGGCTTTACAATGCTAACCTAAGCTTTACCATGCTGTCACTATGCTTTATTACACTTTGCTATGCTTATACTATGGTAAACTTATACAATGGTATTGCAATAAATTCATGCAATTTCTTTTCATAACAGTCATTTTTATCTCATCACACCTAAAAAAACCCCAGCTTTTTCTTTGCTGCATGAGATCCATCTGCTGAGAACTATCAACTCAGCTTCACACACAAACCGGGAATGGGAATCAACTTGAAATAGGGTTCAGGGTTCAGACTTTGGCTGTGTGCACACCTACAATATTTAATATGATATTCTACAACTTGACCATTGGAATATAAAATATATCAACGATTTGGAACACACATGTGTGTAGTTTCTTGCTTTTTGTTATCAAATAAGCATATATGGAATAAGCATATTTACACATTCAGTTTAAAGTTTATAACATTACGTAAGCTGTCCATTAGAGGCACGCTTACTATATACGTGATTTATTGATGGAAGAACTTGCATTTGGACGATCACAGAGCAAAGAGGCTCTAATACTCAGAGTACAAAACACTCTGCAAGATCAGAGATTTCGAAAACTTTTAAAGTAAATCAAAAGATTAATCTCACTAACATAAGTTATTTGCTGCCTGGTTTCTCACTTCTGAAGTTCCATAGCTCTTTTGCTAGCTCAGCCACAAGTGATTTGTAATGATGACAGCTTTTGAAGAGCATACTAGATTTAACCCTAATACATTATTTACTAACCTTTAATTTATAAAGCTGTTCAACTATTTCTTGAGCAAAATCAAAGGTCACACAATGCTTTGCTTGTAGAATTAATTGGTACCAAAGCAATGTTCTCAATTTGATTTCTGCCACTCCTCAGGGAGTTAGCAACATTTTCTGTTTTTGTAAATCTTTAAAAAATAAATAATGAATGGTGTTTGTTAAATACTCATTAGTCATTGAGCAGGTTGTCAACACTTAAACAGGGACACTTAATTAAAGTAACAGGTACTTAAAAAAAAAGCACTGTTCGTGGAAAGCACTTGCCCTTGAAATACCAAGCTTCTGATGGCTCCCTCTGGTGGTCTGGGTCCAACAGCATGGCTCAGGTGCAGCATAATTCTGAAGCCAAGAAAGACATGTAGTTACAGGGAAATACACTGAGTGTACAAAACATTAGGAACACCTGCTCTTTCCATGAAATAGACTGGCGAGGTGAATCCAGGTGAAAGCTATGACCCCTTATTGATGTAACCTGTTAAATCCACTTCAATCAGTGTAGATGAAGGGGAGACAGGTTAAAGAAGGATTTTTGAGCCTTGACACAACTGAGACATGGATTGTGTATGTGTGCCATTCAGAGGGTAAATGGGCAAGACAAAAGATTTGAACGGGCTATGGTAGTAGGTGTCAAGCGCGCCGGTTTGAGTGTGTCAAGAACTGCAACGCTGCTGGGTTTTTCAAGCTCAACAGTTTCCCTTGTGCATCAAGGATGGTCTACCACCTAAAGGACATCCAGCCAACGGCAGGCCAGTGATCGAAAATGGCTCATTGATGAAAGAGGCCAAAGGAGGCTGACATGAATTGTGCAGAGCAACAGACGGGCTAAGTTAGTCAAATGACAGTCCAGTACAACATTGGTGTCGAAAGACCCATAAAAGAATGCACAACTCGTCGTACCTTGACACGAATGGGGTATGGCAGCCGACGACCTAACAGAGTTCCACTTCTTTCAGCAAAACACAAGAAACTGTGGTTGCAGTGGGCTAAGGAACAAAAACACTGGATACTGGAGGATTGGAAAAACATTGCCTGGTCTGATGAATCCTGGTTTCACGCTGATGGGAGGACTAGGGTATGGAGAAAACCACATGAGTACATGTCAACATTGCAGGCTAGTGGTGGTGGTGTGATGGTGTGGGGTGTGTTTTCAAGGCACACATTGTGCCCCTTGATAAAAGTGGAGCAACGTTTGAATGCCACAGGATATCTGAACATCATTGCCAATCAGGTGCATCCTTTCATGGCAGCAGTGTATCCATCTGTTAATGGATTTTTTCAGTAGGATAAAGCCCCATGCCACAAGGCTAGGATTGTCCAGGAATGGTTCCACAAACATGACAGTGAATTCAGCTTACTGCAGTGGCCTGCCCAGTCACCAGATCTCAATCCAATTGAGCATCTGCGGGATAAGATGGAACGAGCTATTCGGATTAGAGATCCACTACCAGCCAACTTGACACAACTGTGGGAAGCATTGGAGTCAACATGGGCCAGCATCACTGTGGAACGCTTTCGACACCTTGTAGAGTCCATGCCTGGCTTTATTATAATTATCAGTATTAGACAAGTAACAAATTATACATAACTTGGTTTACAGAGCCCTGTTTTTAAATAAGATACATGCAGCATACAGGGTAAAGATAAGCTACTTAATCAAAGGGAGATGTGTGTTAATTTGAACCCCAGGATCCACTATGCAGGTGCAATTCACTTCATACAGTATTAAGGTAGCATGTTTTATCACCACCACCCCTGCTCGGATCCTCTCTGACAGTAAAGTTATTTATTTATTTTATCCCTGATTTTCTCCCCAGTTTAGAATGTCCAATTATGTTCCCTCACTGCAGCAATTCCCAATACAGCTCAAGAGAACTGAAGGTCAGTGGGTGTCCTCCCATCCCACAAACAAGCCTGTTTACAGCCAGTACTTGAGAGTGATTGTGACCAAGCTACTGCACTCAGGAACACAAAGGCCAGCCCTGCAGGTGTCCACCTGAACTCACCAGGCACCTGGCCAGTAGGTGCAGCTGTATTGTGATAAGGAGAAACAGTCCCTGACATTTTTATCTCCCTAATCCACAGGAGCACCAGACCTAGTGCACCCCATGACACCCACCAAACCATGCGGTGTGGTGAGCCACACGGGGACCCTGTATAATGGTATTTTGTGCACTTCGATCTCAAATCATCTTATTGGGGGAAACATTCATGCAGTCCAAAAAATAAAATGCATAAATGGGACATCAGATGTTCAGATGCAGGTTGACGATGCATATTATTTGTACAGGGGAAAGCTAGGCAGATTCACACCTGCTAGGTTTGAACAGCTACAGTATGAAGCGATATCTAGAAGGGGTAGTATTTCAGTTGGAAGGTCATAAAAACAGATTTAACAAAATAGAGTAAATAACACCTTTTTTCATACAACCGTTATTAGTCATAGTTATTATTTGTTTATTTAGCAGACACCTTTATCCAAGGTGACTTACAGAGACTAGTGTGTGTGAACTGTGCATCAGCTGCAGAGTCACTTCCAACAATGTCTCACCACTGGAGTTCTTATGTCTTGCCATGATTTAGGCTCCAGGCGATCTCCTCTCAGTCTGTATAATTGCTTTATTTAGAAATGCAGAGGCAGAGATCAGTCATTAGGCAGGCTGTGCACATCTCACACAAAATCAATCCACCAGGGCGCAATCTAAACTACTGCAATACTGAATAGTTAACAGGGTACAAAACAATCAAACAGACTATTCATGTTCAGCTTTGGATAATTCACAAAGATCAGGGTATGATCTCTCTATAGACACTAACATGTTAAAGAATAATTTCCATCTGAAGGGCACTGTTCAGCTCCAGAAACATGGGTGAACATTTGAAGATGGTTCTAGTGTTTGTAGGGGGGTTGGAAAACTAAGTGTTTAAAGAATCCAGTATCCAGAAGATTGGCAGGTTTGCAGGTTGTCCATGAAACTAATACGCCGAGATACCAGAGCTTTGCAGGACACCACTCGGTTCACTTTAAAGAACATACAGCTGTAATTCCAGTCATCCATGAATGACCATCTGTGAAAGGCAGCCGAGTAGTCAGGCAGCCAGTGGTCACAAGAACAAAAGTAAATGCATTTTAAGCACCAATACACTGTTATTCACACATGAAACTAAAAGTTTAGACAATAAAACAATGTGGCCTTAGCCCAGGCCAAGAAAGAAGTCCCTACCTTTTCTTGGTGTTAAACAGATAATTGAAGCAACCTCCACTCCTCCCTCCTTGTAACAAAGACCAGGTGATAGCAACTTTTTATATACCTGCTTTCCAGGTAGATTTAGCTTAATTAACTCATCTTCCAATTGGTTATCTAATCCATTCATGGAGCTTATCAAGCTGGGGAAATCGAGACCCCCAGCAGATATGAGCACAGGAAAACACATATACAATGTTTACAGTGCCATGGCTGGGGCTGGCTTCAAAACAGAGACAGGGTTCTTCCACCCTGTCACACCATTACTTTGTAAATCTCACATTTTCTGTTTGAAAGATGCACACATTATGGTAAATCATGTGTGTTTGGTAACACTTTATATTAGGCGTCTCTAATTACTGTGTATTTACATACCAGTTACTTATACATACATGCAATTACAATGTTATTATGCATAGTTACAATATACTTAATGTGTACATATTTTTGCACCATATATGTAAGCATACAGCTTTGTATCAGAAAAATGTTAGGGTTAAAAAGCTAAGGGTTATATTGTGCAAAAGAAAAATGTAAATAGGTACATTGTAATATGCATAATATCATGGTCATTATGTGTAAGTACATGTGTATTTACTAAGTAACTATTGTAAATAGTAATTAGAGACACAATGTGCTGATGACTCCTTGAAAATATGTCATTGCTGCACTTCTGACATATACTCGATTTCACTTTATGAGGTCAAATGAAGAAATTAGATACTTTAAATACATAAGGAAATGCAATGATTGAATATAATACCGAGGCAGAGCCAAAAGACCTTTTGAAACTCAATAACCAATGACTGCCAATGCCTCGCTTTTTTTTTTTTTAAATGTCCATGTAATCTTCATGTGACCTTTTGAAGTACAAATTTTTAAAAAATCAAATACGCTTAATCATGTGTGAGTGTCTCTTATCATGGAAACTGTGAGAAACTGTGAGATTTACTAAATTCATTTTGTACTTTATTTGAAATGTATGTCATCCACGCCTTTCAATATTCGATCATCAAATATTGTTGGTTTCATACAGGAAACCCTTTTTTCATTTATATATTTTAATAAAATATCCTTGAACAATATGCAAGTCACATGTCAGCCCATGGGAGTGAATTTAAACAGTGCTTTCAATAGAGAAAAATAGGAATAAGCATGCAGAGGTTCTAACTAAAAACGCTTGTATCCACCCATCCTTTAGCAGTTTACCAAGCAGGCAATTTAAATTTAAAATCAGGTAAAGTAAAACTGAATCCTCACCATTCACATGAACCACAAGAGCAATTCAATTTCCTGAACTTTAGCTTTAAATATGTTTAAGTTTTAACATATTGGGAATTTGTAACCAAACATAAAAGCTCTACATTGCTATTTTATACAGTACTGCAGCCGGCGTTTGTGTATGCATACAGCATTTAATTGTATATGGAAAGGCTTGAGCAGAAATGTTGAACATTATAAAAAGCAACCTGCTAATTAAAAAAGTCCTACTTTGTAGAACACAAAGACTAACATTTACATCTGTTTGACAATGCAAAACTTCTAAAGGTTTAACATTTGGATTATGTTTAATATCTAAACTATTAACACCCCAAATTTAATAATCCAAGCACTTTTATTAAGGATTAAAGCATTTGCTGAAAAAAACAACACTGTCTTTATATTTTAGAGCTTAATTTTAATGAGAAAGTTTGAATTTCATGAATTTCTGCCATTCCATAATTACATTTAAATCTCTCATTAGCTCTAGCGATAGTATTACTGCAACCCCCCCTCCTTCAATGTTGTTAAATCTTTTTTTTAAACTTTATTTTATTTGATGCAATCATTTCAAAGACCACGCAATAGATGAAGTTGCTGCCACTTCATGGTACCAAATCACTTCATTTGTTTTAGTTCAAATCGTACTGTTCAAAGTTACTGCAATGATATAGCAGCTATCAGAGCAAGACTGGGGTTCATGTATAGCATTGTATTCGAAATCTACTGCATTAATGTAAAGAACCTGAAGATTCCCTGCACAATAAAATGAATTCTTAAACCCTCGGTTAGAACTCCTTTAATGTGGTGTGATCATTAATACACTTAAGCTTGCCAACAAAAGGAGTGCTGAGCAAGGCTTAAAACAAATGCTTAGCACTCCTTTTCATTCTATAAAAGGAAAATGCTGGAATCACTTTCCAAATAAACTTTAAGGGAATTTCTGCCTTTCCATCAACTTACTATATAAACAAGTATATTATCAGCCAAAAGCAAGGATCATTCACCACACACAAGAATGGATACTTCCTTAATTTAAAAAAAAAAAAAAAAAAAAAAATACATAATTGCCACCTTAAAGAACTACTGATATCTAAAGGCTTGTCCGTTTCATTTTTAAAATTAGTTCAATATTATATATATATATATATATATATATATATATATATATATATATATATATATATATATATATATATATATATATATAATAAGATGCCCCAATATGAAACAGACTTCTCAACATGTCTTATAATCTTGCATTTCTGTCCATAATGGGGTGTACTAGTTTATATTTACGGCCTAAAATAAAAAAAGATTAAAAAAAATAAATAAAGAAATAAATAAAAAGAGATTACTTCTTTGAACAAGTTTGCACTGCCCAAACAACACAGTATAGCTACAGGCAAAACTATAAGCCTCAAACACATGTTTGATATAAAACAAATCTATTGGTAGGTGAAAAGTGAACTGAAATCTTAGCATTTTCCCATCCATTACTACAAGCATCAAGTGAAGCCTCCAGGCAAGAAGAACTCAATGTGAAAAAAACAAAAGTAGGATATCCAGGGCTGTAGTAAAGATTCTTGCCATTATCAGCATAACATTCTCTAAAAGTGACCCCTATTGCATCCAAGCCCTGCCAAACACAAAGTTTGATGAATGTGCAGTCAAACCTGTTTAATATCATTCTCTTTTTATTACCACACTGAAATGTCCTGATCTTATTATAATGGGAGGACAAGCTCCCCATTGACTCAAGAAAGTACAAGAAAGTATATTAGGACTTTAAAAAACTGTCAAAAGTACAGAGAAGCAGTCAAAAGTTATTTTAAAACCCAATAACCAATGAATGCCAATGGCTCACATGTTTTTTCAATGTCCATGTAAAGTACTGTCTGGTCATGTTCTGAGTGCCAGAAATGTGTTTCTACAACACTTCAGGATTAAGCACCTGTGTAAGAATGACGGCTCTGATGCTGCAGACCCCAATGGAATATATCACTACATTTGAGGCCAAAAAAACATTTGCATACATGAGAGGGAAAAGTAATAGGATATCCTGGACCAGTTTGTGCAATCAACAATAGCTACTGTGACAAGCCTGGCATTATTTCAGGTTCATGCCCCTATAAATACGTGACCCAGAGACTTAATTTGATATTTTTAGCACTTTCTGTGCACTTTTATTACACAAAACAAAAATAAACAAAACAAACAACAAGTTCTTCCAAGCACTTACTAAACACAGGCAGGTCCCTGACTAACATGCAGGACAGATAAGCTGTTTACCTGACATACAAAACACTTTTAAACAAACGCACTTAAACCAAACGTAGGTTTAATTTTTACACAGTACCTTTTCTCTGTATACGACACAGTCAGGCTCTTCACACAGCAGCGGCCTTGAACAGGTTGGCTGCTCTCCTTTTATACCTGGCAGCTGGCCTCAATTTACAACAAGGCCAACTGCCAAAACAATAAAACAATTAACAAATAATTAAATCAAACAATAATACAATTAAATCAATTAAACAATTGAATTAAACAGGGAGGCTTTTCACCTTGTCCCTGCCACAAAACAAACATTTTTAAACTTGCAGGGCCCCTGCCCTGCTACACTACAATAATATGTTTGCATGCAAGTCGTTCTGTTATTTACTGGTAGCACGTCTGCAGTGGCAACCCTGTTACGTCACCACCTAGCAACAAATTTTGGATGTAACTTTTGTTTTCCAGACACTGAGTTGCTTCAATCCACAGAGAACACGTTTACATAAAAACTCGAATCTAAGAGTCAAAACATTTAAAAATTCAAGATTATAATAAATACCAATAATAAAATATTTATACTTGATAGATTAGTGGAAGGTAACGAGAACATATTTCTTGTTTTTAAATATTAAATCATCCTATAAATAAAACTGAAAGGGCAATTGTATATCTTGATTCTTTCTGTCGACCTATTTTTGTCAGTTGTATTTAAGATGAGACAGCTGAAAACTTCAGGGATTAGGCTGGAGGTCTTCAGGTCCTATTTCATGTGAGCAAATACATATTTCAAAGTGCAAATGCAAAAACAAATGCAGAAGTGAGCGACTAAATTATGCGTCTCGGTATTTTTTCTTTGCCTGTTTAATTTTTTTTTTTATTCCTCTCTGACAAATTATTTATATTTTATTTAGAACATAATTTTTTCTGAGATTTATAGTCTAATGTTTTTTTTTCCATTAACTTCATACTGTGTTAAGCAGAGCAAAAACAGCAATTCATCAATGTATTTTTCACGAACAGGCAAAAAGATTCCTATGGGATGTAGTCTTCTTTCACTGAGAAAAATACTTTCTTTATTCAGTTAATCAGGACACAAGGGCTTCAATATGTAATTTTAGTTAGTTGGCTCAACCATGCAAGAGTCTCATTAGTGTCTAGCGTTTTCTTTTTTTTAGTAACTGTGGCAAAGTGGTTGATAGTGTGCAGGTGCAAAATTTGTTTAATGATATTTTTGTGTCCAGTGCCTGACGGCAAAACAAACAGTAAACAATAAATGATGTTAAATAATAGTCCCGTTTTTATTATACACCCACACAAAACACAAAACACATACACAAGTCTGTTAGTGCGTGAATTAGTGCTAGTATTGCAAATACAATTATTTGTGATACAAGAGCAGTGCTGTTCCGGGTTTGTGCTGGCCTCTGGCGACAGCTCCAGAACGTGTTAGCTATCTAGTGAAAGCAAACAATAAATAGACAAAACAAACACTCACGATACAGATACACGAAACACAGGTCCTTCTGGGTCACTTTTCATAAACCAAAACGAAGAAACAGATTGCATCGCTTCGACCCCTATTTATACTGTCACTCATGACCCCTTGGTAAACGATTGCAGCCGCTCCTCCAATCCGCGGCTGCCACATCATTTCCCTTCTGGGTCGATGAGTTAGTGTACCGAAGCTCCGCCCCTTTTCTAAATGATCGAATTCCTTTTAACTCTCGGAATGAAGTGTCAGGCCAAGCAGTCCAGGATACTCTGTTCCCGTTACTTAGCGCCCTCACAGGTCGGGAGGGAGATTTACCACCAAGAATCATTGTCTTTCTGTCACAGTAACACTTTAGTTTAGGGATCTGTTATAAGTGATTACATACAATCTATAAATGTGTTATTGATTACACCATTCACAGAGACTACAATATTGAATTACAATGACAATTTACCTTTGCATGCAAAGCTGTTGTGTTGCTTTTGGACTTCTGTGTGTTGTGTGTCTGCTTTAGCAACATTATCGCAGATTCTGTATGACAAACTAAAATACAGAACGTAGTTTTACAGTTCTACATTGCCCCAAAATCTCAAGACATATCAAAATATAATCAAAATCGGCTCAGGCTCGGTGTGAGATTGGTATTCTGCATCTCGTCTGTTCGATGTTATGATTAGAGATGAGCAGCTTACAGATGTAGTGAGGCAGAAGGCAGAAAGTTTCAAGGATGGAGTCGAACAACCAGAGATGCAAAAAAAAAGAAGATTTTATTTAAACTGGCCAGTCAGGACAAGCACCAAAACACAGGAACAAAGAAAATAAAATAAAAAAAACAAAACAAAAAAGATACCACAAAAATTACCAGCCAATAGGTCTGGTTTAATCACCTATTGGAGGCAGTTAGAGTCACAGCAGTCGTTCTTAATATATATACAGGCAGCTCTTAAGTTTTAGCTCAGACTGAAAAAGAAACACTCATCTGGTCCTTTTATATCTCTGGACCATCCTAGCCCCTCCCTTGGCACAAACCATTTGACAGGTAAGCTAAAAAAAAACAAAGCAAGACAAATAAATACTCTTAATATATATATGGATATATAAATATAAATCAGAACACAACATTTTTATCGTTTAAAATACATATTGGAAACTGTGTTCAGTTGACCTTACAGTAAATAAAGCAATGCTTCCCTATTCATTTCAATGGGTGCACCCCCGCTATTTTAACTAAATGTGAAAGTGAGCTCACTCGCATAGCTGTGCACAGACCAGCCATCGCGGTAGCCATTATCACCTCAAACAAAAGTGAAACTGCCTTTACAAGCATAACTCGTACCTCGGGTAAGTTTTTATTTCACAATACAATGTCATAACATTTCGTAGGAATGGTACCTTTTCATATGAAATGTTAAAATGACCTGTATTTTTAGTTTGGGGTCGTGGACACGTATGGATGGCTTCCACCATCTCCATCTGAGGACGGATTACTCTGCGGATGAATGGTTAGACCAGCTTTCTTAATTCTCTGGAACCCCTTTTTTATTATTATTATTTATTTCTTAGCAGACACCCTTATCCAGGGCGACTTACAATTGTTACAAGATATCACATTATTTTTACATAAAATGACATTATTTTTTATACATTAATTTACATACAATTCCCCATTTATACAGTTGGGTTTTTACTGGAACAATCTAGGTGAAGTACCTTGCTCAAGGGTACAGCAGCAGTGTCCCCCACCTGGGATTGAACCCACAACCCTCCGGTCAGGAGTCTGGAGCCCTAACCACTACTCCACACTGCTGCCCACACTTGGGACAAATGCTCTAGATGTTCATGCCAGGTTGAACTGCATATGACAATGTCGTCCAGGTAAGAGGCAGCAAATGAATTGGTTTCCTCTAGCACTTGCTCCATAAGCCTTTGAAAGGCATGACTATGGACTGGTAAAGGCCATACGGTGTTTGAAAGGCTGTATCTGGCCTCGCTTGACTGGTAAGTGGCACTTGCCAATAGCCTTTACATAAGTCCAATGTTGCGATATATTCTGCCAGGCCAACTTTCTCAATCAGCTCGTCCAAGTGTGGCATTGGATAAGCATCAAAGTTGGAAATAGCATTGATTTTTTGAAAACTGATGCAAAATCTCATGCTTCCTTGGGCACTAAAATCACTACTGGACGGCTCAATTACTTTCAACTGCTTCATGGTTTCTATTTCCTACTTCAGTACAGGCAACTGTCTCTCCAGTATGTGATACATTTTCTGAAATACCGGAGTGGAATCTTTCATTATTATATTATGTCAAATCACTTTAGTGTGACCAGCTTCCTCTTGAACCAAGCCTTTTGGAATAATTGCAGCCAGTTCTTTTTGCTGTCAGGAAGATGTAAAAAGTCCAGTTGCTCTACTTCCCGATTCACTGGAAAGAATTGTTCAGCAGTTTCTTCCTCTACTTCTATGGCCCGCACAAACATTTGCTGATGTGTATACTCTTCCCTAGACCTCCATTCTTTCAAAACATTCACATGAAAAATGTGTTTTAATCTTCTCCTTTCAGGCATCTCTGTTTCATAAGATGTCCGACCCCATATTCTTAGAGACAGTATAGGACCCTACCACTTAGCAAGCAACTTATTTGCAGAAGTGGGCAGAAGTAAAAACATTTATTGACCTGGTTGGAAATGTCTGGACCCTAGTTAATACCAGATTCACTGGTCTGCAAGTCTGAACTAACTTGGAAATGGGAAATCCTGCCCTAAGATAACTGGATAGGTCAATGTATCCACTAAACACACCATCAGAAATGTCTGCCCCTGTACCTCTAAATAGACCTCGGCTGTAGGATAAGTTTTCCCTCCTCATGAATGCATCTAATCCTTAACCTCGGACCGTTTCTCTGCCACTTCCTCTGCCCAAGTCTTGACTGCACCAAAGTCTGCGTACTACCAGTATCAAAGCTAACACAGTTTTGTTATTTAACATTACAGTGATAGTCTGTTCCTTACCCTGGCTTCCCATACACATTTCCCTTGGCCTAGACACATAGCATACATTAGCACCATTAGTTTTCCTTAGGGGGCAATCTGGCTTGATATGACCTGGCTGACCACAGTTATAACATATATGTTTTCCTTTGTCCATTCTCTCTGGTTTCCCTTTAACACTTTCCCGGGTATTAAGACCACCATTCCCCAACCCCTTCAGACTTACCTCCAAACTGCAGCTAAACAATACACTGTAAGTACATTTTGGTTTCCCTTGTTATCAGTGCTGTGTTTAGTTCTGTTTTGATTTAATGTGATTGTTTAATTTAGGAGATTAGATATTATTATTTGTTTATTTAGCAGGCGCCTTTACCCAAGGCGACTTACAGAGACTAGGGTGTGTGAACTATGCATCAGCTGCATAGTCACTTACAATTACGTCTCACCTGAAAGACGGAGCACAAGGAGGTTAAGTGACTTGCTCAGGGTCACACAATGAGTCAGTGGCTGAGGTGGGATTTGAACCGGGGACCTCCTGGTTACAAGCCCATTTCTTTAACCACTGCACCACATAGCCTCCTATAGGTACTAGTGAGAAAGCACAGGCAGCCTTTTTCACACTCTGTACTCCTAAATGTAACCATAATGAGTTACCTAGCAGGTAAGCATCAATGCTTGAACAAATTCAGCAAATACACTTTGAAAATGTTAGCACCAATAGCTTGTGGTAGCAGTATTCTTTCAAGGCATCTCACATGCAGTACTTCAGGTCAATAGCACTCTGCTGTCTGCACAGCCCAGACCCCTGTTAGCAGATCTAAGTAGTTTTCCAGCAGATATATTTAAATGCATCCCCTCAACAGCTGAGGAAAAGAACTGCTGCTTAAGGAACCTGCTTTTCCCAAAATCTCTCTTTCTCTCTCTCTCACCTCACCCTTGTGCTTGTGTACCTCGTGATGGTTATACATGTGGAAGGTAGATTTTCCACTACAATAAACTGAAACATTTCACTAAAGGTCAAGCGCAGTGCAAATAAGGGAGGGAGGAGGGTGGGTGATGGCTGTTCTCTTAAAAAATTAGGTCCATTATCAGGATCCAGAATGATGCCACAGTGTTGTATAAAAGCAGATATTGAAGTTGTATTTATTTATTTATTTATTAATTTTTTAATCTGTTTATCTGTTAAAAGTTTCAAAGTTTCAAACCAAAATTAGGCACTTTTATATTTTGCAGACTTGAGAATTTAATTAAAAAAAGCTTTTGTATTCAATGTGATTGATGTTGCAGCTTTTATGGAGGGAAAATATATATTCTCCCGATTGTGGAGCTGCCATTTAAAAATGTGAGACACGTCATCAGTGTGTCCATCTGTCTGTGGTTATTAGCCTATATTGTTTTTATACAGTTCTATGGTTATGCACTAATAAAGCGCTGTGAACACGGTTTATCTTAAGGACAGTTCATACACTACGTGGGTTGCTTTGAGCTCTCTATGAGATATTCGGATACAAACAAGCCCAGCATCAAGCTAATTTGTTTTGTTAGTTTACCAGAAAGTCCAGCAGCTAATATATGTTTTATTTCTTTCCAAACCTTTTAATAGAATCCTTCTATGGACCGGTAGAAGCATTGCATTCAATAGAATAAAACAATGCAGTTTAACAAAAAAAGGGAATAACTTTTATGTCCTTTACTTCTTTTTGGGTTTTCTTTTGTAACAAGAGAAACAAACACTATGGACGTAAACTGTTCTTGCTAGCTGCAGACATTCACATTTGAATTTTCTTCAGCCTCCTGCATTGTACACGTTTACCTTTACCCATCTTTTTTCTTCCCAAATGAAAAGGAAAATTTGAGACAGGACAGGTTTTGAAATTGGCCCTAAAACTGAAATAAATGAATACGTAAATTGAGAGTGATTCATACATTTTTATCCTGCAGGCTGATGCCTCTGACGTAGTAGGACTAGGGATGGATCATTCCTAGGATGTAGAGGAGGTGGGGCATTTGGTATAGCAGGAAGCTGCTTGAGTGAGAGACTCAGAGACCAGGTATGCTGTAATCGAGAAAGAAATGAATTGCCGTCATAAAAGAACAAAATGAACCAAAAGCAAGCTTCTGTGCACCTCTCTTCCTGTGTGTGTGGGCCTGTTCACCCTCATACAGTTTTTGTAAAATGTCCCAAACAAACAGCGAACTCACTGGGGCCCCAATTCTGCTGGGGGCCCTGCACTATAGCGTAATTTGCATATAGGTTAATCCGGCCATGCTGAGGATAGATGGTTGGTGAAATCCAGGGGGATTCCCCAGTGCTGTAAAATGCTATAAAAAATCCAGACATTGATCAAATCAACCCCTGTGCTTTGAACTATCATCAACAAAAGAATGAGTCTTTCACACCGTGGGTAAAGAGCAAATCCTTTCACAAGGTCTGATACTCAGAGAAGCATGAATTATGAAAGAGCAGATTGCATTTAAATCCCTGCCCTGCCTTTAAATAAAATAAGAGCTTCCAGAGCCCTAGGACCACGTGATTTTGTCTTTGATAAAAAAAAAATTTGGATTCAGCTTTATATGACCCCAGAAACCAAACGTCCTAGCCTTAGAAGTCTCTGCAGTGACATGAATGCAATACCCAGTTTGATGTGCTGTTGACTTTTAATTAAGTGAGTTTATAAATCTCAGCTCCCCCTGCTCTTACTCCCCCTGTGTTTTTTATATTTCCTTTGAGAGTAGGGGATTGGGTTGGAATAAATGGTGCCCTGAAGGACTGTCATTCGTGCAGGACAGTCATCTGCTGCAGGTGTTTGGTTTGCAAACACAACATCCTAAACATGACTTGCGATGAATTCGATTTTTATTAATTTAGTGTCCTTTGAGACAGAAGAGCCTTTTGTCACAGGCACATCTTGTTTTGCCCAAGTTGCCTGGTTACTGCAAGAAGAGAAATAATGCTTATAATAATTTACTTTCGACTTTTTTTGTAGCTTTAGTTTTAAGTTTTGTGTATCATACTCTAAATGAGTTCAAAATAAAATGTAATTGTAGGGTTGTGGTTCAATTTCTTATAATTACAACATTAATTATATTATTGTTATTATTAATAATTACCAATAAAGTATATTTAAGACTCCAGTGATTCATGATTGAAACTTAACCAGATTACATTTATATGTTTTTGAACTTATCTTTTGTACACTCAGGCCCAGATTTATAAAAGGATTGCGCATGCTTTACAACCGTAAAACAGGCGCTAAGAACTCTGACTTCTTGGAGGGGATTTATAAAACACACGCAATGGCATTAACACCAAATTAATACATGACTTGCGGGGGCAATATCTCTATGTGCTTTAGCCCTTGATGCATATGTAATTCTGAGGAGTTTCTGAACGAAGCCGCTAAAATTGGGAGAGGATTTTGAAAATGAAGTCAATTAAATATTTTGTCTAATTTATTTAAGCTGCTGGTAATTGTGGGCCTTGTATTTGCTTGATTATTTTAAGAACTCTGAAAAGCAGGCATTAATTTGCCGCAGTCAGACAGTAGGCTATATAAAAGGCAAGGTGATGTGGGAGACTTGTCTGCAGCAAGAAGAAGACATTGTTTTTAAGGACTGTGGAAGGGTGCGGGTATTCACTGACACGGGAGACAGAAATGGTATTTGAAAACACCACACAGGTGCTTGGTTTTATTTTTACTCCGGCGGGTGCACTGACTTCTTTTAGCCCGTAGAGGGCGCTTGTGGTCCGTGGTCTGGCTACCAGCTATGGTATCCAGAGCCAACGGGGAATACCACGGCAGGGTACTCAGATACAGTCCGGCACTCGCAGGTGCTCACAAATTATAAAGAACGAAGAAGGCAAAAGAAACAGGGAAAATAAAACACAGTAAGGAAAAACTACAAAATAAATGTGCTGCACCATGGCGTGGATCTCCCAGTCGTCGCTACCCGTGCGACCGGGACTCCGTCCTACACTCTGCTGTCTCCAACTCACTGCACAACAATACTGGGGCTGCCCAACAATTCCCCACTTTTCCCTCTCTTTCTTTAAAATTATTTTCTTTAAGTTTCCTTTTAGGACGGCTGTTATCCTCCGTCCTTGGTAGTCAAACTCAGACCGCTTTGCTCGCTGGTCCAGTCTAAAGGGGCAGATCTGAGGAAACAACAGAGCATTACTTTATAGGCTAACAGTCCCATTAAAGCCCGCCTCCCAGCCACTCAGAGAGGGAAAGCACACACACTCTCTTCCCCACCTCTCCGTGTCACCGCCATGACTGGCAGGCAGACCCCACGGGACTGCCGCCCCCTTCCTGCAGCATCGTGCATCGTCAGGCGGCCAGTCAGGTCTCTCCCTGTTACATATCCTCCCCTCAGAATGGCACCACCGGTCCATTCGAAATCCCTACCCCATGCCTTCCGAGAGAAAAAATCAGCATTTAGATGGAGCTTTCCTGCTCGGTGGACAACCCTGAAGGCATAGGGCTGCAGGGCCAAGTACCACCGCGTGATTCTGGCATTATTATTTTTCATCCGGTGAAGCCATGCTAAGGGGCATGATCTGTCACCAGGGTGAAGTGTCGCCCAGGAGGTAGTACGGAGTGACTCGACTGCCCATTTTACTGCGAGACACTCCTTCTCGATGGTACTATAGTTCTTTTCACGGGGAAGGAGCTTCCTGCTGATGTACAGGACTGGGTGCTCACTTCCCGCACCTCCTGAGACAACACTGCCCGAGACCTGTCTCTGGCGCATCCGTCTGCAGGGTGAACCCCTTGCTGAAATCAGGACTGCACAGCACTGGCTTGCTACACAGCCTTCGCTTCAGGCGAGAAAGGCCCTCTGGCACGGCTCCGTCCACTGAACCGTATTTGGGGCAGCCTTCGGGTGAGGTCTGTCAAGGCGTGGCGGCGTGGCGAAGTTGGAATAAACTTCCTATAATAGCCCGCTAGTCCCAGGAAAGAGCGCACCTGGGTTTTGGTCGTAGGGACCGGCCAGTCAGCCAAGGCTTTCACCTTAGCAATCAGCGGTCTGATCTGGCCGCCCCTACTCGATACCCCAAATACTCCGACTCACTCTTCCCAATGGCACATTTCTTTGGGTTAGCAGTGAGCCCAGCCTCCCATAAGGATTGCAATACCGCCGCTACCTTACACAGATGACTCGGCCAATCCTCACTGTGGATAACCCGTCATCTATGTAAGCAGCGGCGTACTGCTGATGGGGCCGCAAAATGCGATCCATCATCCGCTGGAAAGTGGCTGGTGCTCCGTGCAACCCAAAAGGCATGGTCCTAAATTGGTATAACCGAAGGGAGTCGAAACGCCGTCCTCTCGGGATTCTGAGGTCAGGGGTATCTGCCAGTACCCCTTCGTTAAATCCAGTGTCGTCATAAAATGAGCCGTGCCAAGGCGGCTCCAGCAACTCATCTACCGGGGCATGGGATAAGCGTCAAACCTCGATTTCTCATTAACTTCGCCTGAAGTCAATGCAAAACCTAGTGGACCCGTCTGGCTTATCCACTAAAACAATCGGACTGTTCCAGTCACTTTGGGACTCTTCTATTACCCCCAGTCTCAGCATCTCATCAATCTCCGTTTTATTACCTGCCTTTTACGCTCAGGTATGCGGTGCGGCCTCTGGCGAACCAGCGCCCGGCTCAGTCTCAATGTGATGGTGGGCTACTCGAGTCTGCCCGGGACGGAGAAAACACATCAGGAAATTCCGTCACAAGTGCCCGTGCCTGACATTTCTGTGTTGGTGTCAGATTTTCTGCAATCTGTACCGACCCTGTTTTCGCCACCACAGAAAGATCAGGTCCCAGGTCTGTGGCGTCATCTGCCTGCGCCACTACCAATGCCTCCGGTTGCAGCCAGGGCTTCAAGAGGTTTATATGATAAATGTGTTTCTCCCTCCGTCGCTCCGGCTGGCAGATCTCATAGTCCACATTCCCAATCCGGCGTGTAACCTCAAAGGGTCCTTGCCACTTAGCCAGAAGTTTCGACTCAGAACTGGGTAATAATAGAAGTACTTTATCCCCGGCTGAAATGTGCGTAACCGGGCTCCTCGGTTGTACTGCGTCTCCTGTCTGTGCTGAGCCTGCTGCAAATTGTCATCGCCCATTTTCCCACAGACTCAAGGCGTTTGCGCAGGTCCAACACATACCGGACTGTATTAGTCGAATTATCCTGCTGTTCCTCCCACATCTCTCTGACCAGATCGAGTACACCCGCGGTCTTAGCCCATACAGCAGCTCGAATGGCGAAAAACCCGTGGGCGCCTGGGGTACCTCTCTGATCGCAAAGAGAAGGGAGGAATCAGCTGGTCCCAATAACGCACATCACTATTAATAAATCTGCGCAACATGTTCTTAAGGGTCTTATTAAAGCGCTCCACAAGACCATCGGTCTGAGGATGGAACTACCGAGGTCCTAATGGTCTTAATTCCCAAAAGCTTACATGTTCAGCGGATTAGTCGGGACATAAAGTTGGTGCCTTGGTCGGTTAGTATTTCTTTGGGAATCCCCACTCGGGAAAAGACCTTCACAAGCTCGTTGGCAACAGATTTGGCTGAGGCAGAAGCGAAGGGAATGGCCTCTGGATAGCGCGTGGCGTAATCCAGAATGACCAATAGGTGTGTGTATCCGCCGCACTTCTCTCCAACGGCCCAACCAAATCCATTCCAATACGCTCAAGCGGAGCTTCCACCAGGGGCAGCGGCACCAGTGGGGCTCGTGGGGCGGCTCTAGGACTAGCCTTCTGACACTCCCCACAGCGTTCACAAAAGCGTCTGGCGTCACCATCCAGCCCCATCCAGTAGAACCGTGACACAAGCCTTGCTTTAGTCTTATCCCTGCCCAAATGACCAGACAAAGGAATAGCGTGAGCCAGCCGCAATAAATCCTCCTTAAATGGTTGAGGAATCAGCAACTGGTGGCGCACTTCCCGGTCTGGGGCAATTTGTCAACACGGTACAGGAGGTCTCGGCGATTTCAAAGTGAGGGTGCGTGGCGGCGCGTCTGGGCTCGACCACCCGACCATTAACCACAGCTGCTTGGTCAAAGAGCCTGCCCAGCGCGTCGTCACGCCCTTGCTCAAGTCGGAAGTCACGGGAGCGAGCCAAAAATCAGCTCCCATGGCTTCCAGCTCGGGATCAGGTCGGTCCTGAGCAGAGGCAGCGAACCAGACCCCTGCGCTGGCTCCGCGGCCTCCCCAGACTCTTCACCAATCGCCCCCACCTGAAACTTCTCAAACCCCTTCCACTGCCAGCCCTCATTCTTAGCAGCCCGGCTCCCGTTTAGTTTTCACGGGGTTTAAATTTATGACAAAACCACTCCGGGTCGCGAAAGGAAAGATCTCTCCAATTACTTCCTCTTTCTTAGCCAATAGGGAGGGCGGGGCTGTCAGGGCAGCCAACCAACTCTTGAACTGCCCACAGTCCGTCCCAGAACTACCGGTACTGGCAATCGAGGACACAACCCCACCTGCACCAGCGTCACCTGCTGGCCAATTTTCACCGTTATACTAACCTTAGGATAGGCGTATATCCCCATGAATACATTTAATATGCACCCGTCCCAATATTTGTTTATGCCCGGTGAGATTAGGCTATCCTGTATTAGGGACTGACCACACCCTGAATCCAGGAGCGCCTGGGTTTTGTACCATCCACGGTCACAGGAATAACAAAACCCGTCTGCTGAAGTGACTGAGGTAATTGAACATGCTTACCTGGTCGGCTGAGGTCACATTCCATCACGGGGCAATCCCGGCGATGTGGCCCACCTCCCTGCACGTCCAACACCTTGGTGGGCTGGTTTCTCGCCCGGCAGCTTCAACAAGGGGAGGAAACACTGGAGCCATCAAAGGGGCTCGGCGGTAAGGTGTCCGCGAGACCCGGTCCGACACCGCAGCAGCCCGTGGGTAACCCCACCCTGCCCCAGTTCCCGGGCGGGAGCTCCGCTGACACCCCGCCCAAATACCTGTCTACCCCTTCCCCAGTCCCTTAGCCCTCTCCGGGGCCAGTGGAGGGGTGATACAGCCCTTGTGCTCCTTCCAGGCAGTCTTGCTGGCGTTGGCTCTGCTGCCTGGTACTGCTCCGCCAACTTCGACCGCCCGATCCAGAGTGGCAGGTGCCTGCCGTTGCACCCACAGCCGAGGTGCGGTGCCAAGCACTCCAGGAAGCGCTCCACCACGATCACCTCCACCAACCTGGCTTTGGTGCTCGCGTCGGGTTCAGCCAGCCCATGGCGTAATCCTTTAAGCGGTGGGCGATGGTTCTGGGATGCTCCTCTGCTGAAAACCGCTCCTCCTGGAACTTTCGCCGATACCCTTCTGGGGTGGCCCCACGCGATTAAGGATGGCCGCTTTCAGCGCGGGGTAGTCCATCATCCTCTCAGGGGATAGCGTTCTCGCTGCTGCCTGTGCCTCCCCGTCAGCTGGGGCAAGAGGTAGCTGGCCCACTGTGCCTGAGCCCACCCGGCCGAGGTCGCCATGGCCTCAAACACCTCCAAGTAGGCTTCGGGTTTATCCTCGGCTGTCATCTTTGTGGGTCTCTGTAACCTGGGGTCAGGACCTGCCGGTCGAGCAGTCCCCTGCACCGCAGCAGTTAGGGTCTGGCGCAGGAGGTCCATCATGGCCGCAAACTGGGCGGCATCCATTTCTTCTCCGTGGGTGGGTGCACTGCTTTGTTTGGGCAGTGCCAGTGAATCCCACTTCTGACACCACGTGTGGAAGGGTGCGGGTATTCACTGACACGGGAGACAGAAATGGTATTTGAAAACACCACACAGGTGCTTGGTTTTATTTTTACTCTGGTGGGTGCACTGACTTCTTTTAGCCCGTAGAGGGCGCTTGTGGTCCGTGGTCTGGCTACCAGCTATGGTATCCAGAGCCAGCGGGGAATACCACGGCAGGGTACTCAGGTACAGTCCGGCACTCGCAGGTGCTCACAAATTATAAAGAGCGAAGAAGGCAAAAGAAACAGGGAAAATAAAACACAGTAAGGAAAAACTACAAAATAAATGTGCTGCACTTGGCGTGGATCTCCCAGTCGTCGCTACCCGTGCGACCGGGACTCCGTCCTACACTCTGCTGTCTCCAACTCACTGCACAACAATACTGGGGCTGCCCAACAATTCCCCACTTTTCCCTCTCTTTCTTTAAAATTATTTTCTTTGAGTTTCCTTTTCGGACGGCTGTTATCCTCCGTCCTTGGTAGTCAAACTCAGACCGCTTTGCTCGCTGGTCCAGTCTAAAGGGGCAGATCTGAGGAAACAACAGAGCATTACTTTATAGGCTAACAATCCCATTAAAGCCCGCCTCCCAGCCACTCAGAGAGGGGGAAAGCACACACACACTCTTCCCCACCTCTCCGTGTCACCGCCATGACTGGCAGGCAGACCCCACGGGACTGCCGCCCCCTTCCTGCAGCATCGTGCATGCGTCAGACGGCCAGTCCAGGTCTCTCCCTGTTACAAGGACAAAGAAACATTTAATAACATTTTGCAAACAGCTAATTTTTTAACCCTTCTGATCAAGTCAGTTTGTAAATTGTGGTTTAAAATACCGTATTGTTTTGCAAACTCCAATTTTCAATACACGTTTCAAAGCTTGCATGACAAAAAACAAAGTCTGCAAATAGACAATATAGAATCCATGTAAAAAAAAGGTTCTTAGAAGCACCTAAAAAGGTCTCCACACAGTGGCAAAGCAAGGTTCTAACGAGAGCCTTTACTTCTAGAGTGTAGGCATTATTATAAGAATGGTGGAGGAGATTAAGAAAAGATGGAACGACATTCTGAGGCACACTAAAGAAAAAGTCTCATACACATGTAATACAATGAGGACTCATCCTCCACCGTTATTTTAGTAATGCCTACAGAATTTATGTTTTGTAATATGGCTTTCTGGTATTTAACCATACTGGTTCAGGCAGTATTGTTAAATTCAAGTTTGAAAGAAAACGGTAAAAGAAAAGGACAGAGAGACAGATGACGCAGTTCATTTGTACCTAGAGAAAATACAGTACAGCTGGTTGTAGGCACATCTGAATAATGTAGCTATATTATAGACCATACAGATATGCTTTAAAATCATACACAGTGTCAAAAATGCAGACATACATAAGAAATAGGAGAGTTGTAACTGCATAAGAATTTAAGAAGATATAAGTCGTAGTTAAACTGAAGACTGTTCGTATGAAGCTGTATGGAGTTATTGTTGTTGAACATATTGCTGTACAATGGAAGGATTTTCCACCCGTTTGACTGCCATGGATGTAAGTAAATAAAACATATTGTTTCTGAAGTTTGAAACATCTATACGCCTGGAATTATTCTATACGAAATAAGAAGTTGAACCAATATTGTGAAGCACAGTAACTGGATGATGCGTCGTAATGTATAAGCAACCTAGTCTACAAACTCTGAAGTGGTACATTTGTTTATTAAGAAGCCACTGCACATTCCACATTTTATTCCTTTGTCCTGGTGATGTATTTTGAGCTTGTAACATATCTTCATGTGTTACAAGTACTGCTTGTACCAAAATTTCTAATTCCATATTGGTAAATTTCAGTTTTCGCTTCCGAGCATCCTCATCACCAAGGCTGAGGTCTTTGTGTGCCATTCATTTTCTTTTGGAATGTGTAGCCTACACACCCAAGGTTGTCCCAAACCTGCTATTTATTGTGAGAGGTGTGTAATTCTCCACCGCTAATTGCGGTGAGGAGTATTTAAATTGTTTGATTGTGGAATCGCCTGCTTTACCTAATTAATCTTATAAGATAGGTCGTTATTTTGACAATGAGTGCGGTCGTACTGAACACGCACATTACGTGGCTTTTTGCGGTCAGTTTTTCCCCTTTATAAATTTGGGCCTCAGTCATTTCCACTTGACATTTTTACTTTCTTTACATAGTTCACTGAGAACATAATTCAAACTCCCACTTTTTCCTAATCATTCTCCACTTAGAGCGATAAAACTTTCTCTCTCCAGTTGATCATTGCATTTCTCTACATAATCTATTAATCTGTAAGGATACGCAACTTCATACATATTATTTGGAACCATGCAGTTGTAGAATTGCGTTCCTATCCGCATCATCTGTATTTGAACTCTGTTGAACTCTGCTTTGTTGTTTTACATTTTTGTCAACCACTGTCCTTGTCGTGTTTTTTCACAAAAAACATTTTACAAGATTCTCTACTGATCCAAAAAGCATTATTAAATTACCCAATAAATATGTTATGAACTGCAAGAAAATACCATCAGGAAAACTTAAACAAAGGATGCCTCTTATAACAAAACTTTGAAAGCAAAAAGGAGTATGACAGGCATATTTAATGCAAGAAAGGGAATGCAGCTGTGCATGAAGCCGAAATGTATCTTCTAGCTAATGATATGTCAAGAGAGGAAGAACAGGGTTGAAATATTGAATCCGGAAACTCTGCATATGTCTAATTCAAGCTCTCATTTATCAGATCGACTGCATGAAATGGATTTACATCATTTAAAAAGAAAACCATGATTTGGTGGGTAAAGCAGTTAGATAAAAATGACGAGAAGAATTCGATAGACTGTTTCATGCTCAAAAGAATACCAGTAGGTTTTGTAAAGCTCAGTTTCCTGAAAAGTAAGTCTGCAAGTCATGTAGCCAGTTTTCAAAAACACAAAAAGCACTTTGGTTGATGGTTGAGCAGTTAGGAGGATGTTAGTAATGTTAGAAAGATCTTTGGCCTTTAACTGTCACATTTCTCTTTCCTTTTCCATGTCTGACATGCTTTAGCCTTAAGACCTTTAGCTGTGCTTTTTTATGAATTTATATGATTACATATGATTCACTTAAGGTTGCACTTGGGATAAAAAATAGTGTAGTCCTGTGTGGCTTATTTAACTGAGCACCAATTTCCTAAATTATTCATCACTCAATGAAGGACAAATCTGTTCAGGCAAACAATAACATTATTGAGCGACCTCCTTTTTCAGAGGTGTCCTTTTGAAACATTTTGAGTTATCTCACTTCATATTTTGGGGGGTGAGGTAACAAGGATGTTCTTCATAAATAAATAAATATATACTACAGTAGATGTCAGTGTTTGAAGGGCTGCTAGTCAGAAGCGTCTTCTCACAGAAACTACAACAATAACAAATGGGTTTGACAAAATAAAAAAGAATAAGAATCTTGAAATGTTGGTTTATTTTTATTTTTTGTAAACTTTCTCTTTTTATGATGTTTCCAATTCTTGAGTGGTTCTGACTTTTGTTGATCAAAATAGGAATGAGGAAATCTTTTTGGTGCCTGGCAGTTATAATTCTCCAGCTCAAAGCCAGGTAAAGACAGATTATAAAATAATCTATAAAATAAATACGCTTACATTTGAGGGTACTTGGTCTTTAGAAACCTGTTGTATGTTGTTAAAATTCCCTTTTAAAACAAGAGCCCTTTCTGATGGAACACAGTACATTTCAATGGATTTATCGATGACAAACTGCAGATTTAAGAGCCTTAAATTCCAAGGAGGCAACGGTATTTACGGGAGAGATAGTTTAATCAATTTTGTATCTGTCAACTTTAAATTCATCCCATTTGGGGATTGTGGTTCCAGGTCAGTGGACATGGCTCTCAAGTCTTCACTGGCCCAAATTAAGAATCTGTGACTTTGCTGTTCACAGTGATGAATTTGCTGAACTCTGTTAGCGGAGTAGGAGTTTTCTTGTTGTGTTAGGGAGTGGGTTGTATTTATCTGTGAGATGTCTTTTAAGGCTGGTCACAGAGTTTTATTTTAAATTCCTACTGAAGGTTTGGTACCTGTGGTATATGATATACATATAACATGATTGAAGCAGGTGTAAAAAGAGTAAAGGCAATTAAAGAGTTAAACAGAGTTGATATAACAATGCTAGATTCCATATAAGGAAGAAAGAGCATGAATGTACTTGATGCTCATTGGGTAATATTGCCTGTTCTGATTGTATATGGTTGTGGAAGGGTGGTGGGCAATTCACTGACACACACGGGAGACATAAGTTTTATTTGCAACACCACACTGGTGCCCAGGTTTATTATTTTCTTTTGGCTATTTTCTTTAGCCTGCAGAAGGCACTGTTGTCTGTGGCCTGAATACTGACGACGGTAGTCAGGTGTACAGTAACACCAATACAGGTACTGGCAGGCGCACTCACAGGTGCTCAAAAATAATAATGAAAACCAAAGGCGAAACAAAAAAGGGAAAATAAAACACAGTAATAAAACTACAAAACAAAAGTGCTACTTACGCAGTGCCCCCACTGCCGCTAAGCTGGTCAGTACAGGCCTCCGACCTATGCTCAGCTATTTTCTATAAACTGGGGTGGCCAGAGCTCCCCATATAACTACACACGTCCCCTCAGGTACGTAATTATTTCTTTTACTTTTTATTTTATTTTAAGCCAGGCTGTCTCCCTCAGCCATGCTTGCCTGGTCTTTGTTTACACTGGCATCTTCCACCAGCGTCACAGGGTATCCCCTCTCCTGCCACCAGAATGCATAACCAAGCGCAGTACTTATGGGCGAGCAACCCCCAAGGCCGCCTCTCAGCCACTCAGAGAGAGGGAAAGCCAACACACCCTCTTCCCCACCTCTCTGTGTCAGTGCCATGACTGACAGGCGGATCTTACGAGGCTGCCGCCATCTTCCTGCAGAATCACGCATGCGCCAGATAGTCAGCACAGACCTCCCCCCATTATAATGGTAAATAAACTATTGCTTTTTCATGTATCTGATCTACAGTCTCTGTCTTTTTAAAATAAGTAAGCAGCTTATGACAGTGTCCTACTATAGATCATTATTTTAACCTGTTGAATCCACTCTGTGCAGGCTGAGACACAACAGTAATAGTTTACAATGTTACTGATAGATATTGTTGTGTCCCTCTACAAATACTAGTATCTAGTGTACAGTAAATCCCACTGGTAAAAATGATTAGTTTAAGGTTAGGATTGCAGCTAGTTGTAGGGTAATAGATGAATGAATGTTAGCACTTGTTCCATCAACATCTAAAATAACTTTACATTTACAAATCATTGTTTCTTTCCTTCATGAAGAACAGTAAACCAATGATGTACACCATTAAATGAACAATGATTCAATTACCAAAAAGGCTTTTCATTGGTACTTCGGGACAAAGTTTTATGCTGATGTCTGTAAAATATTTACTGCAGAACTTGAATGCCAGTCATGATAGCACAATTCAAATAAACAAGGTCTATATCTTAATAATTTATATAACCATGTGCCATGGCTTAAAAGGTCATACACAATCATCACGGTCAATCGAAAATAACCATAATAGCTATTACATTTACTTGCAGATGTCACAAGCTGGCTGTAAAAACTTGTGACAAGTTAAAATAACAGGCTGGGTTGCAGTGTGTGTCTGGTTATAGCAGTTAATGGGGTGGACATAAAAGGGGACGAGTGCACTTTAAGAGTTTGCACATGGCCCGTATCTGGTTAATTGTGTGCACACAGCCCTGTAGCGGGAGGAGTATAAAAGGCTGACACAGGAGCAGGAAAGTGTGGTGACCAGGAAAAGGAAGCACTATTGGAGAAGAGAAGAGAAGAGAAGAGAAGAGAAGAGAAGAGAAGAGAAGAGAAGAGAAGCAGCTGCAGTTGGAATTGAACTACTGGAACAGTGGAAATACTTATCTGGGAAAGAAGTATTGGTGTGGTAAAGTAACCAGTATTGTTCTATTTGCCTCTAGAGGATTACAAGTTGAGCTGTGCACATGTAGGCTACAGGGGCGTTGAATTTAACGATCAAGTGCACAGCTAACCTTGTGGATTTGTGTGTGTTTGTGTCGCTGGAGAAGGCTACCGTCAAGCAGGGGAGCAGCAGACACGGCCCTGGCAGGAGAAGATTTTTGAAGTCCATGAGGCTCACGCTGACACCTCACCTAAAGCCCTCAGAAGTTAAGTAACAGGCGGTGCTGGAAGGTCTGTTGCGTGGGGTACTTTAGCTATTTAAAGATGTTAAACGTTTGAGAAAAGCTACCTTACGGTGATAATTGCAACCACACTCAGGGCCGTGCTTTGTTTGTTCCCTTAAATCTTTGTAAGGAGGCCCACCAACTGAGAGATGATCTGCCTTGAGAGACCTTGGATAAACCTTCAGTGTGCTGCCATCTTCCATGGATCCCGACCAGGACCATCGACTGGTATGGCGGTAACCTATGCAGACTTGGAACAATGGAAAATGGAGGTAAGAGAGGAGTTATTGAGGATGCTCAGGATGGAAATGAAGGAATTGGGAACAACTATTGTTTAGGAACTTTGTAGCCAAAGAGAGGTAACATGAGGGACCCCAGTGACTGCCCTTCTGGGACCCGTGCCTCATCTAGGAGCTAATCAGAGGTCAAGCCATCCAGATCATCGACCTAATGCTGTTTCTTACCCTGATTATCAATGGGACAGTGCGGGTCAACCAAATTACATTATTTGCAGAACCAGTGGACATATGGCCTACCGGTGTCCACAGAACAAAAGAAAAGTCTTGTCTTTAAACTACTCTGTAAAACCACTGTAGGACAAGTGGTCAGGAATCGTACAGGGGAGATATGTCCTGCAGTCCAAACAGCTTTGATAGGGCATTGCCCTGAAATAGAAGTTACCATTGCCGGGGTTCAAATTCCATATCTTTTAGATACCGGGTCACGAGTGACATTATTTAGTGAAAGCTTTGCTGAAAAATGGCTAGGCAAATGGAATGTAGTCCCTGTGGCAAAGTGGTTGATTGTGTACAGGTGCAGGAGTGATGCAGTGCGTAATTAACAGACAGAGAATTGTAATCCAGTTGGAAAGGGTTTTTAATTATAATCCTGGTCTGGTGACCAAACAAAAACTCCAGGCAATTCACAACAAGGTGTACTGCACTGGAATAAATAAACAGGTTGCAGTCCCAAATAATAAACACATGTATCTTACCTACAATGTAAAAACACAGTCACCAGTCCTAGGTGCGTGCTGTAGTGCTAGTGGTGGGTGATACAAGTTTATGCGTGACAAAAGTGAAGTGCTATTCTGGGTTTTGTGCTGCCCTTGGCGACAGCTCCAAAACATGTTAGCCATCTACTAATAACAAACAAAAACAATTATACAATTTTCACACAGAAATGCAGCTACTGTGTGTGTAAAATATCCTTTCACACAGCATGAAATTGCGCAATCTATGCCAGTCATAACCCTTTCACACAGCCAAAGAGATCGCACGAGTACAACTTTCAAACCTGTCCATCAACAGATTGTTCTCATGGCAACAACAGACTGTTCTCGTGCAATCTGAAACACTGACAAGACCTACTGTAACACATGCACGCAGTGCTTAATTTGTAAGAAAGAGGTGTCGGGGCGTAAGCAATGACAATAATACCGACCCTAAGAAGCGCATATCAAAAATCATAACATGTTTATTTGAATGAGCATTGTACGTGCTTGTGTTAGATTTTTACAATTACGTATTCTACATCATATACAAAGTAGTACCTGCAGAACAAATTAATTAAAGGCAATTGCAGGGCAAATTCAAAATTCAAAAAAGCCTGTATACATGCTTTGTTATGGTTTTGCATTTAAATTGTTTAAAAAACAAACAAATTAAAAGGCATTGAGAGGCACTCCAGAAGGGCTTCACTGCAAGCAGGAAGAAGATGTGTACAAAGTGCAGACGAGTGACGGCACTATTGTCCCTGGTGGAATATTCCACGATTATTTAGAGCACTGAACCCCAAGAACCCAGACTTTGGTGAAGATATAAGAGAATCAATGTCCAATGCATGTACAGAATCTCCATCCCTTTGCCATGGAGATCACTCTTCAACATGTCCTGGGCCAGGCATTCCGAGTCCAAGCTGGTGAGGTAAGAGGGGAGACTGAGGTTGAGGTCCGGCATGTCAGGGCCAGCATAAAGGAAAATGGGCTGACTATCGATTTAAAGAGAAGAGGGTTGGATACACAACAAACTCAGCAGTTGGCAGACTTGTTGTATAAATGGAGAGATGTATTCGCCCTTCACAAAGAAGACTATGGCAGGACTAACATTGTTCTTCATCAAATTCCCGCAAGTAATGCTCAGCCTATTCGGGAATGCTTTCACCCCGTTCCACCCCTGATGTACCAAGAGCTACAAACATTGCTAACAAAGATGCTGGCCGGGGATATTGTGAGGGAGAGTGCTAGTCCATGGGCAGCTCCAGTAGTTTTGGTTAAGAAAAAGGATGGGACACGCCGTTTCTGTGTCGATTATCGGAAGCTGAATTACGTAATACATAAAGATGCCTAACCCCTACCTCGGATTGAGGAATCCCTTACCTGTTTGAAGCAAGCCACCTGGTATTCCACTTTGGATTTAGCCAGTGGATATTGGCAGGCGGAGGTGGACACGAGAGATGGACAAGGGAGAAAACAGCTTCTGCAATGCCATTGGGGCTGTATGAGTTTGAACGTATGCGGTTTGGCTTATGCAATGCCCTGGCTACATTCCAGCACTTGATGCAACATTGTTTAGGAGCCCAAGTAGGTGAATCATTGGTCATTTATTTAGATGATATCATTGTATATTCTCCTGATTTTTCTAACCCACTTACAGCATCTGGAAACAGTCTTCAAGCAGCTTCAGAAGTATGGACTCAGGTTCCAACCCGCCAAGTGCCATCTTCTTCAGCCAGAAGTGAAATACCTGGGATATGTGGTTGGAGGAGGGGGAGTGACCCCACATGTCCCAGGTACTTCCTCTTCCAGGTACCCCCCCCCCCCAGAACTATTAGTGGATTATTAGTGGAAACCACGGCAAGTAGTAGGAAAACCACCCCTGTTATTTGGACTTCCGAGTGCCAACAGGCTTTTGAGACCCTGAAGAAGACCCTTATATAGTTTACCATCCTGGCCTATGCTGACTTCTCTCAGCCCTTCCGACTTTATACTAATGCAAGTCTGGGGGCTGTATTAGCTCAAGTACAGGAAGGGAAGGAGAGAGTAATTGCGTATGCCAGCCTGAGTTTGCACCCAATGCAGAAAAACAACGGCAACTACAGTTCCTTTAAATTGGAACCATTAGCCTTAAAATGGGCAGTGGCTGAAATTTAAGGATTACTTGTGGGGGGCATCGTTTACGATTTATGCTGACAATAATCCATTGGTTTGGAATACTGCCAAACTAAGAGCTACAGAACAACGCTGGGTGGCCCAATTAGCTACTTTCTCCTCTGAGATTAAGTACAGGCCTGGGCATCATAATATCAATGCTGATATTTTATCAAGGAGGGAGGAAGTGAGGGGCCAGTGAAAGGGGAAGTAATGGCTCTGATGAGGTAAGGATGAGTCTCAGGTCAACCTGAAGTGATGGGCCAGAGCTGAGTGGAAGAAGTGGCAAGAACAGGATCAGGTGCTATTCGCTGCAAAATATATATTCGATGAGGATGGGGATTCGTCCCCATGAGCACATTGAGAAAGCAGTGTCCAAAGCAGTAAGAGGGATACTAAAGGATTGGAACCAGCTGCATGTCACAGATGGGATCCTGAAAAGAAGAACGTATGAGGCTACAACTTATACATAAATGATTGTCCCTGTGGCCCAGACCCAACAAGTCTGGGCAAAGTATCATGAAGCCCTTGGGCATTTAAGTCCTGAGAAAACACTGTCTGTGCTGCAGAGGGGGTTTCATTGGCCCACCATGGCCAAATATGTACGTCAGTGGAACCAGGGATGTAAACAGTGTGTCTTTACTAAGACCGGGCTGATTAATCGGTTCCCCTTGAAACCCATCACTAGTTCATACCCTATGGAAAAGATTGCCACGATTGCAAAGATTGTACGTCGGCGAGCGCTTCCTGCGTTCGAGAGACAAATGCTAGAATTATCCAAAAAAGAGCACATTTAAAAAAAATAAATTACTACAAAATCAGGAAGCAAGAGAGCAACAGTTATACAATGAGAAGATGCAACTGATAAAACTTACAAATCAAAGCATACAAAACGTAACCGTAGTCACCTAACATCTTTGCACCTATCAAATTATGGGAACAATGACGCACACTTATAAAGGAGATAGCTTAATAGCCAATCCAGTAGGCTAAGACAGTATCCACCTCCATGATTTCAATTTAGTGAACTTGGAATGACTAATAAAAGCATATCGTTATTGGTTTTTATTTATTTATATTTCATTCTTTATTAAAAATGGAAAGCTCTGCTAAACGTTAGAAAACTATTCTGTATTCTATATATTTGGTATCAGTTTTATTAATGGTTTCATTTCAGAAATCGTGGCTTTAATGAGGTTTCTCGTTTTAACTTGAGTTAGTACCGTAACTCTTCTACTTAGTCTAAAGAGTTTGATGGTTTAATTTTGTACTGTATATCAGGAACATCTAGGGGGCAGCAGTCATCATCTGGAGTTTGTTGCAATTGGGAACATTTCTAATACACACCTGGGGACTATCTGGAAGTTTTTGGTTCGTTGCAATTGGTGTTAACTAGCGTATTAGTTAAGTATAGTCCTGAAGTACTAACCACGGGATCATCCGCAGCTTTTTGTTCATTGCAATTGGCCCATGAAGTCTTAATGTCAGAGCTGCTTTCATATTTGCAGAATAACAGAACTCATCCCTGTGGGCTCGTTTCACAACACCTGCACTGGCTGTATTATTAGTTTCGTCATTAAAAGGCAAATCAGAGAAGCTTTTGTTCTGAAGATTATTCTGTTGTTGATGTTATTGTTGTTGTTATGTATTTAAAAGCACACTACTGTACTTCAACTGTGTAAGGTTGTCAAGTGTATACAAGTGCAATGTCAGCATATACATGAATAGAGAATGAGGAACAACCCAGGGGTAAATAATTCACAAGAACAGAAAACAGCAAAGGTCCAAAAATAGACCCCCTTGAGATCCCAGTCAGAGGAAAGTGAACAGGAACAGCGTATGCACTGTTGCCATCCTATTATATGAGCAGAATTGCTTTACTAAAAGGTGTTCTTAATGGAGTTTCAAAACATTTCTTTGACATTGCAATAGAGTTTTACTTTCAATAGTTTTTGTCAATTTTTCAAAACTCACCACAATTGTGGACAGTGAAGCAGGTTAAAAATGTAATGGGTTGTTGATGCCTATCCTCAAGAATGAAATAAGCGTGAAGTAGTCTAGTCTAGTAGTGAGCTTGTATAATGTGTAAATGAATGGCAAAGTTTAATTGAGGGATTTCAGTCATTCTGTCATTATATTTTAATGAATACAAGAATATATTCAGCAATCCTGCAAATACTGTTCACAACACAAGGTCAGACAGCACGTAATTTTCACATCTCATTGTGTGTAGAATGTGGCTCTGCTCCTCTCTCCTAGTAACCACCTGTCGGGCGGCTGAACTCCACCAATAAACAAGGGTGAATACTTTACCCTGACACAGTGACCAAGAGCTTCTTTAAATTAAGGAGGTAGCTTTGTTGTTGTGGTCCTGTCAATACTGCCAGGTAAGAAACACACACAAGTCTGTGCATTGTCCTAATGTTATCACTACAGCATTGGAAGGGACCACAGCCACAGGATAAAGATAATACATTTTGGAAAGGTCTGGGAACAGTACACCTCAAGAACAGGAAGGTCGTCGGAGACATAGTGTACATGGGAAGAAGCAGGCTGATGAATATTCAAGACAAGCCCTGCACCTTTCAAAGAGTCACCATTCCTAACTCCACAGCCAAGCAAACTATGCAAACCGACATCAGATTAGCTATTGAAAATAAAATACCATGCCAGAAGTACAAACACCTCTCTAAAGAAAGCTTTTCCAATTGGTCATTTTTGAAAACTAAAAACAAAGAGGCTGGTGCTGGCTCGTACTTTGACAATGTTTACTTCCATCATAAGTACCAACATCTTGGTTAGGAAATGACAATAAAAAATATGGCGATGTCAAGGGTCTTCACCTGTGCATCAGCTATTCTTTCCACCTGGTGTATCCATTCAATATTTATTTGAATGAATGTGGGACTCACACATAGCAGAGACTGGGTGGTCAGCAGCTTTCAGTGACTATCATACAGTATGAGCCTGTGGGGTCTACTCTTAAAACCTTATCCTACTGTGTGTTACATCAAAGGGGCATGTTGCTGATATATAGATGAGTCGTGCTTAAGATAAGTTTCCTTACTTTTTATGATATTTGTAGTTGTTCTGAGTAGCTCTGAGTGCCCTTGCTCAAATAGTTTTATTGATTTTGTTTATGACTTAGAAAAAATGCTTTGAACTGTTTAAACTCTGTTGAAATTGCCAAAACTCTGTAGCTCTCCTGTCGGTCTTCATTTCGGGAATAATAGTAATATTTAATTTATTTATGATCTCAGTTTTCACAACCAGGTTGCGGCCTGATTTGATTTATTAGTTCAGCTTTATGCAGGCACTTGATGGCATTGTGAAAACTCAATCTACTAACCCAGTCCATCCACTAAAGTCAACAGCTGCCCTCCTCTTGACAACATGACTCTTATTCCAACGAGCATGTGGGGTCTAATCAAGATCAGGTGTGGAATCCATCACCCCTTTCATAAAAATGATTACATTTTCTGGGGGGCTTCCTATTGAAATCCGAGCTGCATCCAGACCCCTGCTTGTGTACATAAACCTTCACAGGCAAGGCATTGCAGCATTCATTGTGGTCTAATCTATTTATTTAATATTATTTATTTATATTAGCATTAACATTCGACACTGCCTACCTACAGGTCTAAGAAAGATAACTCAATGCAAAAACATATATATATATATATATATATATATATATATATATATATATATATATATATATATATATATATCAGTACTGTGCAAAAGTTTTAGGCAGGTGTGAAAAAATGCTGTAAAGTAAGAATGCTTTCAAAAATAGACATGTTAATAGGTTATATTTATCAATTAACTAAATGCAAAGTGAGTGAACAGAGGAAAAATCTAAATCAAATCCATATTTGGTGTGACCACCCTTTGCCTTCAAAACAGCATCAAGCATCAATTCTTCTAGGTACACTTGCACACAGTTTTTGAAAGAACTCGGCAGGTGGGTTGGCCCAAACATCTTGGAGAACTAACCACAGTTCTTCTGTGGATTTAGGCAGCCTCAGTTGCTTCTCTCTCTTCATGTAATCCCAGACAGACTCGATGATGTTGAGATCAGGGCTCTGTGGGGGCCATACCATCACTTCCAGGACTCCTTGTTCTTCTTTACGCTGAAGATAGTTCTTAATGACTGTGATGGTTCACGTCCCATCCCTTATAAAAATAAAGCTTTTAGCAAGTGAACGTGTTTTAAAGGAATTGTGGAGCAAAGCGGGACTGTTTCTTAAGAACGCAATGAAAATAATAATACTGTATTTTATTTAAATGCATACGAATTGTTTATATTTGCAATTGCATAAAGTATATATATATATATATATAAGTACTGACTTACCTGTGGGGTTGTAGGTGGCCGCGGGTGGATTCCAGGATAGAGAAGAAAAAGAGAAAGACAAACAGACATAAAGTTAGGTTAAAGCGGTGCTGAATGCTCAGTGCGCGTTTCCCGGTGAAGGTGCACATTCACAGAGAAATGCGTAGTTTGTTATTCAGTAACCTAAATTGTCTAGGCCAGTAAAATTAAATTTTAAATTGGAGATTAAGAGCAAATACTTACTTGTTTGTTTGTAAATGGTGTTTGTTAGCATCAGTGTGGTGCATGGGCGTCGCCATGTTTGTGTGAGTCACGCAGTACAATGAGGCACCATGTTTGTGAGGGCAGATGATACCTCGTTTTTACCGTAAAGCCTGCTTGCAAGGCGCAAGCCAAATTTAAAGGATACCGGTGTGTAATTGAAGGGCAGACCATGCCATGATTAAAGTAAGGGGTGTTGTGATTTATATAAAAATAAAATTATACATTTTATATTAAAATAAATCAAGGTAGAATTGATATTAAACCTAGTGATTTTTTTTATATAACTTGGTGATATAGTTATATAATAGTAGTGTTAATAATATAGAAACGGATTTTAAAGTTAATTAAAGTTACATTTTTGGTTTCTTCTAAGGGGAGGAGTGATTTTAGCCTGAGTATAAAAGGGAGGCTGTGCTAGAGTTTAGAGAAGAAAAGGGTTCAGAGAGAGATGGGTGCTGCATGAGTGTCCTGGCTACAAAGTAATATATCTCTTTACTGTTTTATTGCTAAAAACAGTTCCATCATCCTGCATTTAGGAGGTTTTTTTATTTTATTTTGTAAAAAGTTATTTTTTTTCTTTGAAATTTTGTTTTGATATGTTTTTGTTCAGTTCAGTTCTTGGACCATTTGAAAAATAAAGGAAAAAAAAAAAAGTTTGCAACGAAACTTCTGTTGTCCGTGTGCTTCCCTGCAATACCATCTTTGGCCACTTGGCACATCCTAACAATGACTTTCGCTGTATGTTTGGGGTCGTTGTCATGCTGCAGAATAAATTCGGGGCCAATCAGATGCCTCCCTGACGGCATTGCATGATGGATAAGTATCTGCCTGTACTTCTCAGCATTGGGGAGACCATTAATTCTGACCAAATCCCCAAATCCATTTGCAGAAATGCAGCCCCAAACTTGCAAGGAACCCCCACCATGCTTCACTGTTGCCTGCAGACACTCATTCGTGTACACTTTCCAGCCCTTCGGCGAACAAACTGCCTTCTGCTACAGCCAAATATTTCAAATTTTGACTCATCAGTCCAGAGCACCTGCTGCCATTTTTCTGCACCCCAGTTCCTGTGTTTTCGTGCATAGTTGAGTCGCTTGGCCTTGTTTCCACGTCGGAGGTATGGCTTTTTGGCCGCAAGTCTTCCATGAAGGCCACTTCTGACCAGACATCTCCGGGCAGTAGATGGGTGTACCAGGGTCCCACTGTTTTCTGCCAGTTCTGAGCTGATGGCACTGCTGGACATCTTCCGATTGCGAAGGGAAGTAAGCATGATGTGTCTTTCATCTGCTGCAGTAAGTTTCATGGCCGACCACTGCATCTACGGTCCTCAAGCGTTGCCCGTTTCTTTGTGCTTCTTCAAAAGAGCTTGGACAGCACATCTGGAAACCCCTGTCTGCCTTGAAATTTCTGCCTGGGAGAGACCTTGCTGATGCAGTATAACTACCTTGTGTCTTGTTGCTGTGCTCAGTCTTGCCATGGTGTATGACTTTTGACAGTAAACTGTCTTCAGCAACCTCACCTTGTTAGCTGAGTTTGGCTGTTCCTCACCCAGTTTTATTCCTCCTACACAGCTGTTTCTGTTTCAGTTAATGATTGTGTTTCAACCTACATATTGAATTGATGATCATTAGCACCTGTTTGGTATAATTGTTTAATCATACACCTGACTATATGCCTACAAAATCCCTGACTTTGTGCAAGTATACCTAGAAGAATTGATGCTGTTTTGAAGGCAAAGGGTGGTCACACCAAATATGGATTTGATGTAGATTTTTCTTCTGTTCACTCACTTTGCATTTAGTTCATTGATAAATATAATCTATTAACATGTCTATTTTTGAAAGCATTCTTACTTTACAGCATTTTTTCACACCTGCCTAAAACTTTTGCACAGTACTGTATATATATATATACAGTATATAATTGGTGCGTGGGATATAATGGGGCTGTGGAGCACGAGTGATTTAAAATATATAGTTGTACTTAGGCACGAGGATTGTACAATCACTTCACGTGCAGATTAAATGTGTATTAATATGTGAGCACAGATTAGTTCAAGTACTGGGATTCAAGTGAATAATTAATTAGTAATTGAATCCCGGCACAATTGTATATATAGATGCACAAAGCACTCACTCAGGGGTGTTCGTGAGTGGAGAACAGGTGTGGAGAGGAGGTAAAATAATTTAATAAGAGAAAGATAACAATTAATACGTATGCTGGTTTTGCAAATAGGCATACTACTTGTTACTGTTTATTGTTTATTTGTTTGGCACAGTGTTTAGGTGGGGTATTTTGGAATGCAGGGACTGTCTCAATAAATTGCAGATTTACTAGAGGGAGAGCAAATATGACCATTTATGGGCATTTGTGAAGGAGGTCCTCTGTTCTGCTCTGTTTGGTTGCACGGGGGGATGGGAGAATCTCAGAAATAACAGATGCAAAGGAATGTTTGTGAGGCTTGGAAACTTGCCACGTACACAGGCATATATTTGTCTCTGCTTTCTTCAAATAGTTATATTCTTGTATTACAGCAATAAACATATTTTTGACTTCACTAATATTGTTTTTCAGTTGTTTATCAATTATTCCTTGCACTACTGTTATGATGGATTTATCTTTTTTTTTTCTGGTCAAAATTTCATTCCACTTCACTCATAATCGCTCATACTCAGTAGAGCAATGTTTCATCAGGGGGCGGGAGGGTTTAAGTTGCTCCTCCAATTAAAACCAGAGATCAGACTACGTCATCTGCCATTACTAGTACTGTACTGTGTGTGGTTAATAGCAGATAGGAATTTATAACAGAGCCTTGCCTCCTCTGGAGCCAGAACTGCTGTTACTATAGGAATGTTGAATCTAGTGTTTAGGTTACAATGTCATTTTTTCTTGCATTTTTGTTTTATTGAACGTTATTAAACCGTCGGCTCCGCTTATTGGGACACCTTGGGAGAAGTAAAAATATCCCAAATAAGCGGCTGTCCCAATTAAACGGGAGGCACTTGAGACAACCTTAGTCATACTTTTTTGTTTCTACATGAAATGAAAAATAATCAAATCCCATCTTATCACAAGGCGGGGCACTTGTGATGTTGACACGTCAACTTTCTTTGCAACAGCAGCCTGAGAAACCACAGGAGACTCCAGCCCCTTCAAGAGTGCAACGTGGTTTACGCAATTTATGTAAATCACAGCGTAATCACGTACTCACTGCACTGTGCTACGAGACCCGTGTTGCTCTGCAAAGTGATCTCCATTCATCATTTGACAATACTGTATCCAAATTAAACAAAGTGACGCCCCAATTAAATGACATAAATAGCATTGGGAAGAACCGTTCCCAGAGTTATATCCCATTTAAGCAGCAATCCCAATGATCAGTATCCCAATTAGGGGTCACTGAGATTATATATATATATATATATATATATATATATATATATATATATATATATATATATATATATATATACCTGATATCTGCTCTTTTGTACAGTGGTATCGGCACTATGCATCAAAGGGAGAGGTCCCGGGTTCATGTTCAATCTCCGCCTGTGAGAAACCCTGCCTGCGGGAACTGAGGTTTGTCATAATATATATTTATACAGGGCTCAAAATTAATGCCGGCCGTGGGTGCCCTTCTCAATTGCTGCAATGCCCCTCAAAATATATGTCGATTCACAGCAATTATAGCCGCAGTGCCCTTTCAGCTACAGCAGAGATGCCTGTAGTTAGTGTTATATTTCGCCTTGTTACCATTTGGCTCCATGGCCACTAACGTCTATGTCTACATAGTATTTACATATGTTTTGTATGTTAATATCAGTGTTATTTTTTATTATTTTGGCTTTAGTAGATCTATATGAATTGAAAGTGTTATAAATAGATTTTAATTCAATAATTAACAATATGATGTATTTAAGTGATGATTTCTGCCATTGTTATCTTTGCTATTTTTCTGTAACTTGTCCTATAATTAAATGATATAGTATTTAGTAATATATCCCTGTGGCAAAGTGCCCCCCCTTGTGTATTTTGTGTTACGTGTTGTGTGTAAATGTTGGTGTATAGTCATCGGTACACGGGATATAAACGGGTCTGTGTTTCACTTGTGATTTAAAAATGTAGATTTATATTTAGGCACGGAGGGCACAAATCACTTCACGTGCTAGTTAAAATGTAATGTGTGGTCACGGGAGTGCACTTAATTAATTCACGTGCAGTTGTACCGAGATTCCAATTGAATGATTGACTAGCAATCGAGTCTCGGTACAACTGCATAAAAACAGCATGTTTTCACTCACTCGGGGTGGTGTGTTGGTGAGTGGAGAGGAGGTATAAAATATAAATATAAGAAGAAGAATAAGTTTTGTCACTCACCGTGTTTTGTTTGTCTCCGTGCACCGTTTGTTTAGTGTTAGTTCGTTTTTGTTTATCTATTTATTTTGGCGAAAGTGCCGTGTCTTGTGTGTTTGTTGTTACAACCGTTTATTTTTCTGTTCTGTTTATTCATTAAATGCTGAGCGAAAGCATTCGCTCAGCTTCACCAAACTCCTCTCTGTTGTTTTTGTTCCTGCTTCTGACGTGACGTCACCGCTCAGTCGTCTTTGTCACAATCCCCTCTAATGTCTATCACTATATTAACATATTAATTGGTCTGTGTACATTTTGTTCTGTCTTTAATTGAACACTTGACCTCTAATATTTATCTTTAATTGAATTAAGATATTAAATACTCAGGTGTTCTTCATTCGCTAGCACGGAGGATGGTCATGTGACCAAAATATTTGCACTGAGCACTTTTTGCACTATATACACTTTACTGCCTATTCTATAAATAAAAGCCTGTTTTTTCACATCATTTTGATTTTATAGTGTTTTTTTTATCGCCACTCTTCAAATGGCAGTGTGCGGATCATTTTGGACTTTTAATTACTTCATGCATTTGGAGATCTACGCACCTGATTTTGTTTGTTTGTTTGAACTTCACTTTTAAGATGCAGTAAGGACTTCATTTAAAACTGGATCCAAACATTAACATGATTTTGTGGTTAAATCTCATCAGCAGGGAAAAAAACAAGAACAAACAAAAGGCTGTGTGGTCCAGTGGTTAAAGAAAAGGACTTGTAACCAGGAGGTCCCCGGTTCAAATCCCACCTCAGCCACTGACTCATTGTGTGACCCTGAGCAAGTCACTTAACCTCCTTGTGCTCTGTCTTTCGGGTAGGACGTAGTTGTAAGTGACTCTGCAGCTGATGCATAGCTCACACACCCTAGTCTCTGTAAGTCGCCTTGGATAAAGGCGTCTGCTAAATAATAAACAAACAAAATTTCTACCATGCGAATAATGCCATCTCAGAAAAAAAATAGAAAGCCTTACTAATCTGCAAAACAAATGTGCAAAACTGGATAACTTTTTTCAGGTCAGTAGTTTAGAAATGTTTACGATACTTACAAGTGATTTTCTCTACTCTAGCTAACTTTAATATGCTTCAATTGCCGTTATCCCCTAATGTTAATTTCTTTATTTCTACCACAACAAAACCAGAACAGTAGGAAATAATATTCTACATTGTTATTACAGTGTTAATTATCATTATTTTGTCCACCTTATGATAAAGATAAGTTTTAGTATTTTCAGGTCATCCATATTTAGGCCTAAAGCTACCAAACCTCCTAATTTTCCAAAATTCCAAAGTCTCTTTGATAGCACATTTCCGGTGTCCCCACAAGTTTCGTAACATCTTACTTTTGTCCAGCTTTTGGCTAGTTGTCCTGTTTTTCTGAATGTCTGTGTTTGGCCATACCTCAATGGTATATTAAGCACTAATAATGCACTGAGATAAATCTAAAGCTACCAACTGGGTCCATAATCCCTGAGACAGAACAGGTTTCTAAAGTTGCCACAAAACTGAAAGAAATGAATCTGTAAATTAAGTGTTAAACCTTTGCTAAATTGATATTGTTGCTTAATTACCAAGAGGCAGCATGACGATACATCTTGAATATTTTTATTTTCATTATGTATTTTATGTCGGAGCTCAGACATAGAATAAAATGCAGAACAACAACTAGAGAGACTAAATATTGATTAACTTCAGCACAGCGCTGCTCCACAACACTTATTGCAACGTTCCAAAAAAAATACTTCCACCTACATGGCCAGCTTTCTGTTTCCTGAAAGTCATGCTGACAGTGGCTCTTCTGGAGAAAATATTATTACTATCCTTGACTGGGGTGAGGAAGAGTTTTCATTGAAAGAACACTGGGTAACCTGTATTTGCAAATTATGACATTATGTCCCGGATTTAGGCCAGAAAGTTGGTAGCTTTATCCATAAATGCAACACAGCACCTCGCCATTTTGTATTTTACACGCGGAAATTAGATTTCTGAGTTTAGTTTACGTTGAACTGAGTAGAATCTATGCTATATTAAACTTGAACAAAAACAGTCCCATGGATTAGCGATAAAAAAACAAAAAGCCAATGCCTGGCTTCAGCGCAGGGAGCTGTGTCCACGCAGGATCGAATCTACAGCTATGGGCAAAAGTTTTGCATCGCCCTATAGAATTAACTAATTTTGCTTCATAAAGTCAAATGTTACGTTAATATATTGAATTACATACCGCTTTGTAGTTTTCTATAGTACAAAAAACTGACAAAATATCGAAAAATGTGACATTGTGAACTCGTAACATGACAACTGTACTACTATTATAGCTTCCGGTAGACATTTGCGATATCATTTTATAGTTTCTTTGATTACATGATGTGCAATAAAATATATAAATTATGTACATATACTGTAGCTTTTTTTTTTAATGGTCTCAATCCTAAAATTCTAGGTGACGTGAAACTTTTGGCCACAGCTGTAGGCTTCTGGTTGACAATAAAAACAGCATTTCTGAATAAATGAGTAGTTCTCAGGTTAAACTGTGTTGTTTCTTTCTGTGGCCAATTAGCTTTATATATGAATCATAATCAAAATTACACAGCATCCTACACTGGCCTTGACGTAAGTTTAGTGGCCTTGTGCCTTCTGCAAATGTATTGAACTGAAGGCCATTTTGGCCTTGCCAATTTAGAGCCCTATATATATATATATATATATATATATATATATATATATATATATATATATATATATATATATATATTCATTTTGAAATTTTGAGGAGGCACTGCCTCTAGGGAGTCTCCACTGGAATGAGCAATAACGATGAGACGTAAAACCGAGATCCTATTGTAAGTGACTCTGCAGCAGCAGTTGTGATGCATAGTTCACCCCCTAGTCTCTGTATGTCAGTTTGGATAAACGTGTCTGCTAAATGGCCAATTAATAATAACAACAACAACAACAACAACAACAACAACAACAACAACAACCAGGCGTCCAAAAATGATGCAGTGGAAAGAAGGGCAAAACATCCACTTGTGTGAAGAATGAAGACAAATTAGTTCTTTCTTTGTGAGTTTTGTCTGGTTTGCTGGGTATAGGCAAAGAGAGTGTGAGTTAGAGGCATCATTCATTGTACATTGATATTATTGAGCATTATCGTATACACATGATTAAAAAATGCAACAACTTCGGCAAAAGCCACAACAAAATACCTGGCACAATGAACAGCAAACAAAAAAAGATAATTGCGATCGCCCTGCTCTACCGGAGAAAGAAAAAAATATGTAAGATCGCTGTGACATCCTCACGAAAAGAAAAAGGTACAGCAAATATCATCGGCTGATACAGGAGCTCCGGTTTGATGAAGATTTCAAACCTACTTAATGTTGTATTATACAACTCTAGAATCAGAACCACGAGCTTTTGCTCCGGTTTATTTATTTATTTATTTCTTCCTCACAAAGGAGCCTCCTACTTTCCACAGATTGGCTGCTGGTAGTTTACTTCACGTTGCGGCGCGGCGGAAGTTGAAAATATTTATCTCCTGCGCATCTCTCTGAGGTGCCGTTTGAGTGCCGCTTCTCTGTGTCGCTGTGCGTGACCGCCTTCATTGAAAACAATTGCTTTATCCGCTCCGTGACCGGTATGAACGCCCCTTAGCGACAACAGTCTTAATCATAAATATTTGATAGAAAATGTTGATGCTTTAGTTGGTAAACTTATATGGAACGCATTGATGTAAATGCTCAGTGTGGTTTTTGATGCATCTCCCGATGGCTTGCACCACCTAGTTCTGTCAATTTTCTTTTCTTTTTATGATTTCAAGGCGAATAAACCTGGCTTGTTTTGTGCTGATGTCATGTTCATACCTTCTGTAGATACTATTTCCGTCAGCACAGCGGCTGCCCAAACGTTCGAAAACTTGGGAGAATTTGGCTTCGATTTGCTCAGATTCTACTTCATCATACATGCCAGGGACATTATTAATCAGAAACTGCTACGAATCGTATTCCACATGTAAAGTGTGTATGATATTTCCCTTTTACAGATGTTTAAATTAAAAACAACGTTTAACGATTTTATCCTTATTTTAATACATGTAAAATAAACTGAAAAATTCCCAGTTTTTTTTTTTTAAAGATAAAAACCGAAAACGCGGAACACTAAATATAAGATACTTAGTAATGTCAACAGTGGAAATGAGAGCATTGATGTTGAGATTTATACATCTGTCTTTACAGTTTTCTTTAATAATGCATTTATTTAGTAATGTTATGTGAGACGCTTACATTGTTTCTGGAGAACTATTACTGCATATGAATAAACCAGGCCAATTGAACAAGGCCTGTAGCAGAAACTTTATTGTTGTGATTTAATCACTAGTTAGTGAAATACAACAGAATAGCTAGTAGCAAGTTTTATTCACCTTAAACAGTTTCTTCACCAGTTCAGATACATCTCAGATAATGTTTTGCCCCTGTGGATATGATTTCCATTACATGAGTGTAGATGTTAAAACTTTATGCTGATTTGAACTCTGCTCCATTCCATTTTGGTTCATTGTGATTTTAACTGTTTATACTGCAGTGCAAGAAAACCTTGATATTCCAGAATGACTTAGAACACCTTGGATTTTCCGGTCACCCCAGTAACCTGTCCCACTGAGTGAGTGATACACTGCCATTACGGATATTGTCCTGTCCCCTGTCAGTCAGATGAGATGAGTTTAAAAGCTCTATAACCACGAATGCAGATGATCCTGGCTGGTTTAGACGCTCGCTTGCGGTGTTCAGGGTTGCCGTTTCATGCCCAGCCTCCACCCTGCTACAAGTGCAGTGCTCTTCTGTTGTATTGCCATGTCCTTGTAGTACAGTGAAGTACATTATTGTATATGAAAGAGTAAGAAGCTTCACATTTCTTTTTTTGTTATTGCAATTACTCAAATACTGTTTTTTTATTATTATTTTTTTTTTATTATTCTGTGTTCAGGTGCTTTGACTATGAATTCAAGAGCTGATCTTCAGTTCAAGTTGCTTACCATAGATGTATTTGACATAATATTCTTATTTCTTTATAGAAATAAGAGTCAGCTCTATCATCTAGTGTGTGCACTAGACAGCGCTGGTGCTTACTAATATAAAGTCACGTTGCCTGATCTAGCCTACATAACATACGTCTGTGGCAGGCAAAATAGAGCTGAAGAACAGCTAGTGAACTCATAGTCAAAGCACCTTAACACAGACTTATCAAAAATTAAAATGAAAAACACAGTAATTGATTTCAAACCTAATCAAATGACAATATTTATAACAATATTGTTATAAATATAGCTAATTTACAGAGGCTATGCTGTGTGTAGTGTAGTGATCCGCCAGTATTTTTCTAAATGTTATTGTTATCCATTAACTATCCAGGTCAGTTCTGGGAGAAATCAAGAAGAGGAGCTTGTTTAGACACGTGGTCAAGAATGTGGTGAACCCTGTCTGCTCCACAATATTATTCACTGAGCCTTGAGACTAGTTTAACTCTCAGTCACTACCTCTGCATTCCCAGAGGATCTTTGCAAACTTCAAACTTTGACCACTGACGTAGACACTAGCGAACTCCCCATTACTGTATGTTCCCCCATGCTGACACCCGTCCAATGTAAAACACAATCGGCAGGTGTCCTGGGATGGCTGGGCGTTGACATCCCACTAAAATGCCTCAGTGACACCCCTGTGAGTGCTTATCACCCCGACAGAAGCCCCACACAATGCACGTCTGAGGTCTAATGTGGGTAATGAAATGTCAAATTCCTGTGCAGTGGAATGTAATTGGAAATGGCCCAACAAGACGAGCCAGCCAGCTGTGAAAGGAAATCGCTTTAGGGAGAAAGACTACAGCTGAGGGTCCTAGTTTACATACTGTAGTCCTTAATGACCAATCGCTGGCTGGCCTTTCCCATTAGCCTTCCAGCAGCCAAGCGAGGAGCAGCACTTCAAAGTCAAAGCACCAGGATGTTCCTGTGGGTTTTCAGCTTGTGCTAGAACCTTGTGCTACTTTGAATTCCTGGACTGTCAAAAGTTCAATCCTCACCTCCTTCCCTGTCTTTAACTCAGATAAAGCATTTGAAGGGGGATTGTTTTAGAGAGAGAGAGAGAGAGAGACACCCTGGTCCTTTTTTTCAGGTCAAAATAGTCCCCTGGGTCGACATTGACAATACCTTTTAGAATTTTGAATGCTTGAATCAGATCACCGCGTAGTCTTTTTTGTTCAAGACTGAATACAACATACCTTTTAAACCCAGGATAATTCTGGTTGCTCTTCTTTGCACTCTTTCTAGACCAGCAATATTCTTTTTGTAACGAGGTGACCAGAACTGAACACAATATTCTAGGTGAGGTCTTACTAATGCATTGTAAAGTTTTAACATTACTTTCCTTGATTTAAATTCAACACTTCTCACAATATATCCGAGCATCTTGGTGGCATTTTTTTATAGCTTCCCCACATTGTCTAGATGAAGACATTTCAGTCAACATAAACTCCTAGGTCTTTTTGATAGTTCCCTTCTTCAATTTCAGTATCTCCCATATGATATTTATAATGCACCTTTTTATCGCCTGCATGCAATACTTTACACTTTTCTCTATTAAATGTCATTTGCCATGTGTGTGCCCAGTTCTGAATGCTGTCTAGATCATTTTGAATGACCTTTGCTGCTGCAACAGTGTTTTCCACTCTTCCTATTTTTGTGTCGTCTGCAAATTTAACAAGTGTGCTTACTATACCAGAATCTAAATCATTAATGTAGATTAGGAATAGCAGAGGACCTAATACTGATCCCTGTGGTACACCACTGGTTACCTCGCTCCATTTTGAGGTTTCTCCTCTAATCAGTACTTTCTGTTTTCTACATGTTAACCACTCCCTAATCTATGTGCATGCATTTCCTTGAATCCCTACTGCGTTCAGTTTGAGAATTAATCTTTTATTCGGGACTTTGTCAAAAGCTTTCTGGAAATCTAAATAAACCATGTCGTATGCTTTGCAATTATCCATTGTCAATGTTGCATCCTCAAAAAACTCAAGCAGGTTAGTTAGACACGATCTCCCTTTCCTAAAACCATGCTGACTGACTCCCAGGATATTGTTACCATATAGGTAATTTTCAATTTTAGATCTTATTATAGTTTCCCTAAGTTTACATATAATAGAAGTCAGGCTTATTGGTCTGTAGTTACCTAGTACGGTTTTGTCTCCTTTTTTGTGGATCGGTATTACATTTGCTATTTTCCAGTCTATCGGTACAACCCCTTTGTCAAGAGACTGTTGCATGATCTTGGTTAGCGGTTTGTAAATAACTTCTTTCATTTCTTTGAGCACTATTGGGACGATCTCATCCGGCCCAGGGGATTTGTTTATTTTAAGAGCTCCTAATCCCTTTAACACTTCTGCCTCTGTTATGCTAAATGAGACCATGTTGTGGTCTGAGTTTGCCAGTGGCTCTCTGACCTCTGTTTTAGTTATTCTGTCTTCGTTATTTGAAAAGACTAAATCAAGGCATGCCTCCCTTCTAGTCGGTGCCTTGACAAATTGCGTTCGGAAGCAGTCATTTGTCATTTCCACCATTTCAATTTCGTCCGTCGTGCTCCCCACCAGGTTCTCCCATTTTATACGGGGGAAGTTGAAATCCCCCATTAGTATGGCTTTTCCTTTTCTACACACATTTCTAATGTCATTGTATAACAGATTATTTTGCTCAGCGTCTGTATTTGACGGTCTAGAGTATGCTCCTATTATTATGCCCCTTGACTTTTTGTCCATTATTCTGACCCATATTGATTCTGCATTGTTTTCTTTGTCCTGATTTAACACCTGGGCTTCAAGACTATTTCTTATGTATAGCGCTACCCCTCTGCCTCTTCTGTCCTGCCTGTCTTTCATATAGTGTGTACCCACTAATATTATATTCGTCTCCATCACTCTCAGACAACCAAGTTTCTGTAACACCTATCACATTGTAATTACTTGTTAGTGCAGTAGCTTCAAGTTCTAACATTTTGTTTCTGAGACTTCTAGCATTAAGATAAATACATTTAATAGTTGTCTTACCTGTGTTGTTGCCCTTGTTTTGATGTGGTCTCCCTTCTGTTTTTTTGTTTTCTCCCCCCTTCCTTTCTAGTTTAAATGCTTCTGGACCAAGGTCATCTTCAATTAACCTCACAATAGTTGGCTGGTTTCAAGCAAAGCTTTTTTTTAAATATTTTGATATATAAACATTTTTGTAGAAAACGTGGATCAATTAGCCTAGATCATTACATCGATATTTTTATTGTATTTTAAACTTTCCATTTGTCATTTTAATAACTTAGGACTCCTGGAAAGGCAGAAATTCATTCAACAGCACGATCCTTACTAGTAGTGACTCACAAATAAAAATCTCACAAGACATTTATATCCATGCAAATCAACTAATGTTCCCAAAAGCTGTCAAAAGCTTTTTACTGTTTCAATATCTCTAAAGACTGAACTTTCAAACTACATTTGCAAGTGTTTCTACATAGTGAAATGCTGACTTAAATACAGACTTGAATGAATGGTACACTAGTACAAATCTACCTTGACACATGTACTGTATGTACTAAATATATATCTACGTAATGGAACATTATGGAACATTCATAGTCAATTCAAATAATATTCATAATGTGTACATTGCAGAATAACTTTGAGCTACAAACACATCTTCACCTGAGATGGCACTGCAAAAACAAGAACTCTGAGTACAGCCAGCCCTAATAGTACCAGGTCCTTTAATCCAAGTCCCCCTTATGTTCGAATGCCTGTCAGGGCAAGTCCGGCACTCTAAAAGCCCACCTACTCAAGAGTTTGATTGTGTTAGAGCTAGATGGCCCAGCGCCAAGTGAGTCAGAATTCACTCCTAAAAATATGTAGAAGCTGGAGCAGCAAACAACACACTACCCAAACACACACCAGGCATTTTCAAGTAGTTAGAATGGCCACTGCCAACCACCAGCTATGGAAGCCCACCAATCCAAGCATTTATTTATTTAGCTATTTAGTTAAGTTAGTTAGTTCATTGTTTTACAATATGCACTGAGGTCTCTCCTTTGCTTTCAGCGCTTCGTGCATGCCGGCCGCAGACAGCCTCCTGTTTATGTTTCTGTATTTGCAGCTGAGCAGGTACCAGAAGGTAGTCCTCAGATCCCGGTTGAAGAAGGCATAGATAAGGGGGTTGATGAGGGAGTTGGTGTAGCCCAGCCACAGCAAGGTCCGCTCCAGCCTCAGGGGCATGCAGCTGCACTCGATGCCGCAGATGAAGGGCCGGGCAGTGGAGAGGAGGAAGAAGGGCAGCCAGCAGAAGGTGAAGGCGCCCACGATGATGCCCAGGGTCCTGGCGGCTTTCTGCTCCCTCTTGAAGATGGAGATGTTCCTGCGGTCGGGCCGGAGCAGCTTGGAGAGGGTGGCGCACTCTTCCAGCACCCTGTCCCGGCGCGAGGCACGGCGGTGCTGACCCGCCCGCACCTCCTGGTCCGTACTGTAGATACCATTGCGGTTGTACTGCCGTGGGATGCAAGTGAACTTGTGCTTCTTAACGCTGTTCTTGGCTGCCTTGTAGATGCGATAGTACATGATGAGCATGACCGTCATGGGGATGTAGAAAGCAACAGCTGTGGAATAGACAGTGTAGCCGAAGTCCTGGCTGATGAGGCAGACACGGTCCACCGTGACATTGGTGGCCCAGCCGAAGAGGGGTGGCAGGGTAATGGAGGCAGACAGCAGCCACACGATGAACACCATCTTCGCCATCAGCTTCCCGTTCTGCCGCACCGGGTACGTCAAGGGCCTGGTTATCCCCAGATACCTGAAAAATGTATAGAAATGTTTCTTATTCTTGTTAAACTCCTTCAATATGTTCGTAAAAAACAACAAAAAACATTGCATATTTTAATTAACAACTGGGTGAAACTTTCTAGATTGTATTCGATAAAAAGGATCTTTATGCAGTTAGTTTAAGTTTTAAGAATGTGATGAGGCAAAGAAAAGGTTCCGACCAGTCAAAAAATGCCTGAACAGTCATGTGATTGCTAACAACCAGTCAGAGTACTTAGTTCGATCATGACATTTTATAAATATATATTTGAAAACGTTCTCTAAGGTTAGAGAGACCATTTGTGTGTAGCCTACATTTTTAGAAATAGTGTTGTTTTTTTAAACACACTGCCTCTTTGTGGTCACATGTATCATGAAAAGCTTATATAGCAAAACACGATTAAGAGTAGGTTTGAGAAGCTTTTAACATCATTTTTTAAAAAAAGAAAAACCTTACTAATGAATGCTGTTTGCAAACATTCTGATTGCTTCTGGGTTCTGTTGCTCCAATATTGATTATTATTATTATTATTATTTGTTTATTTAGCAGACGCCTTTATCCAAGGCGACTTACAGAGACTAGGGTGTGTGAACTATGCATCAGCTGCAGAGTCACTTATAACTACGTCTCACCCGAAAGACGGAGCACAAGGAGGTCAAGTGACTTGCTCAGGGTCACACAATGAGTCAGTGGCTGAGGTGGGATTTGAACCGGGGACCTCCTGGTTACAAGCCCTTTTCTTTAACAGCTGCTTTGAGCTGCTTTGAGCTGGAAAGATGGCGCCTGTTCAGTCCAGGCAATTAGGGTTCTCCAGAATGCTCTGGGCAAGCTTAAAGCTAGGTAGAGGAAGTTAACTCAGAACTAGAGCAATTGGAGCCCATAACACCTCAGCATGATAGCAAATAGTGTGAAATAGTAAGGGGAAGATAAAAGGCAATTCAGATGACATAAACCACCTACACCTACTTTAAGATTTCAGAATCAAAAGCCAAACTTGACATTCAATAACAAAACTTTGGAAAAATGACCTTCTCAAACTGGAACAAATAATACAACACTAGAAATGCATCTTCCAAAATGACTTCCTTCATTTTAACCCAGTTGTATTTATATGATTTGTTTATTTAGTAGACGCCTTTATCCAAGGCGACTTACAGAGACTAGGGTGTGTGAGTTATGTATCAGCTACAGAGTCACTTACAATTACATCTCACCTGAAAGACGGAGCACAAGGAGGTTAAGTGACTTGCTTAGGGTCATACAATGAGTCAGTGGCTGAGGTGGGATTTGAACCAGGGACCTCCTGGTTACAAGCCCTTTTCTTTAACCACTGGACCACACAGCCTCCTTAATTTCCTTATATTCAACAACAATGGAACCACAACTAGCAAAACAGCACTACAGGCAATTCCCAGCACAATTATATACTCCTCAGACTGCAAGGGCATGTTTACTTTTTATTATGGGTATCCTTGCATACATCACTTTAACAACCCATCGTGTGCATTCTATATTCTTTACAAAAGTAAAAAATGATATCCTTTTGACATTCCTTAGGAATTTGGTTTTATGAATGTTATCTTGTTACCGCTATATTATACTGTACAACATATAAGCAATTTGTATTGTTAGTTGTTTAATTCTTCACTTTAGGGAACACTTAATACCATTCTATGTTCTTATTATGTCATTCATGACCTGTGTGATATGTTATGCGATGTCCTCTATCCTTCTCCATTGCTGTTTCTGTTTAGATCATCATGTAACAGGATTAATAAATAATGTCTTTTTTAAACCACTGTAAAAGATGAGTTTCTCCAGTGAGGTGGTTCTAGGACTAGGGGTGCGCTTAGTTTCTGCCCCTGTGATGATTTCTCTAAATATCCCCAGCTAGCTGTAAGAAAACTGACCAGTCAGACTTGAAAGCAGCATTCACTTATTTAGGCAAACACAGTAGGGGAGTTACATACAATTCACTTAACAGACTTTGCAATATTTATGTAAATACAGTGTAGAGCATTTTGGGCTAGAACCCAGCTCCGTCCAGACGAGCTCATACTTCTGAATCTAGCTTCAACATCGCCATTGTCATTGTCACTTGGCACTCTGGGAAAGAGACTGACCATTATAACTAGAGGGGCGGGACACCCATTATTAATAATAAGCTCTTAAAGTGACAGAGTTCCCGCTACAGAATCATTATTCCCATCCCCCTGAAACTATGTAAGTAAATGAAAACTATTCTACAAACATCACAGTTTCAGAGGAGACAGAAATTACAGCTGAACACCCTGTATCCATCATTTAAAAAAATAAGAAAATACCTCACTTCAGAAATCCAGTTTTCTCAGTGGTCATGTTGTGACTCCAGTCCATTAAGGAATATATTCCAGTTCAATGTTACTCTTTAACACTGTTTAATACAGCTATCATTACATGCAGGAGATGGTACTATTGCATATAGATATGTACATGTGTAACAGGTCTGCACAATACATGGGTTTTGGTTCAGCAGCAGTAAAGTTTGGATCTCTTTATTTTCTCTATGCATCAGTTAAAACATTAGTTTATTAAACCTGGTAAATAGTGAGCTATACAGAAATTACAATAGAGAATAGTACCCTTTATGATGTCTGGCAGTCTGGTACCCTTTATGATGTCTGGCAGCACTGTGATCAGCAATTATATCCACTTGCTAAATACTCACAGTTATGCACTTAATTGTATTAGCAAGTATGTTACATTAATAACTGCAATTTAAATGAGAAAAACATTTTACAAAATTAACTCAGAAAATATTAACTTGTCTTTGGTTTTGAGGGGCAGTGTGTGTTTGGTTTTTGTGAGCAATATTTTTTAGTCCTTTAAATTATTTGGCTATGCACAACAAACAACGTTTTTTGGAAGGCACTGTTTTATAAGGAGTGTCATACCCATGGGTGTAAATAAGGTTAATTAGTTTGCATTGAAGTTTGGCTGGGATGGGGTTACTTGCATATCTTGCCAAATCCATGTGTGGAATATGGCTGGGTCTTGATTGAAGAATTGATCAGCAATCAGGTCCCAGCCACATGGTGTAAAAGCTTGGGTTGAGTATTTGAGGTGTTCTGTGAAGGTAAATGCCCAGCCTGAACTGTAGTATTTTGTGTCTGGATTTGTTTTGTTTAAACCTTTACTTTGTTCCTGTGTTCTTTATTTTGTTCCTGCTTGTCTTGCAAATAAACATGCTCAACAGCAGTTTAACTGCAGCTTCCAGATCCTGAGTCTCCTTCGTGACGGTAACAGCTTGGGCCACAGTGCTATCCTGTCACACACGCCTAATGTTTAGTTTGCAATGTTTTGTGTCCAGTTAGCTGGGATGGCATGTCAATGGGAAATTGGTTAAAAGGTTTTTAAAGTATCTCAGGGTGCTGGTTAGGTTAGAGGAGCTTTTGGTGATGCTACAGTATATGAAATTAAAGCAGAGTGCATATTAATATAGGAAGCATTAAAAAAAAAAACATTCCTTAGTCCTACAATCATTAATCCTACAATTAAGAAAGTTGACCGGATATATCATCCTATAGTGGGGTCTAACACTGTAGCATTTCCAACTTTGTGTTCCCTTTTTAAATGACATAGGGAGACATTCTGGAGAACCCCCATAACAATCCTTGATCAAAGTCTGAATATTTTGTCAAATCTCCCATTACCTGCTTTGGAGTCCTGATGGCATTGTATTCAGCCCTAGCCCCTCTGATACAGTGTTTCTGTGACTTCTTTTCCACTAAAAGTATTTTCCCTAAAAACTATGACATAGCTCGCCTGACCTACAAGGCGTTATATGACAACCTGCCATTTTCTGCAACTATGTTTTTTTTTCTTGCAAGCTCTTTGCTTCAAAACATCAGGCGCACCTATGCAAATGTGGAATCTGTATTTTAGACACCCAGCTCTTGGGTTTCAACGCATGATGACACATTTGAGAGCGTAAAACTGAGAACAATCTATTTTGGTGGGCATGATCATTTCTTTTTTTTTATTATCGTTATGGCTAGTAATTTGAATAATTTGAATTATTCCTATACGCCTGATTCAACATGTAAGAGAAATATTTTATGTGGCTCTTCAGATTCATGAAGCAAATTAGACTTTGCATTCCACTTGGTTAAATATCCATAAGTATATGATTAGACTCCAGAGGCAAGAGTGTGTCCGGTATTATCTAATGAGGATGACTGATTGTTTCACAGCTGACATTCTATTATAATTGCATGGCATTCACTGTGAGTTACAGCCGTCAGCAGTAGTTTAGGTATACTACCCAAAACATCACTACATTTTTATAGTAGTCAAAACTTTACTAGTAGTTATCCCAGTGTACCAAGTGTAAATGCAAGGTGTGGGGGCTAAGATGATTACTCCTGTGCTTTACTGTACACCAGCATGGTAATTTGTAACACCAAAACTGATAACAGGCCACAAGACAGCCTTCTTTCTCTTCAACTATTTTCTAAATCGTTGCCACATTAGGACTTGGTATTTAAGTGTGTTTCGATACAAGGTTTAAACAAATGAAAGCTGGTGACTGGGTTTTTTGGTGCAATATGAAGGTTAGTTCAAGCTGAGTTTAGTTTTTCGGCACATAGAGTGCTGTGAGGTTGAAATCTGAGGGCTCAAATATCTACCATTTACATAAGAAGAGCCATTTGAGTGTAGATAGTCACCATTCTGGGGGGGGGGGGGGGGCACTCCTTGCTTTGACAATCCTCCCCAACCAGACCTACTCCGTAATAATCAAGTAAGTGAGTGCCTGTGAAACTCACAATAAGTCCCACTCAGTTTTGATGGAACTCCTCAGTTGTGAATTATTCAGTAATCCTCATAATGCCAGGAACAGTTGCCTGGTGCAGAGTCTGTTTATTTGCTTCTGGATATTTAACCAATCAGGAAGCAAGTGAAATGTGACGTCTCATTTGCTTTATGGATCTGAAGCAGCGCTGTTTCCATGTTTAATTATGGTAATAATTTTAAAAATTCAAATTAAAAAAACAATAACAATAACGGAAATTGAAATTTCTCCTTTCAACACGATGTGTACATGAACTCTATGAAACGTCAACTGTTGATCAGTTCACTTTGAACACTATGCTTAAACATGGCGTTAAATAAGTCAGGATCTGTGGTTTATTCATAGTTCTAAGAACATAAGAACATAAGAAAGTTTACAAACGAGAGGAGGCCATTCAACCCATCTTGCTTGTTTGGTTGTTAGCAGCTTATTGATCCCAGAATCTCATCAAGCAGCTTCTTGAAGGATCCCAGGGTGTCGGCTTCAACAACATTACTGGGGAGTTGGTTCCAGACCCTCACAATTCTCTGTGTAAAAAAGTACCTCCTATTTTCTGTTCTTAATGCCCCTTTATCTAATCTCCATTTGTGACCCCTGATTCAAACATTCAAAATCCTACCTTTTAGGATTTTGAATGTTTGAATTAGATCGCCGCGTAGTCTTCTTTGTTCAAGACTGAATAGATTCAATTCTTTTAGCCTGTCTGCATACGACATGCCTTTTAAACCTGGGATAATTCTGGTTGCTCTTCTTTGCACTCTTTCTAGAGCAGCAATATCCTTTTTGTAACGAGGTGACCAGAACTGAACACAATATTCTAGGTGAGGTCTTACTAATGCAATGTAAAGTTTTAACATTACTTCCCTTGATTTAAATTCAACACCTCACAATATATCCGAGAATCTTGGCCTTTTTTATAGCTTCCCCACATTGTCTAGATGAAGACATTTCTGAGTCAACATAAACTCCTAGGTCTTTTTCAGAGATTCCTTCTTCAATTTCAGTATCTCCCATATGATATTTATAATGCACATTTTTATTGCCTGCATGCAATACTTTACACTTTTCTCTATTAAATGTCATTTGCCATGTGTGTGTCCAGTTCTGAATGCTGTCTAGATCATTTTGAATGACCTTTGCTGCTGCAACAGTGTTTGCCACTCCTCCGATTTTTGTGTCGTCTGCAAATTGAATAAGTTTGCTTACTATACCAGAATCTAAATCATTAATGTAGATTAGGAATAGCAGAGGACCTAATCCTGATCACTGTGGTACACCACTGGTTACCTTGCTCCATTTTGAGGTTTCTCCTCTAATCAGTACTTTCTGTTTTCTACATGTTAACCACTCCCTAATCCATGTACATGCATTTCCTTGAATCCCTACTGCGTTCAGTTTGAGAATTAATCTTTTATTCGGGACTTTGTCAAAAGCTTTCTGGAAATCTAAATAAACCATGTCGTATGCTTTGCAATTATCCATTGTCAATGTTGCATCCTCAAAAAAGTCAAGCAGGTTAGTTAGACACGATCTCCCTTTCCTAAAACCATACTGACTGTCTCCCAGGATATTGTTACCATATAGGTAATTTTCAATTTTAGATCTTATTATAGTTTCCCTAAGTTTACATATAATAGAAGTCAGGCCTATTGGTCTGTAGGTGCCTGGTTCGGTTTTGTCTCCCTTTTTGTGGATCGGTATTACGTTTGCAATTTTCCAGTCTGTTGGTACAACCCCTGTGTCAAGAGACTGTTGCATGATCTTGGTTAGCGGTTTGTAAATTAACTTCTTTCATTTCTTTGAGTACTATTGGGAGGATCTCATTCTAGTTTTATAATAATACTAATAATAATAATAATAATAATAATAATAATAATAATAATAATAATAATAACAACAACATAAGGCAGGATAAACAGGATGGAAAATCCTCCCCAACTTCAATCTCCTTTTCAGCAAAGGGTTCAATTAAGGGTTCAGTTAAGTAATTGAGAGCTCAGTTGGAATGAAAACCACAAGACACAGGGGTCCCCGGGGACTGGGGTTGAAAACCACTGGTTATGTTCATCTAAGCCAGTGGTGTCCAAAGTTGGACCTTCCACTCCTGTTCCAACCCTGTTTTAAATTGCTAATCCTCCATGTAGACCCTGCAGTAGTTCATTATCTCATTTTACCTGTTAAACCTGGAGTGCAATGGCCCTCCACCACCATCATTGGACACTCCTAATCTAAGATATCCAATTAACTGGACCTCATTTAATATCTAGGTTTCTTCCCAATCTGATCGAAGGTTTTAAAAAAAATAAATAAAAAGTACACAAACACCTCCCTGCACAGGTCGTTTGCTGTTGTACTGTTGTGGTTTTCGAGTAGTTTGTATCCTGTGTGTGTATGTATATATATACTCCGTCACCAGTTTTCTGATACAAAACCCATCTCTTCAATGTTACAATTTATCTGAATATCCGTTACAGCCCACATTTAAAAAATAAAAATAATAATAATCTCTATTATGCAAAACCAGTCTGTCTTATATTGCGCAGTTACACAGCGCTTCTTCCCGTTTCACCTGACAAAAATGCAGTCAAAACAAAGTGAACGAGACAAACTAGGGGAATGTAAGAGTTAATCATAAAACAGTTTTTGTACTGTGATGTATTTTTCATTTTTATTTTTATTTTTTTTGTTTTTATCTGTGATCTTTTGTTGCTTTTGTGCATTTTAATTTGCAAGTGAACTGTGACATTAGGGCCTTATCGAACATTCTGTAATTCTGTATACTGACTCGGGATGCTGTTTTAATTCTGGAAACTGTGCTGTTTTTTTTTTTTTTTTTTTTTTTTTATCTTTTGGTTTTGCTAAATTGCATTCCCTTTTACGTTTTACGCAGTTCTGTGCATGGGTAACATTTAGATTTCATTTTGCTGTTAGGTCATTAATGGGACATTTTACATACTGCTACAATACATACCAGATTTAAAAGTATGTACTGTATTACAGTTAACATGTCGTCTCTTTAGTTTTGGCAAGTGATATTTTCAGAATCATATCGTTCTGAATTAAAATACTACTTCTGTTAAAAATATAGTACTGTACCAACAAAACCAATACAGTACATCTAAATAAAAGCCTGCTTATTTTAAAAACACCATCGAGGAGGTTGATTAAAGAAATTTAGTCTCAAGAATTGTTAAATCTACTTATTTTTTCTCCATTTTATATATACAGTATATATATATATATATATATAGAGAGAGAGAGAGAGAGAGAGAGAGAGAGAGAGAGAGAGAGAGAGAGAGAGAGAAACATATTGCTCAAATGACCTAAATAAAGACTTGTTTATTTGCCAAATGGCTAATGAGGATCTGCTGAGCTTGTGTATGTATGTGTGTGTGTGTGTTTTATTAATAGGTCAATCTTCTCCTGAGGGAGTTAACTAGCAACTCATTGGCCCTTCATAGAATATTTATTCACAGAATTGTGGCTGCAATCCCAAGAAATCAACCACAAATTAGTCTGTAATCATAAGATTGTGCACAGTTTGTACAGCAATGACATGGTAAATGTCAATTAAGAGGGCACAGGCTCATAGTTTTTTATTCTGCCAGAGCTAATATTAGCTACGCTACAGTATGATCATTCTGAAAATGCATCTGTTCTGCAGACCTCTATTTTAATGAGACAATATTAATTAGAAAAGTAGCTTTAAATTACATGTATAGTGTTTATAATGTTTTATTTTCTAATACGTCTGTATTAAGTTGCTTTGACCTGAGTTCTGGATCTGACTCATCAGTTCTAGTTGCCTGCCATAAACATATTTATTATAGGCTAGATCAGACAAAAAATAATAATTTTTAGAATGAGGAGCCGGTGTCATCTAGTGATCTGCCCCTTTGGATCAAGTTTGCTGGTGCTTACTAACATAGGACAGTTTGGCTGATTAAGCCAACATTACATATATCTATGACAGACAACAAGCACTGAAGCGCAGCTCCTGAACTCATAGTTGAAGCACCATAACACAATATAAAAAGTAAGGGGCATTGAAAAATAAATGAGAGCATGTAATCTGAAGCTACGAACTCTTTAACGCTATATGGTACATTTCGAATATCCCGTTGTATTGTCCAGAGGTTGGCAGTCTTTAGGCTCTAGTGAATAATGATTCCTGGGTCACAGATTACTATATTATTTTATGGTTCACCATATGCACTCTTCTCTAGAAACAAGGTCTTGTTGACTGTCCAGCTTATCTACATTCTTTAAGGAATTGAAGAGTATCCACATGCTAACAAGTGGTGCCTGCAACAGAACACTGATGAAGGCATTACTGAAAAAGTCTACTAAATAACTAATTAATTAATACACATTAATACTGTATTCAAAGCTTTGTATCTATAAATTAGAATTAAAATAAAACGAAAACTATATATATATATATATATATATATATATATATATATATATATATATATATATATATATATATATATATATAACATGTCCAATATGTAGAGTCAATATTTAAATTAAAAAAAAAAATTCAACTCTCTCAGTTCCCCACCCATTCATAAGCCTAGAGATTTATCAGCTGTGGCAACTTAATTATTGTACACAATTGTGTAATTTCGTTATTCAATGATAATTTGTCTCCATCAAAAAACTTTTACTGCATATTGGATTTAGATTGTCCGTTTAGCCAGAGGTTTGCTTAATCAAGTCTATGGTTAGAAAACCCTGAAACTTCACTCCACCTTCGCCCTCACTGGTAAAAGTTTCAAGCAATCAGGAACGGTGTTCAGACACTGTTAAAACAAAGAAAGGTCAAAGCATGTGGTCTAACTAGAAGACCCATCAAGTGTACTTTCGTGTTTCATTAGTGTAACATTGTGAACTCCATCTCGGATGCTATCTGAACACTGTTATGCACTTGTGCCCTCATGGCACACTGTGTTTATTGTACTGCATGTTGAGGATTTTAGAACTGTTTATTCTACAGACCAACGAGTACCAGCACAGAATTCAGTCAGGGCACTCTGCAAGAACAGATTGAGTAACCAATATCAATTATACATTAAACAACTTAGAACCTATCTTCAGGGCTAAGACATCACTTTAAGAAGGAAGAAGAGTTTGAAAACTGTCACAATAAAAACCATCAATGACTGACTTCAAGGTGGGGAAGCTGCCTCGAACGACTGAAAGTACTGTGATATCAAAACTAACACTGCTAAATCACATACTACTACAAAGAAGAATGTGTACTTATCAAGGATGGATAGCTCCGTCCTTCAGTAAAAGCAATTCTCCGAGTTAAATACACTGTAACCAGGGCCGATTTTTTTTTTTTAATATGTATATATTTCCAAGCCAAGAAGAAATGTTGTTACTGCTGCTTGCTTTCTGATACTGTACATAACTACCTCATGTTTCAGGTGGTGTTGTAGCTCAAACTCTCTCCAATGGTCCAGCTGCAATAAGACCATGTGGCCTACAGCTAGGGTTCCCAGATGCAACAGTTTTAAACACAGCTGTCTGAAATCTACATCTTGAACTGATGTAAAAATAACAAATTAACAACTAAAAGATTCACAAAACAACAGCAGAAGGACCAGTCATTTTAAAGTTCTCACACATGCTTCACATACTCTTATTTACCATTCTTTACCATACTCCTTTACTGCACACCAGGGGTTAATTCTGATAGGTGAGAATTATACAGTTTGGATGAACCATATGGGGGGATTTTGCAAAAAAGAACTCTATTTACATAACATGTACAATAAAAATAAAAACGCTTTCATTTTCTATGAATTGAATGACAAGTGTACTGTAACAGTATAGTTTAGGACGCGACCGCTGTGAGTAAGAAAATTGCTAGTTTTTATACCCCAAATGGCAAAACTCCAATAAACTAGTCTTCTTAACAACAGCAGTGCTGTCGCTCTTGTTCATCACATTTGTTGTCCCGCCACAGGTATTGTTCAAGAATGAAGATTATGTTAAAACACAACTAGGCAAGGGTTGGCATGCAGCTACTGACACCAACAATAAGGCACGAAACCCACAAGCTGGTGAGAAATTGAAGCATATGTGGAAGCTGCTGTAAATCAAGATTAGTACATTAGGTATATAAACATGCTACCTCTCTTCCTCAATTATAAGATCCTGTACCTTTTTATTTACAAATTAAGCCAATTTGGGGACAGTACAACTGGCCTCTAAAACAAGATTTCAGTTCAATTTCGGTTGTCAAACTGTTAGAATACATTCCTGCTCACACTATGCTGTTTCTGTTTTAAATACCAGTTCCAACTTTGTTACTGAGGTTGAAGCTGTGTTCTTATTGAATGTTGCTCATTAACAGATTGAGGTTCTAAAATAATCTCCTGATGAGCACCAGAAAGGCTGCATCAGTGTTTGTTGACTCAGGTCACAAGTTAGCCAGACCAAACCATCCGTCACAAGTTTGAACCAAGCAGAGAGAAGCCCTAGATATAACTGACACATGTAACTATCTAGAAGTCTAGAATTTTGCTTTAAGTTTGCCAGACACATTGATCATGTCACCATGAAAATCAATAACACATTGTTAAAAAACACAAAAGCCAAGAAATATACAGCACTATACATGTTTTGTGGCCTCATTCATTCAAATGTTTGCTCTTTTTCCAATACAGTGTCATGTTTGAAGGTCTATGCTTTTTTATTGTCAGCTATTCACTTTTTTATTAGTGCCAGGTTCATTAAGTGACTACCAGCTGTTGAGCCATAAGTGTTCCCCCCAGAGAAGGTAAAACAGTAGTTTGAAATCAACGGTTCAGTTGTGATAGGTTGCCCTCCTTCCTCCTACTTTCTTCGTTCACAGCAACCATGACATGAGGCATCCTGCCCTGAGGACCCCTCTCCCAGTAAAAGCTTTTAGCAGGACATTGAAAAGATTATACATTTATGATAGAGCTGCCTTGAAGATAGTACAGCAAGTGGTATATTCAGAATTATCACAAGCCTCTAACAGAAGCTCTCATGTAATTGAATCGGTCCCCCGGGCCTGAGGAACATTTCTATGTGAGGTATCAGGGTCATTTGGAAGAGAATATTCCTGTATGTAAATATTATAGGAGGCTGTGTGGTCCTGTGGTTAAAGAAAAGGGCTTGTAACCAGGAGGTCCCTGGTTGAAATCCCTGCTCACTCACTGGCTCACTGTGTGACCCTGAGAAAGTCACCTTGTGCTCCGTCTTTCGGGTGAGACGTTGTTGTAAGTGACTGTGCAGCTGATGCATAGTTCACACACCCTAGTCTCTGTAAGTTGCCTTGGATAAAGGTGTCTGCTAAATAAACAAATAAAAAAGTACATTATCTTGTGATGGCCAATGGGTCCCCAGAAGGTTTGTGTCAGGCATCCTTCAAACCTACACCCCTTGCACAGGACTTCCTGCCCATATTGATTGTGGGTTTGGGCTTCAGTTGGCATATGTAACCCTTCCACCAAATACCATATAAAAAATAAAATAATAATTCAGCTAGTTGAGTCTATCATATTATCTCCATTAACATGAAGTCCCGTGCATTTCCTTAAACGTGAACAGTTAGTACAAATCGGGGCAATATCCAATGTGTTGTCCTTACTAACCTGCAGATTTTACCTTTACAGGGGGTCAAAGATCAAAGTTTAAGGGGGGAAAAATATTTTGATTATTAGCAAAATGTGTTTCTTAAATAATGTTCTTCTTATGAACACCATAAAGGCTATAATAGTTTTGAAAAATCAGCTTCACCATGCAATATTTCAGAGTGACAATAACTATAATTATAAATCTGCTTGGAAACATCCTGCTCTCTGATTGGTTAGAAACATTCTATCACCCATACATTAATCCCACACAATATTTCAACAGACACATCACCTTTGATTCAAATTCCTCTGCCACTTACAGACATTAAATGTTATACAGTCAGGACAGTTAAGTAACTATTAACTTAAAGAAAATGTCAGACCCAGAATAAAATCTTTTAATGGAAAACTGTTGAAGAATTATATGAAGATGAATTTGACAAAGTACTAGTAATTCAAATTTCTTTAAAAGAAAAAAAAGGCACAGTGAAATACCACAACTGGCTCAACTCGAACTTGACCAAAATGAAAAAAACAAAACAATAAATGCTTATAAATTGGCTGTGAGTATCCAACAAAACTGGCTCCAAGAAAAAGTTAGATCTCTTACATTTTATTTACTTTCTAAGAAGCAGTCTCCTCTGGGAATTTCATGCTGGTGTAACGTTAATTTTTGCTAACTCATATTTTTGTCTCTCTCCTCCCATTCCTCTCTAAAACTCTCGAGCCAGCTGTCCACTGCCAGCTGGCATCCTTGCTCACCGAGCACTCTCTGCTTGAACCTCTCCAATCTGGGTTCTGTCCTGCATATTCCACAGAAACCGCTCTCTCTGTCTCTCTCTCCTCTGTTCTAATTCTCCTTGACCTCTCCTTTGCCTTTGATACTGCTGATGCTATTCTCCTCTCCTCTCTCTGACCTTGGGGATCTCAGCCACTGCTCTTGCCTGGTTTTCCTCTTTCTAACCTCTCGTTCCAGGTTTCCTGGTGTGTCTCTCTCTCTTCCTCTTTTCCTCACCCCCTCTCTACAGGTGTACATCAAGTACTCGGACTCCTCCTCTTTTCACGCTACACCCGCTCGCTAGGCACTAATCTCCTCTTTTGGCATCTCCTACCACCTTTATGTGGATGATGCCCAGATCTTCCTCTCCTTTGATTCCCAAATCTCCTCCCGCATCTCAGTGTGCCTCTTTGCTATCTTAACTTGGATGTATTCTCACCACCTCAAACTCAACCTCTCTAAATCTGACCTCCTCTCCCACCTCTGACCACTCCATCTTAGACTCCCTTGACTATCACTCCCTCCATCTCCTGCTAGAAACCTAGGTGTTATTCTTGACCCCTCCCTCTCCTTCTCTCAACACCTCCTCCCTGACACACACTTGCCGTTTCTTTCATAGCAACATCTACTGAATCAGTCCTTTTCTCACTACCTATTCCACCCAACTCCTAGTCCAAGCTCTTATACTATCCAGACTGGACTACTGTAACTCTGTCCTTGCTGGTCTCCCTGCTTCGGCTATCCGCCCCCTTCAGCTCATTCAAAATTCTGCTGCTCATCTTGTATTCTCCCAACCACGCTCCTCTCATGCTACCCCTCTGCTTCACACCCTACACTGGCTACCTCTCTGCTTCACACCCTACACTGGCTATCTCTCTGCTTGCATTCAATTCAAGACCCTTGTTCTTGCCTACCACTCTCTTCACCACACGGCCCCTCTTACCTCCAATCCCATGTGTCTCCCTACACCCCATCTCTGCTCCTCCTCTACTGGCCGATTGGTCATGCCTTCCCTTCACTCTCCATCCTCCTGTGCCGATACTTCTCTTCCCTAGCCCCTCTGTGGTGAAACCAGCTACAGGAGAACTTTAGGACTGCTCTGTCTCTCACCGCCTTCCGCCGCCTCCTCAAGACCCCCCTGTTTATACTACACTTTTAGATCTCCTGATCTACTGCTCCTATTATGCACTGGACTTGCCTGACCTGTGCACCATGTTACTGGATCCTCAACTATCCTTGTACTATTGCACTACTATGTTATTGTAGATATAACTTGTTGCATCCTAGTTCAAATTGTATTTTAGTAGTATTATTTGCACTTACTGTAAACTACACTATTTAAATATTAAGCTTGCATTGTAACCCTTTACTGCCCTGTAACACCTGGCCTCTGCCAAATAAATAAAAAAATAAATAAATAAATAAATAATAATCTTGGTGGTTATATAGAGAGTATTTTAAAAACATTCAAAAAAATATATAGCAGAACTAAAATAGTGTAATATAATTAACATTACTTATTTTCAAACTAATATCAACATGCAAATAGTATTGGAACTCATACCAGGCAAATATCTGTAATAATAATAATAATAATAATAATAATAATAATAATAATAATAATAATATAGTTCCCATATGTACCAAATCCTGTGTGTTGTGAAAATGTAATGCAGTATTTTGGTAATTGTTCATTGTCTACCAATTGATAGATGCCTAATATATCATACTTTGATCATCTTTTTTATTGAAGGCAGCAAAATTTGATGGGTGGTGTCAAATTTGCATACCTGGGCTGTTCTATGTATGAAGGTTCCCAAATTTGATGGGGGTGTGTGGCGGAGTGTCCCGTCCCTAAATTTGTATGTGCACTGTGTTTTTATGATTTGTATTGTTTGCGCGCAGATTAAAGCGCCGTGTATTTGTTATTGTTTTTATAGTTTAAAAACCTCGTGAGGATGCGTGACTGATCAGCTAGTGATTTATTTAGCTGGCTGACAGTCACGCATCCTTATTAAACTCGTGCAGACAGTGACCATCTCCCGAGTTAATGAATTGATTATTTGTTGATAATCGGGAGATGGTCACTGTATATAAACCTGCAGCTCTCTACCCTAGCAGAGAAAACGAGGAGATAAAAAACGAAACTTATAAATAACTGCTAAGCGTGTTGGTTTACACCAGCACGATAATTATTTGTTTATTTATTTGGCCCTTGTGACTTTTTGTTTATTTTATTATTTAATAAAACGCTGGGCGCCGTTGCTTTCAGCTTCCGCCATTCCATCTATTGTTTGGTTTCCGTTTACTTCCTGGTCCGTGACATCATTATCGACACGTCACTGCAACAACAGCTCGGCCACAGGGTGTGTGGACTGTAAAAATGTCATACATAGTTCTATGTGTGAAGGTATGCTACCTTTGCAAAACAATTAACAAAGGTGTACTTGAAGTTACTTATAGCTTCAAGAAAACGCTGCGCTTCCATGTAAAAATGCATTTCTTTTGCTTTTTTATTCAAAAAAATGCAAATCCCTCAGTATTACACTTTACCGTTCGTTAACAGCAGCTCTCTGTATTTAATATACAACTAATTAGTTACACGTGGAGTAAAATGTAAGTTTATAAAACACGCATTTCATATGCAAAGACTTGGGTATTGGTTTTTGATGGGCGTCCTAGTCTGCAAGGAAAATGCATCTGGGCATGCGCTGTGCAAGGGGGAAATCGTCTGGGTTTGCGCAGTATGCGAAGTAGGACAATTTGACATGTATTGACATGACACCTGTTCCGTAAGGAATACAAATTGAGAGCAGCACAACATATACAGCTTTATAAGTCTGCGAGCTGGTATCAATCGCTTTCTGAATGACCCATCATACAGCAAAAAAGTGAATTTAGTGATAAATACATTTTCAGCAGTGATTTAAAAACTGAGATGAAGGGGAAAAGACAATCCCACACACTATCCACCAATAGAGAAGTTTTAAAAAAAAATTCCCGCAAGGCACAAGAGCATTCTCACACTGACATAGCTGCCTTCACCCATAACAGCGCGCCTTCTGGCAGTACAGCAGTTCACTTAGAGCAGTCATCTTGCACACTAAAATACCTACTGGTAACACCTGCCATACTACTACTACTACTACGACGACTACTGCTAATACTACTAATAATAATACCTGTCCACGCTGATCACGCACAGTGTCATGATGGAAGCGGTACAGCACATGACGTCCATGGCAATGAAGACATTGCAGAAGAACTTTCCGAAGAGCCACTCCCCTCCCACCAGGTCTGTGATGATGACAAAGGGCATGACCGCCAGGGAGACTGATAGATCCGCTGCGGCCAGCGACACAACCAGATAGTTCGAAGGCTGCCTGAGCTTCTTAACTATGCAGACCGAAATGATAACGAGCGAGTTCCCACCGATGGTGGTGAGGGTGATGATGGAAAGGACAATCCCGATAATGACTTTCTCAACGTCCCCGTACAACAAGATTTCCTCCCCGCAGTCAGTGGAGTTGGTCCCGTTGGCAAACTGCAGCTCCGGGGTCGGGAGCTCGGGTGAAGCGGGGAAGGGCCCCTCAGTCACAACCAAAGATGGGGGGAATCCCAGCCAGTGCCCAAGGTCCTCTGTTTCCCCCAAGGAAAGGTAACTGTTAAATATTCGGCTCGGGTTGCCGTGTACAACCATCCTTGCCGGGTTTTAAAAAGTACTTATAATAAGTTCTAGATGCCCTTAATTTGCACAGCAGGATAAACTCACTCTAGTCATGTCTGCAGATAAGAACTGAATGTGACGTTCCTAACAGCTTGCACATTAAAAAGAAAATTAATATAACATAAATGAATAGATTAATAATAACAATACAAAAATATTTAAAATCAAGAATGTATACGTGAATAAGTATAATCACACATTATGTTAACTAAAGATAAAACATATTTTCTCCACCCTCCCCTGAAATAAGGTCACAACTGCCTTGCCGTGCGGTGAATCCAGTTTGACCAACACAAGCCAACCTCCTCAGAACACTTCTACTCCCCTTGAGAAGACGAGCAACACGCTAGAACTGAGGGGCAAGCTAGCGTATACTCCACAGGGAAATTCACAGCAGCGGCAACCTGACAACTCCATTATCCGTGGACGTTGACAGATGGCTTGCAGCTCCATTCATTTTTTTTTTCCAATATCGTTCAAATCCATCCAGAAATATTTTTAACTTAACAGTCAAAATACTAAAACACATTCCTTCCGAGTTACCGTAAAATAAAATTAAACAACCCTTTGAGAGGCACATTCATTTCAGGAAACCCACATTCTTTCACTATTGTATCCTAACACTTTGATATACTGCAATGTAAAAAAAAATCGTTGAAGGTACTGTACTGCGCGACAGCCACAGAATGAAGACAAATACACACACGCGCCTGCAGCAATATCCTACTGTGTGTAATCAACGCATACTCAAAAGCATCCCTCCTGGAAGAGTTCAAACTCGGTCTTCAGTCCAGCTGTTAAACCACTCCAGGCAGCATTTACCTTTAACGCGCTCCAGACCCTGTGTGCTGCTGAATTTAGTTGTATGGCCAGCACAGGTAAAAATTACCCGCAAAAAAATGCCTGTGGAGAGAAGCTTCACCGATTTGCAAAGTGCGCTCGTTTCTGTGGATTATCTGCGGCAAAAAACCGTGGTGTAACTCTGATTTGAACCGGACGACACGCAGTTATAACTTGACGGAGGGAGTGATAAACCGTGCTTCATGACGTTTACTAGTGTTATCGATCGCAGTTCACATCTGTCTGAGTAAATTCAAGGCTTTTTCTTTGACATTATGTGTAGGCTACCCATTTCCTAAATTCTAAGCATGACAGTAGTCTATATTTGTCCATTGTGTTGCCTTTTTTGTCTTTATTTTCTTTAGTAAGTAGACAGTCAACTCAATTAAAAGTTGAAGTTCAGTGCAATAATAAATCTGTAATCGTTTATTGTATGCGCTCGTTTTCTTTCTGCATCATGAAACGTGTATTATGCATCCAAGTCTGTGCAGCTGCTTTTTAAAGTCAGATCCCATTCGTCTTTTAAAATCACTCATCATTTTAAGATTTCTTTTTATCGATAGCAGTGTTGATTTGAACGATTCTGATGGCGATACAAAAAAAATAATAAGCAAATACATTTCTTAAAAAAGAAAATTATTTCGTCTCTTTGTGTTTATGTTCTGTTATTAAAGCCGAATGTTTTGTGCCACCTGCTGTGAAAGTGTTTGATAGCTCATGCAGTCTTCGATTCTTTGCCCCTCTATTTATTTGAGTTCCGTTATTATAATATCCTGGCAAAGCCCCTTGGCACGGTAATTCCCGTTTAGATCTGTTATATTTTGAAACGCACTCAAAGTATACAGATCTATTTTTGTGGGAGTGGGAAACACAGACTGGACTGGATTCAGACTTGGAATTTATTTACTCTGATCGGTCCCTTCAAAACTTATTTACACCCATGAGGTACACAAGGAATCGAGCGGTTGTCAAATGGTTTCTTCTTAAAATACATTTGAGTGACTTGAGTATGACAAGGAAACGGACTATTTGGATGACCAGATCAACATGTTCCTGTATTTTAAACCTTTCCAAACTGGCGTTGCTTAATTTTTGATCTTATCCTCAAAAAGTTAAACAAAAAAAGACAAATTCATGTTCACCTATTGTTTACTTATCTATCCAGGTATTTTGTGCAAATCTGAATATGCTACTTCACACACACACACACACACACACACACACACACACACACACACTGCCCTACATCATAGCCAACCTTTTATGCGAGCTATATACTTTTTACAGTCCAGGCAACAGCAACAAAATACCAGACACATCCAAAAAAAAATAATAATAACTTGAGCAGCTGCCCAGCCTACAAGTACTGCATTCCAAGTTGCCAAGCATGTGTGTATCTACATGGGATTCAAAAACAGGCTTTATATTTTGTTAATTTATTAATTTATTTATTGTCCTGATTTTATGCAGCTGCAGGCGCACTCTCGGAGTTCCAGCAACTAATTGAACGGCTGCAGCTGAAACAGAAATGCAAAATACGTGCTTTTGTTTGTTTTTGCTTTTTTTAGTTTCTGCCAAGCACTGGCTGTCTGATGCCGATCAAGTAAACTGTAGAGGCACGCTGGCATGTGTAGTGAAGGACCCCTACTGGCCGAATAGGCACATTGTATGTGTGCATAAAAGAAATGACAACAAACCCTGTTAGTGGGGGATTCCCCTTTAGCGAAACTGTAGCGTTGTCTGTTACCAAGCGTCACAGGTTTAAATCCAGACCGCGGTGAGTGTAAAAAAAGACAAATAAATAAATTTAAAAAAAACCAGTAATACATAAAAAATAAATAGTGAACAGCGTTACACATGTCGCGTGCCAACACAGAAACGGTGCGATCTCTACACAAAAGGAGCAGTGCAAAATAACACAAGGCCCATTACCTAAAGAAATACAATAAAGTTGTAAGCTTAAGGAATACTTTACAATATTTTCCCTGCCATTAATTAATTACAGTAGGGCTACTTAACAATAAAATCATCAAAGTTTGTTTTGCAATTATTATTATTATTATTATTATTATTATTATTATTATTATTATTATTATTATTATTATTATTATTATTATTATTGTCTCTTTGACCCAGGGCAGCACCTTCACTATGTTATTTGAACATTTTATGAAAGATTTAATCTGCACAATTGTTATTACATTATTTTCCAGATTACGTCTGTAAGCATTAAACAAGAGATGAAATTGTAGATGTGTCATGCCTTGATTTGTCTTTTATTGGAATTCCCGATCTCAGCAATTAGGACCCCTTCCTGGCACAACAGAACCTGAATGACAGATTCCATTGAAGTCGGTTTTGACGTGGTCCGTGGAAGCCGCATAATTAAATACAGGACTTTAAGAAAAGGTCGACAGCACTGGCTACATTATAGCTACAGTATAACTAGAGGGTGCATGCACTTGCAGATAACCATCACCCTTGCCCCGCGGTCTCTGGTTTGATCCACTTCACTTGAGGAGCCCTCCAGTTATCACTTAACCTTTATTAAATGCGCGAGTGTCATCCTTAAATTACATGGTCTGCTGGTTAGTGTGACTGATTTGTGTTAAATGGTTGACAGGACCAGCATTAACTTCTAGAGTAAGTACTGTAACACAAGCGTGCAGTGGGTTCTTAGCGGTGGAATTGAAGACGCTACCAGGATATTTCTTTGGCTCTAAAAAGTGCCATTTAATATTTGCTCTTTCAGAAAAATGGATTTAACTCTTTTACACTCACAGCAACAACAACCACATACAGGCGCAGGCTGCACTTAATATAAGCTTATCCTCAATGCTCATTGGTCGGGCTACAGTAGGTGATTTGCATAACTTTCCACCACTCTTCACACAGCACAACAAGCCCGCAGGGGGCGGTGCACACACACAACAAGAGCCGGTGGACTCCTGCACAGTGCTGCGGAAGGCTAGCAGGATGAGCGGTAGTTGGAGGTCCCATTCCCTCTGGTGCATGCAGGTGGTGATGGTGGATTGTGCACCCAAGGTGCGGTTAAAGCCCTCCACCAGCCCGTCGCTCTGAGACCGAAAAGGGGTGGTGCAAGTCTTCTTAATTCTCAGCCGCTGGCAGACTTCGAAGTTCCATTCCTGGACCAAGTGTAGTACTTGGGGCATGCCGAAGCAGCTGAAGAAGCCTTCTAGGAAGGCGTTGGCGACAGTAGTAGCCTTCTGGTTGGGGAGCGCGTATGCTGCTGGCCACTTGCTGAAATAGTCGATCGCTACCAGCATAAACCTGTTCCCAGACTCGGTAAGGGGAAGAGGGCCCAGCACATCTATGGCGATCCTCTCCATGGGTGCTCCGGTCTGGCATTGTTGTAAGGGGGCATGCGACTGTCTGAGGGGGCCCTTCCTGGCTGTACACGTCGCGGCAGTTCCGGCTCCAGTAATAACTTTGTTGGAGCCGCTGCAGTGTGTTGCGCACTCGGCAGTAACCTGTCCTGGGGGTCCCATGCACAACGGTCAAGACCTGGTCTTGAAGAGGGCGGGGGACCACCAGCTGCCATCGTTCCTCTCTGGTGGTGGGTTCTAGCCAGCAGCACTGCAGCAGTCCATCCTTGATGGCCAAACCTTGCCACTGAGACCAGAGCGCCTTGGTTACTGGGGAGTAGGCGGCAATGTCTTCCCAGCAGGGTCGGGTGCCTTGTGCTAGCCACAAAAAGAGGGGCTGGAGGTCGGGGTCCTGTTCCTGTAGCACATGCAGTTCGGGTGGGGTGGGGGGGGCGATAGATATCTCCTTGCAGGCAGGCAGGCAGGGGGATGAGGCACTCACTGCAGTTGCTTTCCTGTTGATCCTGTTGCTCTCTTTAAACAGTAGTGGCAGCCTTCAAGTGCGAGGGGCGATGAGACAAAGCTGCTCGCTGGAGTGTTGCTTCCCTGCTCTGTGCTGGATTTGGAAGTCAAACACCTGTAATTGTTCTAGGCAGTGTGCCAGTTTCCCCTCAGGCTCCTTAAAGCTGACTAGTCACTGGAGGGAGGCATGGTCTGTGCGCAAGGTGAAGTGTCTGCCGGTGAGGTATGCACAGAACTGTCTCAGGGCAGCAACGACAGCTAACAGCTCTCTCCTGGTGACGCAGTATTGCACTCTGGTCTGCTGACGGCACGGCTGTAATAGGCAATGACCTGCTCTCCTCCCGGTAGCAGCAGTTAGAGGACGGCACCCAGTCCCTGATAGCTGGCGTCAGCATCGAGGATGAAAGGGGCATGGAGAACAGGGGGCACCAAGACAAGGGCGCCGATGAGGGCTTCCTTGAGTGTGAGGAAGGCGGCGTCACACTCGGGAGTCCAGCTGAAGGCTTGGTGTTTGTGCAGTAGTTGATGGAGTGGTGCGTCGATGGTGATGAACCGGGGGATGAAGTGGCGGTAATAAGAAGCCAGGCCCAGGAACCCTCACAGCTGTCTTACGTTTGCCGGGGGTGGCCAGCGCTGTACCGCATCTACTTTTGTCACGTCCAACTTGATCCCATCCTGCCCCACACAGTGACCCAGGAATGTGATCTCGCATCGCATCAGGCGGCATTTGTCCAGCAGCTTGCAAGCGTTGGGTCAAAGCTTCTTCAAAGGTAGTGACGTGGACCAGCAGATCATCAAGGTACACCAGGCACTGTTGGGGGGGATGCTGGTGAGCACCCGCTCCATCAGGCGCTCGAATATGGCAGGTCTGAAAGGGAGAACCTTGAATTGCCAGAGGCCGCGTCCGGTGGAGAAGGCTGTCTTGGGGTGGGCGTCGGCGTTGAGCTCCACCTGCCAGTACCCGCTTCTTAGATCCAGGGAGCTGGACCAGGCAGAGCTGGCAACCAGGTTGAGGGACTCATCTATGCGAGGCAGCAGGTAAGAATCCTTGTTCGTGACATCATTGAGGCGGCGGTAATCGACACAGAATCTCCATTCTCCGTCTGTCTTGGGCACCAGGACAACAGGGGATACCCAGGGGCTGCTTGATGGTTCGATGACGTTGGCGGCCTGCATCTCCTTCAGCATCTGGTTGGCTACTTCTTATTGGGCTAAGGCAAGATGCCGTTGGGGTTGGCGAATGGGGCGGGTGTCCCCTGTGTCAATGGTTTTGCACTAAGTAGGTGTGCCCTGTCAGGGAACTCGGAAAGCAACTGTCACAGCTGGTCACGTTGATCGCAGTCCAGCCCTTCACAGTTCTGTTCCAGGATGCTCTCTACAGCGGTCTGGCTTCCCGCCTGGGGCGGTGTTGTTGGGGTTGGCAGTGTGGGAGGTATTGGCGGATGAGATGGCATGCAGATGCTGGTTTCAGGTGCTGTTTGGCAGACAAAGGACTAAGTGGTGACGGTAGCTTGCGTTGGAAGAAGGGGGTCACCATGTGGTGGCATGTGTCGTCCGATGTGGCCGTGGTTCAAATCCAGGAGTGAGCCTGCACGCTGTAGAAAGTCCAGGCCTAGAATGCAGGGGTCATGAACGATGGCTATCCAGATTTTATGGTGGTATTCGTAGCCTCCATGTTCGATCCTCAACCAGCCTCGTGCTTCTGGGGCTAGTTCACCAGTCACGGTCCGTAGTTGGACAAGGGTGTCGGTCACTCGGGTTTTCCAGTGAGTGCGGGCTTGGTGGAGGACATCAGGGTGGATGACGGTTATAGAAGAGTCCATATCAATAAGCGCTGGGCACAGTACGTCTTCAGTCTTGACTGGGGTGTATAGGAAGGCTCCTTCCATGGTGCGACCCACAGCAGCAGGTGTCAAAGTGGCACTTTGGGGGTCTATGCGGACCCGCTCTCATTTCCCCGCTCTCATTTCCTAAAGCCTGGTGGGTATCGGTCTTTGGTTCCAGCTGGCTGCAGTTAGCCATGATGTGCCCAGGAGTCCCACAGCGGCAGCAGATCCTCTCTATATCCTGCACCCTCTCATTGTTCCACGGTCTGGTCTTAGGCATGTAAGGCCCCCTCTCTCTCTCCTGCTCCAGCTTGGTCCAGGAAACCGGGTGGCTGACAGGGTGGTGTGCCATGGGCTGGTCTAGAAACTCTGCTTCAATGGCGGTAACACGGCCAATCGCCTCGTCCAGAGATGTTGGTGTTGCTAGCCAGACTTGGTAACGCAGTTCTGGGGGTTCAGTGCTGCACAAGAAAGCATCTAGCGCGATGTGGCGGATAAAGCTGTTGTCCTCACTGTTGTACGTGCTCCTTGTTAGGCAGGCCACATCTGTTCCCAGCGCTCCCAACCATTCTCCGGGGATTCGTCGGCAGTTCTTTAACTGGTTTTGCAGTAGAAGGTAAGACTCTCTTTCTCCAAATTGACACTTCAGGGCCCTTAAAAGGTCTCTGTAGTCAACTCTTTCCTCAGGTTCCAAATCCAATAGTATCTCTAGTGTGGCTCCGAGAGACTGAGTTAGATAAGACACCTTGATGACTGAGCTCGAACTGGGCTAAGAAGGCTTCCAGCGATGACTGCACGGAGAAGCAGGGATCTTCGGCTTACGGCCGGAGAGGGCGTGTGCCCGAAGCAGCGGTGCAGTAGCAGGGGTTGGCGGTGTGGTGGCTGTAGGGGCTGGTGATGGGGCGGCAGTAGTAGGCGGCCGGATCTTGCTGTGTTCAATTACCAGCTGCTTGAACTGTTTCAACAGGGTTTCAAGGTGAACTTGGGACAGCCACAGGCGAGGGTCTTGGTTGGTCGGCTCCAACCGTTGACTCAGTGCAGGACAGCAGTAGTTTTGAGGGTTTGGAGGCTGTTGCATTGGCGGGGTCTGTTCTGGCTCTGCAGCCGCAGAGAGTTCCAGGTTGAGCTCCCGGGGAAGCAGCATGAAGCAGGGCTCCGGGGGCGGCATGTCTTGCAGTGGGGTAAACTCCTTCTCAGTATACTGGCGGACGTGGGAAAAGGCGATATTGATATTTTTCCGCCTTCCAGAACGCTCCCTCTTCCGGCTTTGTCTTTGGCCAGGATGCTGCCCATTCTCTGTTCCCTGCTTCTAGGGTGTTCAAGTCCGAGGTCTCCATATCCCGCTGTTATTTTCTGACACCAGTGTAACGCAAGCATGAAGTGGGTACTTAGCGGTGGAAATGAAGATGCTACCAGGATATTTCTTTGGCTCTAAAAAGTGCAGTTTAATATTTGCTCGTTCAGAAAAATGGATTTAACATTTTTACACTCCCAGTAACAACAACAACATGCAGCGTGCAGGCTGCGCATAATGTAAGCTTATCCTCACTGCTCATTGGTCAGGCTACAGTAGGTGATTTGCATAACTTTTCACCAATCACACAGCACAGCAAGTCCGCAGGGGGCGGTGCACACACACACACACAAGGGCAGGCAGAGACACACACAAAAGAAAGCAACAGGCAGCAGCTCGTACACAGACAGCAATAAAATAACAGTGATAATCACAAACTTTTTATAAAACGGTTTGTGATGCATTCTGATCTTGTTATTTCTGTTTTATTAATGCACGACAGGTATAAAGCGAATTGCATTCTTTCGACTGCCCAGTTCCTCTCCCCAGTTTCCATGCTGCTTGTGAAAAGGTGATTTCTGTCCCCTAGATGTACCTATGTTCTTCAGTTCACAGGGATTTTCTCTACTTGGAAACCTTCCTGACTACTGTGTAACTGACCAGGCACAGCATCCCTCTGCTCTTCAAAACAAGCAAGTGCTATCAGCGTCTTAAAGTTAAGATGCTGGTAAGCATGCCTGCAACCCAGAATGACTTGGGATACAGTGCCATCTAGTAGCGTAACACTGAAAAGCTGAGATTCAGAAAAGTGCAAGCCTGCACAATGCTGATCATATGATGATGGGAAAGAATTCAACCATTGCTTTGCTTTTTCTGATTCCAGCAGTGTCCGTACTGCAGCAATACATTTTCAACATAGTCCCAATTGTTTTGATGTTTTTTATTCACACATCCTGGTTGTGGAAAAGAAAAATCATATATTCCCATGTGATTTGTGATCAGTAATGTGTGAATAAATATATTACTGCAAAAAGGACAAGACAAGATACGGTAACGGTAAAATACTGTGTTTCGTGTGTAATACTTAAACCCTAATCATACAATAACTGGATACTGCTCTCCCATTTGTATCTATGTAGGTCAGCTGTTCTGTTGTTACTCAATAACAAAGCGACAAATAAAGCACAGCTGAGAGTCCCTAATTAATGACACCTGTTCTAAAACCACTGCCTATTCTAGAAAAGTTAACAGGCAAAGGTAAATAAATAAATAACTTAAACAAGTTATAGTCCTTCCTGGACATTGTTGACTTTATTGAGTTCTATTATTACCTTATAACTGTAGCAGAACCCTATCCATCACCTAGCTCTAGCACCATCTCCCACTGTTCTGGTCTCTGTTCCAACCCTGTTCTAAATTGTTTAATTAATTAAACCTCCAGGACCATGATTGGACATCCTTGGTCTAAGGTATGATGTCTGTTTATTTCAAAGCCCATTCAATTCATGCTCTCAGGACAGGATTTGGTTTATCAGGGTTTTTACATTAGAGTGACACACGCTTAATTATTATACAGTAAAAAGTGGGTGCAATTGTTTGCAATGTGTGGTTATCGTAACGGTTTAAACTATATTATTGGATACAAATAAGTCATGCTGTTTTCCCCGAGACACCCTTGAAAACGAGATGTTAATTTTAATGGGTTTTACCTGGTAAAAGTTGTATTCTGATGCCCTTGTGAGAACACAATGTGTTCAGTTTTGGTTTCCGCACGACGCAGAGGACCTTCCTGCTTTGGAGGAAGTCCAGTGAACAACAACTAGATGCAGGGGGGTGGGAGATGGTGATCGATTGAGGCAACTCAACCCATGTATCCTAGATAACAGAATGGCAATAAATCAGTCCCAGACATTATTTCATACTTAGCACAAATACAAGGAGCAAATGAGACATAGAGCTTTACAAAGAGAGATATGGGTGTATGGAATAGCTTGCCAAGCCAAGTTGTCTCCAGTGATTCACTGAGATCCTTCAAGAGCCATTTAATGTAGATGTGAAAGAAGCATCAATAGGAAAATGGCCTTCTCTGTTCTTATGTTCTAAAAAATGCTATTTCTTACTCAGCACCAGAAGTATTTAATTTGCCACCATCTACATCCACAGTAGCAGCATTAGAAGCCTCATTCCCAAGCCTAACACTAATCGTAGTACAGTTTTTCATTACCTTACTATAGAATTAGCTAATTTTGCTTCATAAAGTCGAATGATAACTGCTGAATACTGTTACGTTAACATATTGAATTACATACCGCTTTGTAGTTTTCCATATACTTAATAAAAAAAATAAAAAAAATGTGACGTTTAGAAATCTAACATGAAATACTTAAGAACATATGAACATAAGAAAGTTTACAAATGAGAGGAGGCCATTTGGCTCATCTTGCTCGTTTGGTTGTTAGTAGCTTATTGATCCCAGAATCTTGTCAAGCAGCTTCTTGAATGATCCCAGTGTGTCAGCTTCAACAACATTACTGGGGAGTTGGTTCCAGTCTCCTATTTTCTGTTTTGAATGCCCCTTTATTTCATCTCCATTAGATACTTACTACTATTATGGCTTCTGTAGTCTTTTGCAACATCATTTTGTAGTTTCTTTGATTACATGATGTTAAATAAAATATCTAAATTATGTTCATATAGGTTTTTTTGTTTTGTTTTTGTTTCTTTTTTAAAAAATTATGTCCTAATCCTAAAATTCTAGGTGATGCAAAACTTTTGGCCATAGCTGAACATTCTTTCTAACTGGAAAATATGTGTACTGAAGGTGCGTTCATCTAATGTTCAGTTGTCCTCCCGTGTGTGTTCAGAAAGCACAGCAGAGACTCTGTGTAGCATTGCGTAAACTAGCTCCAGTATTTGCAAACGGAAGCAGTCATTATGTAGTGCAGAGAAATAAGTAAGAAACACATAGTTGTGCCGTACACATTACAAACATTCTGCATAATCAAGTGCAAGATACATTGCTTAAACACAAAACAAATATAGAATTATATACTGTATGTATGTAAGTGTTAGTTCATGGGTTTTGCAAACCGGCACAGCTCTGTGTGCTTGTGTAGTTCTGAGTCTGCTAGGTACTCAGATGGAAACAAATATTATCTCTAGACCAAATCACTCCAGGACCCTGCTTTCAATCTTTCAGTGGTCATGCTTCATTGAAACAGGCTTCTTGGACACAGGCATTCTCCAGCTAGTTTTTTTTTTAAATCTTTACCAGTTTGGACCCTGTTCAGATTAATGATTAGCAATTGTTGTAATCTGTGCCATACTATAAATGCCTTGTCTACTGTTTTATGTTTTTGTGATTTACATTTCATAGGTTTGAACTATAGGTTAATTCTGATTACTGGTGTTTGGATTAGCAAGTCTGTCGTACTTATATGTAGTTATCTTTGAGACCTTAATATAAGAGCTGGACATCCTTGAAAATGTGATGTTCAATCTCACTGCCACTAGCAAGCAGGAATATCTGCTATGAAAGGCATTATATAAAAATTATTTGATTGATTGATGAAATGTGGTACATGTTCTGTCAATATGGCGTAATCAAAATCTATTCAAAACTGTGAACTATTGAGTTAATGGAGTTAATTTCAGGCTGAAATAAGAATAGTATTCACTAAATGGACAGGAATCTTAGTAAATGTTTACTGGCCATGTTTGCATTTCTCAGTGCTTTTAAAGTAAGTGTTCAGATCTGAGATGTTTGTACATGACAGGAGCTGTACAAATCAAAGCTGGGTTGGGTTCTGTGATAGTAAGGGTAGATGAGTGACCTCCCACTCCTGGTAACTTACAGATTTTCTTTTAATAAGCCAAGAAGAATTAATCATAAAATAAAAATTAAAAAATAAATAAATAAATAAAAATACAATATATATTCCAAACCGATTTCCTAAAATAATCAGCATTTTCTTTGACAAATGAATAGCAAGTGCAAGATAAGCTTTTCTTTACATTAATAACCATTGCTCTCGTTACAACAAATCAAAAGCATCCCACCCAACCTTTGACCCTAATTCAGTTTACGACCATGGGGCATTTGACAACAGCCTGTCAGGTGCACATGAAACACACACATTTCTAGGATAAAGTGTTGCTTTCTGTTTCTTTCTGTATATATAGCTCATTACTGGGACACTTCTTCAATCATCTGTTACTGCGTGGATTATTATTAATAATAATTATTTATTTATTTATTTATTTATGTATTTATTTTTTTAATATATAGAACTTGTATAATTTTTGAACCTGGTATGGCACAGTTAGACATTTAAGAAACAAATGATGGAGCAGTGTGAAGGTGTGTGGGGTTTGGTAGAACTTCTGGAAAAGATAACAGTTCCTGGACTACGTTGCGTTTTTAATGGTGGACAAAGAAAGGCACTGAATATGTTTGGTACAAAACAAAACTTCAAAGTTGGTTTAAAAAGAGTTTGAAAACTTTGAAAACCTTAAAAGCATTAGCAAATTACCCCAGTGGGAAAACAAACCCTGTTAGTAATCCCAGGATACACATTTCAATTCCGGTCATGTTTATTAAAGGAATCTGCACCAATAATGCTTTTCTGTTATCATAGGTTATAATAGAATGCACAAGGCAGCCACAATTCAGACAGGTAAAAATAAAGGCATTTTATGATTGGTCGTTGTATATATGGGCATTTCCCTTGAAAGGCAACAGGATTGGCTTGTACACCCCAGCTCACAGAATGTCAACACCAGAGGAATAAAGGTCTCCCATTAAGTAAAAAATGCTGCAAACAAATTGGCCTGCTCATTGAGACAGGCTCAGTATAAAAGGGTAAAGAGGGCTTTACATTCTGAAATGTATTGCTATTCACAGACTTCATATATAAACACATACATACAGCTGTGGCCAAAAGTTTTGCATAACCTAGAATTTTAGGATTGAGACATAATAATAATAATAATAATAATAATAATAATAATAATAATAATAATAATAATATGAACATAATTTAGAATTTTTATTTAACATTGTGTAATAAAAGAAACTACAAACAAAAAGCCATAATAATAGTACAGCATTTCATGTTAGATTTTGAAATGTCACATTTTTGACAGTTTTTTGTTAAGTATACAGAAAACTACAAAGCGGTATGTAAGTCATTATGTTAACATAACATTATTCAGCAGGTTTCATGCCACTTTATGAAACTAAATTAGTTAATTCTATAGGGTTATGCAAAACTTGTGGCTATAGCTGTACATATATACTACATATACAATATGTTATACTAGCCTCTACTCCCCATTTTCATTATTTTAATAATTTTTTTCAGCTCAAGTTAATGATACTTTTTTCCTGCATATTTTACAGAGAGGGTTATAAGTTCATTCTCATCTTTCAAAGCCTTGTTTAACTAAAGAGAAAGTTTTAAAACATTCACCTTAAATAAAACAGTCTTTAAAGTTTAGTGAATTCGTCCACTGGATATATAGGCCTATTCCAAACAGACAATAGCTCTTATTCTCTTTACAATCCATGCATGTCGTATACATACACCCTTAACGCACTGACTAATAAATATACAATGTACTATTACAACTCAGATTCCGAATGGGAGCTACTGGTCATCAACTAGGGAGATTAAGGCTATATAAATATTTTAAACATTGGCAATATATAGAGCAGAGGATGGGCATAAACTGGCAACCCTGCTCACTGCAAGCAAGCGTCTTAACCATTATACAATCGTGGATTAGTGCATCACACAATACTGTTTGTTACAACAATTTACTCAAAGCCTCCACTAGGGTTTTCCACTATTAGAACAACTTTGACTGTTATTAATACAGCTTAGTTTCTGTGAGAAGAAACCAAGCTTGTCATTTAGCAATCTTTAATTCACATTGATCAGAATCTTCAAAAACTTGATCACAACAACTCAAAGTAAACTATACATGAGCAGCTAATATGAAGTGTCGTAGTAGCTAATCCATCACATTTACCCAGTGGATCTCAACAGGGGGGCACGAGAAGCGTCCAAAAGAAAAAGGAAAAGTATTGCCAACGTTAAAATATGTGTATAGACTTTCAAAGACTAAAAGTAAACAATAAAATAAAATGGAATGACATCGAAAACATTTCCCAGGCTATTCCTGCAGAAGCCTGATCCACAATCATGGCAATGATTGGTCGTCCAAGAGCTTCATTTTCATGAAAACTACAAAAGTGAATTCCATCAGTTACTAACAGAAAACATTCTACGTAAAAGCCCTCCTTTTTATTACACTTGTAAAAGTCGTGTTCTATTGGAGTTTCAGATGAAATCCAATTCCTGTCACCTTCCAGCAGTCCTCACATGTGTTGGGCATCTATTGTGTCCAAGTACTTGGCTTCGATAATCTTGGGAAGCAGGTAGTTCCTTCGGGAATAGAACAAGATATTTATGTTATATAACTGAAGTTAGTCTGACATCTTGGCAGAACTTGGCTTCGATAATCTTAGGGGAACAGAACAAGAAACATCTTAATTGTATATGGCATTTTCCCCAAGCATTTTGCCTTCAAGTTGCCCAGAGTATTTTTTGCACTCTGGGCAACTTGAAGGCAAACTGTCTGCTCCATAGAAAAAGAACAAAGAGGGCCCTTTGAAATCCTGAAAATATAAAATGAATCATGAGGGTTTTACTTTCTATAACCCCTTCAGTCTCTGTGTGTATAATTGGACCATGTTAATATTCCTACCTATGTACCTATTTATAATCCATATATGTTTTGGCAGGACAACTTCACGAACTCCATAGAGTCCACACAACCTTGAAATAAGAAAACGTGACTGATATAAAGATGTGGGGATATAAAGACTTGTGCTGCCATTTATTGCAATGCAACAACAATAACAGCCCTTGTGTTTGAAAAGAACCTCTCCCTCCCCAGATGATGATGACTGAATGCTGTTTTTTGTGAACACATCCGAGCGACAGCGAAGGGAGTGAGAAATCAGAGCTCTCCATCAAAGCAAGTGTTCTGTAAGGAAATAATAGAAGCCAGAAATAAAGTGAAATAGTAAACTTAAAAAAGAAATAAGAAACAAATTTAAAATTACTGTGAGTTATATGAATCATTGGGATCCTTAATGCCCAGCTTGACATCAGCTACTACTCGATGAGCCTTGACCTGTACAGACAGAAGAATACTGAACGAAATAGTAAATAGTAAATATAGTAAATATAGTAAATAGTAAATAAAGTAAAAAGTAAATATAGTAAATAGTAAATAGTCTTAGAGGCTGCTGGGGCCTTGGGCACCAGTTTGCCGCTGGTCGCGGACTGAGGTGCTCGCTTGGGAGGCAGACGGACCAGCTCCTTTGTGGTTTCCCAGGTGCGGTGAGAGCACTGCATCCCGTCCACCGCGGGACCAAACGTATGCCCCGGTGTAATTGGGGCATCCAACAGTGGTGCTTTCTCACCATCAGGCACCTGTGCCTGGGAAAGCCAAAGCTGCCTGTGTGAAGCTATCAATGCAGCCAGGTTCCTGCCCACTGTCTGCTCGTTCAGTTTTGAAACACGGAGCAGGTTCTTATTAAATAAGCGCAACTCATCCAGCTGCTGTGCTGAGGGCCTGTGGCTATCAGAGACAGACCTCAGCAAATAGGCTACCAGTATGCTATTTTATTTGCCCAGCCGTGTGGCGAACGCACTGGCTGAATAGACATGCTTCAGTATCACCTCTGAGACCTGACACGACTTGTTAGGGCAGATAGCGTCCTTGGACAGGAGCACTAAATGAGGTGCTTGTACCAGAGTGGCAATTGAAGCCTTCACTGGTGGGAATTGGGCCAACCCAGCTTCTCTGCATCATGCACCCTATATAGGGTGTTCATTGACCGGGAAACAGATGGAGCTGTAGCCGGGTGACCCCAGGACAAATGGATTTCAAAAAGAAAGTACGGGTGCATTGGGGGAGACACGGGAGAGGTGGTAGGCTCATCATCAAAAATAGACTGCCTTGTCTTACCTTGTGCAGGCCAGGGCACTTGCAAGACTGCAGTGGCCCTCTGCCGACAGGGTGAGCTTAATTGCAGGGGATGTGCTGTCTGACTCCATCTCCTCCGATGGACAGCATGTCATCTTGCCAGTCTGCTATCGTAGCCCCCTGGCACCGCACATTCATGCAGCAGCTCTGCGAGCAATGTTCCTTGATGAGAAACAGCTGCCCAGAGCTTCTCCATCTGCTCCGACTTTGCCGAACAATTTCAACGATGACTCCTCTTCTTGAAGAAGGACGGCTTCCTGTGTGGGCTACTTTCCTGGGTGCGTCGTCCGCTCTCCCTTAGCACAGAGCCATGGGGGGAATACGCAGCCACCTATCTAACAGAGGTTGATGGGGGAGAGTGCTGTGCAGGAGTGAGGGACGCAGAGCGCTTGAAGAAAGCTGCACAAAACTCGCAGAAACCGGGGTTTGTTAGTGCCTGTTTGGCATGCTCTGGACCCAGGCAGGAAGAGCATCTGCAGTGCCTGTCTTCAACAAGCAGATTGGCCTTGCATAAGTCACAGGGATAAAACCCCATGCAAGTAGCAATGCAGTGTACAGTAAATGTACAGGTGCTACCTCAGTCTGCTTATAGACAGCAACGGGGCAGGTCAAGACCCGAACAAGAGTGGTTGGAACCGGACCGGGGATGTAAGCACCAGTCGGTTCGGTTTCTTGCCCAGCCTGGCTCCCACTGCCCGGGGCTGGCTCCCACTGCCCCAGCCTGGGTTCCATGACCCCGGGGACAGCTCCCACTTGCCCAGCCTGGCTCCCACCACCCAGGTCTCTTACCGGTTTGCTGACTTTAGCACTAGTCCTGGTTTGGTACGGTACGGTACCGGGTCGGAAACAGAGCGGGTCAGTGACCTTGGTAACGGTACGGTACTTGTCCACTTGGTTTGCAGTTACCGTGGGTAGCAATGTATAGGCTACTGGCAAAACCACAGTCAGTACCCACACAAGACTGAGGGAAGCGCCTGCTTGTTAGAGGTACTAACAGCCTTTGTAATGGTGATGCAAAAGCTGTCACCAAAACAGCAGTGACATTTGTAACTGGACTAAGTTACGTAATTTATTACACTGTAACGTATAATTAGCTATATATATATATATATATATATATATATATATATATATATATATATATATATATATGCATTTTGAAACACTTAAATTATAGTGAACCCCATTTCATATAGCTACCAACGTTGACCAAATATTATTTTTAAAATACTTTGAATAAATGTTGCCATCAATACAACGCATGTACCTAACCTAATGGATCTCCTGTAGTTCATACTTCTATAGTTCATACCGCATCTTGTTAAATGCAGAAAACAACAGAAATCACTAGATGGCGCAGTTGAGAATCACGGAGATTACATTTCATAAACATACAATGACTTAATAAAGTCCTTAATTATTGTATGTTCATAACATAATGACCAGTTGGCTGTGTGCACTGGTCTGATTCAGATAGTTCATGTTTTCAAAAAAAAAAAAGTTTTACATGTTTTCAGTCATATATGAACCATGTGAGATATTTAATGAACAAGTGTTTTTAGCAGATGAGTATGTGCCCAGAAATAGCGAAGGGTGCACACAGCCCAGGTTAAAATAAATAAATGAATTAAAAAAAATCTCTATTCCACAGTTTGTCCCCGTTATCGTGCTAGCTTAACACCGGCATCAAGTTACTGGCCAAGTGCATGCAATAAGACGGCGAGAGAGAGACGAACAAAAAACAAAATGGAGAAAGTTAGCGGTGCAGCGAAATGAAAAAAAACAAAAACAAAAGGAAAAGCAATTTAGTGAAAGATGCAATTATCAAAATCATGGGTGGGAGGTTAATTATTATTATTTTGGTACTATGAATTTTAGCTGTTTTCTTTTCGTTATTATAACTATGTATTTGTTTGGAGGGAATAATTGCATTATGTTTGAGGCGATAACTTCAAGTTATTTAAAATGTCAATTGCAAATTGCTCCCCTCTGCTGCTTTATTTGTATCTTCTTTTTCCATTTTTGTGTTTGTTTATTTATTTTCTTCCTTTCTGTACACCTGCCCAGGGACTGCCAAAGACAATTAGCTTATAGATAAATCTGGGTGCAATACATCTTATATAAAGTGTAAGGTACTGCACGCAGGCAATACAAATGTGCATTATAAATATCATATGGAAGATACTGAAATTGAAGAAGGAATCTATGAAAAAGACCTAGGAGTTTATGTTGACTCAGAAATGTCTAACGGCTAACCCTAAAAGAAAATTCCAAAGACCGGAAAGTCTCACCAGTCGCCAGAAACCGCAGTGTTATTGTGAGACGTTCACCCGGTGAGGTGGCTTCACGCATTACGGTGTCTTTTTTTTTTTATCAGGCTTTCTACCATCTGAAGTAAATCTTTGAAAGTACTCTGGTCCATTCTGATCCAACTTTTATAACCGCATCCATCCTCCTCAGTCAGCTCTCTTACCAGAGTATTGTAGCAGTCTTCTGCGCAATAGCCACTGTCTTGCCCATTTCCTCCTTTTATTTATTTTTTTTCTGTTGGAGCAGTGCTCCAGCAATAAGGAAAACTGAAGAAATTACTACTGCACTTTAAGCGTCCATCTTGCTGCTATGGTTTCTTTTAACTGCCTTTTTTTATTACCTAATCAAATTACATGTCTTGCCTTTAAAAAAAAAACTGGTTGGAATGTCACCACAAGTCTCCACAGGTGTGGCATGCTGTGGCTTGAAAGCTAGTCTCCTGAAACGAGGTTCCAAGCCACAAAGTGGCTTCATGTTCCCAGGGCTTTACAGTTAAAAAAATAATAGTGTTGTTACTAAAAACACATTTTTTAATTTTACTCCAGCCGGTGCTACGCAGCCTATGAGGAGAGCACAAGTCAGCAGACTTATGTTGTTGGTCCCTGGGAAGGGGAGACTCAAGCTGCTGGCTTCACGCAGGGCACAAGGTCACTGCGGGGCATAGCAACAGGCTGTGTGCACAACACACTAGTAATTAATAAAACGAATGCAACGTCAATTCAATATTGCCTTAAATAAGTGCAATACACAAAAATGTGCACGTTTTTTTATACGGTAATAAGCAACAAGTACTTATCTGATAGGCTCTCCTGTCAGGTTCAGTTCTTGGTGATGAGATCTGTGTGTGCAGTCCCTTATGTCCTTGGGGGCGCGACATGACTGCGTCACACGCTTGTCCGAGCAGCTTTGTATAGAATATTCAGGTTTCAGGGTCTTTAGGAGGTAAACACCCATTAGTAAATGGTTACATTTCGTCCTTGAAAGGGAACTAAAAGTTAAACTAGCGTATTAAACAATAACCACAGGGTTCGGACGTGTGCTTGAAAACCTGGAAAGTCCTGGAAAATTGGTTTAACAAAATCCAGTCCTGGAATTTTGAAAAATTTGGAAAACTGGCATTTTATTATAGGGTCATGGGAAAGTCATGGATTTTTTTTTTTTTAAATTGGGTACTTTTTTAATTTACTTGATGCATTCCACATTTAAGCCCCACAAAAATATTTCAAACAACCATATGATCTAACTTGGTTTGGCACACTGTTCTATGCTTTTGGATTGGCTCACCGCCTTATCAGTCAAGTGCATTGTCGTGTTCTGTGCTTGACAGAGCTGAAAGAGATTGTGGTTGCTGCTTAAGAACGGTTCAGTAGCTGTGTGCTTAGTGCCATTTCAATGAAGGATTGCTTGAAAACAAGACCTACAGTGACTGGCTGCAGGAAGACAAAAGCAATCGATATGAAGCAGGGTGCATGTGTCGTATGAGAAGCTTCAACATCAGCAACACGGGCGAGTCGGCGCTAAAGTCACATTCGAGGGCAAAAACATTGTGATTTAAAAGTCAGCAGAGAGGGTAGTGCAATGAACATGAAAGATTACTTTGGCTCATCAGTTAAATCACTGTTTAGCCGCATCTTCAAGTAGTCGTAGTAGGCCTTCTACTACTTCAGGTTTGAGTGCCTCTGGGACAGTGTCGTCTTCTGTAACCAAACCCGATTGCTTCAAGTCTGACATAATAATATGGGCATTAAACATAATTAAAAAGCACTACTCACCCGCAAGATTCAAAGATTATGAAATGAATGATCGAGTTGATGTCCTTCTGTATGAACACATGGCCAATAATCCATCTTTTACAGATTTGTGGAATGTTATTCAAAACTTGCTGCTGCTTTCGCACGGTCAGGCAAGTGCTGAGTGAGGGTTTTCAGTGAATAAGAAGTTGAAAACCTGCACAAGGAATCATTAGTACCGCAATGTATTATCATCGATCATTCAGTCAGTTGGAATACTAAATGTGCAAATCACAAAACAGTGTTTGCACTTTGGGTCTGGGGCTAACAAAAGTATATGGCACATCTCGAAGAAAAGAAAAAAGGAGCAGCCATGTCAAAGGAAAATCGGAGATGGATGCGGTAGAGGATCTCAGAAAAAAAGAAAAGGAGAATGGAAACGGACATTGCCAGTGTAATAAAATCGGTTGATGAATTTGCTGAGAAAGCACAATCAGCAGGACACTTAACGAGGATTAGTAAATTCAAAAGCATGAGGAGAACTGCTAAAGAAAAAGAGTGTGACCTCACTTCCCTTCATAAAATTGAACCTCTGCAAACATTAAAAAATGCCAAGTAAACAGCCAGATAAGATTGTCAGTTAAGATTTTTTTAATCAAATATACTAAGTCTGCGCTTTTAATTATAAATTCATAAATCATGTCTGTAAGATATTTTGTAAATTACAGAGGGTGCTAAATAAAATATAATTTTATAATGAGAGGCCTTTCGCATAAGACCTCCCCTGTTTAAGAACTGTTGTTGTATTTGTTAACTGCATCTACAAATAAAAAACGGAAATTCAAGAATAAATATGAATAATTTAATACAGTCCTAAATAGCTGTTTTGGCAGTTTTGTGATGATTTCGGGCAGGACTTTCAAAAGTTCGTAAATGATAACTCCAGTGTTAATCAAGAAATCGGTATGTAGCATTGATTTTGGCATTTTCAAGCGGTCATTATACCTATTTTGTTATTAAATCATCGTCCAAATGTGATTTTTCGAAATTATATTGATTTACGAAATAATGTTAATATCTTAACGAGCAGTGCTTCTTGCGACTTTCTTTTGTGAAATCCGTGGTAATTGTCATAATTTATCAGGAGTTAATTTGAACTTGGAAAAATAGAGTTTTAATTAATGAAAGAGTATATAACTCACCGTGAAACAGACAGAGAGAGAGTGTACAGGACCAGGGTTCATTTCTTATAGACTACCTCAATAATGAACTATTTGTAGTTATGAAAATATTTTTGTCTTTTCCATACTTGTGGTTATGAATGAGATGTATTCACTTATTTTAACCATTTGTTTGTTGTATTGCTAAAATGATATTCCATTATTTGTACCCAGTGTAATGTTACTACCAAGAAATTATCAATACACCTGTAGCCTATTTGAATTCTGCATACATACATTATATGACAGCTGACATCTACTGTAGATTTTATTTGAATTATAAAACTGAAATCTTGGTATAGAAAACGCCATATTAGATATTACAATAAAGTTTCCTTACATGATTGCAGATTTGCAATGCGTCCTTGGCTTTTAACACTGTGTCTTATCCACACAAGAACGAAGAACAGGCGTCAAGGGTCCTACTAATTACCACAAAGTACCACAAATTTACCACAAAGTACCCCTATAATTACCACAAATTACCCCAACGTACCGCAAATTACCCCAAAGTACTGCAAATTACCCCAAAGTTACCACAAAGTACTGAAATTTACCACAAAATTACCACAAACTACACTCATAGTTACCACAAAGTACCCCTATAATTACCACAAAGTACTGCAAAGTACCACAAAGTACCACAATGCACCCCTATAATTACCACAAAGTACTGAAAATTACCACAAAGTACTGCAAAGTACCACAAAGTACCCCTATAATTACCAAAGTACTGCAAATTACCACAAAGTACTGCAAAGTACCCCTATAATTACCAAAGTACACCAAAGTACCACAAAGTACCCCCATAGTTACCATAAAGTCCTTAAGTAACCTAAACAAAGATGCATTTTACTCTTAGAAAATCATGCATGCTAAATAAATATATATATATATATATATATATATATATATATATATATATATATATATATATATATATATATATATATATAATTTGAAGGTATCTACTTTATTGACTTACAGTAAAATACTTTACAATAACAAAACTTTTTTTTTTAAACATTTATCTATTTTTAGTTATTTATTTCTTAGCAGATGCCCTTATCCAGTGTGACTTACAATTATTACAAGATATCACATTGTTTTACAAACAACTTTACTGGATAAAACATAATAATAATAATAATAATAATAATAATAATAATAATAATAATAATAATAATAATAATAATAATAATAGACCATCCACTAATAGTAATTTTTTGTATTTATTTTATTTATTTTCTTATCTGCTTAATACAGTTTCCCTTATAAATCCTTTGGTCTACTGTAAATCAAATATATTTTTAATTTCTCTTCTTCGAAAAGAAAGGTTGTCTTATTTGAGGCCACCTTAAATTTAGACCAATAGGTACAAAAATCTTATAACAGTGAGCAAGACATGGAGAGAGAGTACAAAGACAGAAAATACCAGGGTATCTGACCTGAATACAATTACAATAGCTCTATTGAGAAATTTATGAAAAACAATATTTGTCAAAAAGGGGGATGCTGAGATAAATATATTTTATATTCAGCCATTTGTTTTATTTTATGTTTTTTTATATTATAATAATATGCTTCTCACATATTATTTACTATGTAAAATAATAATAATAAATGTTGTCAGACTCCCCATGCTTTATGTACAACGTACACTTTCACCTTCACTCGTTTGTATGCATATAAAATGTTCTTTTAATACTGCTAAGTGTTTGGTGGCTAATCATGTTGAGTTTATTTATCACAGAGGCCAAAGAGTAACAGAGAAAATGCATGATTAGAGGAATTCATCGAACAATTCATTATAAACAAATTGTGTATTAGGTTAGGGAGCTCTATCGTAAGTTTAAAATCTTAATAAATATATAATGAAGTATACATGTATAATAACTAACAAGCACAAACACCAATGGCACTTGAAACATATGTATTTATATCCTACAATCGTACATACTAAAATAAATACAAAAGTAGATGTCATCATAAGAAAATCAATTCCAACCAATATACATAGATGGCTTACAGTATTTTTTTTCTTTTTAACCAAAAAATGATCGCAAAATGCACATTAAAAGAGTTGTATATAATAAGCTGTGTCAAAATACCCCCCGAATGAATGAGGGGAAATGACTGGTGGGGTTTAATTTTATTTTATTTTATTTTTAATCCGTGCTGTCTGATTTTTACCCACATGGTAAATCATCATTTTATATGTGAAGTGTTCTAAATGAATGTACATTCTGCATGACAAAATCCACCATTTTAAATGAAGTTTACAAATTATACACAACATAGATATTCCCATTATTTTTTATTTCCATTTGGCTGCTGCTCACTGGTGGGAGCCGTCTCCCTGTACGCTGGTAGTTTCCACAACAGTGAATTATGCTTCCATTCATTTTTCATGATCTCGTTAACATGCATTTTGATTAACGATTTCCCATCATTTAGTCTTTGAGAGAGGAAGTGATGTACGTGACCTGCGACAATTAGGCTTTTTAACAAGAAATGCGTTCATTAACGACCTCATCGACTCAATTTCAAAGCATTAACGGATTGATTAAATTAACACATTTCATTTGAAAACCACTTGATACTAAAGCTCTCCTTACTATACCACGAGTTCGATACAATAACACTGTTTTTTGAAAATCTTGCCCTGTGTGTCAAAGTGTTTTTGTTTCTTGGGTGATATATTTTTGTCACCGCCATTATACTTTTAGTTATTGTGACAGAGCTGGGTAACTGCAGCTTCTGTTTTGACTGTAAAATGCTTGTGCATCGTAGCATGACATAATTTTTTGGTCCTGGAAATTATAATGTGTGTGATCATGGAAAGTGCTTGAAAGACCTTTGATTTCACTTGGAAAAATAGCATTCGAACCATGTAACGAAACGCAGAGAAAGTCATACTCGTTTTAACTGTATTTCTTGTTTTTGACACGGTTATCCAACAATGGGAATACAAAAATTCTTGTGAGATTTAGTAATGTTGTGAAACAACACTTTCTTCCACTATCTTCCATATATATATATATATATATATATATATATATATATATATATATATATATATATATATAGTACTGTGCAAAAGTTTTAGGCAGGTGTGAAAAAATGCTGTAAAGTAAGAATGCTTTCAAAAATAGACATGATAATAGATTATATTTATCAATTAACTAAATGCAAAGTGAATGAACAGAAGAAAAATCTAAATCAAATCCATATTTGGTGTGACAACCCTTTGCCTTCAAAAAAGCATTAATTCTTCTAGGTACACTTGCACAAAGTCAGGGATTTTGTAGGCATATAGTCAGGTGTATGATTAAACAATTATACCAAACAGGTGCTAATGATTATCAATTCAATATGTAGGTTGAAACACAATCATTAACTGAAACAGAAACAGCTGTGTTGGAGGAATAAAACTGGGTGAGGAACAGCCAAACTCAGCTAACAAGGTGAGGTTGCTGAAGACAGTTTACTGTCAAAAGTCATACACCATGGCAAGACTGAGCACAGCAACAAGACACAAGGTAGTTATACTGCATCAGCAAGGTCTCGCCCAGGCAGAAATTGCAAGGCAGACAGGGGTTTCCAGTTGTGCTGTCCAAGCTCTTTTGAAGAAGCACAAAGAAACGGGCAACGTTGAGGACCGTAGACGCAGTGGTCGGCCAAGGAAACTTACTGCAGCAGATGAAAGACACATCATGCTTACTTCCCTTCACAATCGGAAGATGTCCAGCAGTGCCATCAGCTGAGAACTGGCAGAAAACAGTGGGACCCTGGTACACCCATCTACTGTCCGGAGAAGTCTGGTCAGAAGTGGCCTTCACTGAAGACTTGCGGTCAAAAAGCCATACCTCCGACGTGGAAACAAGGCCAAGCGACTCAACTCTGCATGAAAACACAGGAACTGGGGTGCAGAAAAATGGCAGCAGGTGCTCTGGACTGATGAGTCAAAATTTGAAATATTTGGCTGTAGCAGAAGGCAGTTTGTTCGCCGAAGGGCTGGAGAGCGTACACGAATGAGTGTCTGCAGGCAACAGTGAAGCATGGTGGAGGTTCCTTGCAAGTTTGGGGATGCATTTCTGCAAATGGAGTTAGGGATTTGGTCAGAATTAATGGTCTCCTCAATGCTGAGAAGTACAGGCAGATACTTATCCATCATGCAATACCATCAGGGAGGCATCTGATTGGCCCCAAATTTATTCTGCAGCATGACAACGACCCCAAACATACAGCGAAAGTCATTAAGAACTATCTTCAGCGTAAAGAAGAACAAGGAGTCCTGGAAGTGATGGTATGGCCCCCACAGAGCCCTGATCTGAACATCATCGAGTCTGTCTGGGATTACATGAAGAGAGAGAAGCAACTGAGGCTGCCTAAATCCACAGAAGAACTGTGGTTAGTTCTCCAAGATGTCTGGGCCAACCTACCTGCCGAGTACCTTCAAAAACTGTGTGCAAGTGTACCTAGAAGAATTGATGCTTGATGCTGTTTTGAAGGCAAAGGGTGGTTACACCAAATATGGATTTGATTTAGATTTTTGATTTTTCTTCTGTTCACTCACTTTGCATTTAGTTAATTGATAAATATAATCTATTAACATGTCTATTTTTGAAAGCATTCTTATTTTACAGCATTTTTTCACACCTGCCTAAAACTTTTGCACAGTACTGTATATATATATATATGGTATTAGTGTATATATATTCTAGGAAATCTAATTACTCTACATACCGGAGCAGGATACCACTTGTTCCCATGTTCCCACACTGCCAGTGCTTTTTTACCTGACAGGAATCAGTATGATCATGATGAGAGGGAAGATCATCTTCATGTAGGGCAGAGGGTACATCCCGAAGGCGCACAGGACAAGCAGCTGCAGCATCTGAAGCCCGGTGAAATAGTGAATCTTTCTCTGGGGCACTTTCCGAATATAGTGGGTAGGGGGGTAGGAAGTCTGGAGAAAAAGAAGAGTAGAGAGATCAGTTCGTTCTGAAACAAATTCATTTTGTTTACAATACTGTACACACCCTTGAGACCAGCATTTTAGAAAGAACAGCTCACCATTCAGTCCCTTTTAATTCAGATCTGATCAGAAAATACGCCTGTATTAGGACCGCCACCCTATTTAGACCAAAATGAGAATTCCAATTTGGGGATGATTACTAGTGTTCATATGGTTCCTATGGCAGGGTTAGGGTCTTCAGACTTGGATCCAGGGGTGATTATAACAGCATTTCACTTACATCGCACCTTTCGTGCCACAGCTGTTCCAAAGTGTTTTACAGACATTCATTTTATTAACTTTTTTAGCAAGCATAATTAAAACGGTCAGTCTTAGACTCTCTAATAACCCATGGCAGGGTATTCCAGAGCCCTGCTACCCAACCCGAGCCCGACGGGACCCAGCAATATTACCGTGTTTCCACGACACTGTAGCACCCTGCTGCCATGGTGCTGTCACTGTTATGAAAGCATGCCACATTGTTTCCATGATGTTTGTTAAAATCCATACCGTGCACTGGCGTATCAGCACCATGCCGTGCCAGCATCCTTTCACACCTGATACTGGCACGGCACGGTGCTGCCCACCAGAGCTCTGTTGTGTGCAAGGCTGTGTAACGGCACAAGAACGAAGATTAAAAAAAAAAAAAAAGGTTAAACAAACTCTGTGGGAGGATTACGAAATTAAAATGTTAATACAAACTTGGGGTGAATGCAACATCCAGAAACAACTAAACACTGCCGACAGGAACATACAGGTATACAATCAAATATCGCAGATATTAGGAAGTGCTGGCGTCGAAAGAAATTGTGTCCAGTGTCGTAAAAAAATAAAAGTTGATTACAGGAAATACAAAGATTAAAATCAAAAGAGCGGACAGGGTCGTAAAGTGTGTAAATACTATGATCTCATTGATGATATACTAGGACATCGTCCTATAATTACTGGTGCTGGGGCAGTCAACTCTACTCCACTGCTAGACGTGGATGTTGAAGGCATCGTTTTTGGAGTTTCGGCCAAAGACAAAACAACTGAGGACCACAGCAGCTTTGAAAGTGGTAAGTCACATTTCTGTAATTTCTAAAGTGACACAAATCGCCTTCCCCACATAATAATAATAATAATTTATGTTCTATCTTGATATAAAAAAGCATTTCTTATTATTTAAATCCATTTCTCTACATAAAAAACTTGACATTGTATTTAAGTATTATTATTGTTGTTATTGTTGTTACTATTACTATTATTATTTACAGAAGATTTGTCTTTGTTGATGGCCGACGAAGATGAGGGACTGAATAGCCGTTTTGCTTGTCAACGAAATACCTATTCCGAGTAAACATTACATTGCATTAATAATGTGTCCAGAAATGTTGATAGAGTGTTTTGACTGGAAAAGAATGTAACACAGTTTTAGTAGCAGGGGAGAGAAAAAAAAAACTTAATTAGCTACTTAGCATTTTGTGAAATCTTCAATTAAAATCCAAAACAAAAAGATACATTATGTAATTACATAATGTATTACTTCTTTCCTATACCGATGGTGTGTATATATGCCTTTGTTGTTAATATTCCATTAGAAACATACAATTGCCAATACTCGATTTACATGTTAAATTATAGAAATAATTAGTTATGGCATTGATATATACATTTCTTGTCTTTTACGAAACAAAAGACAGTTATTAATTAATTCGGTTTGCCAAAAGATGCACAAACAAATGGTGTTCAAAAATTAACAACGGTATAGCTGTATCTTGTATCGCCATATTTTGTAAACATATTGAGGAATGTCTTTATAATCCACACATTTTACTGATTATATCGACTTTCTAGTTCTGGCTCAGGTCGGGTTGTGTTATCAGTGAGTGGATTATGGCGTTTTTAATTTTAAGTGAGCATTTTTTTCTTTGTGCAAGCGCTTCCTAAAACTCACTTCCTGCTTCCCTTTTTGCCTGTCTAAAATATCATGTGAAAGTGAGGCCTGCTGTGAGTGGCAAGGACTTCTAGCGTGCACGTCAGTTAACCAAAAATGTGTACGCAGGAGAGATTTTCTACATTAAAAATATTGAGGCTGATGGAGTAAAAAAAAAAAAAAAAAACAATAAACCAGGAGAATGTGTAGCAGTGGAACGTTCAGTTGCTGGAAATGGTCAGTCTAAATCCACTGTATTCCACGATAACAGAAGTCCATTTGGCTTTGTATAATGCAAAGCTTGCAAAACATTACTGAAATATAACAGCGAAAAGATGGAAAATTCATCTCTGCTGCGGCACACTGAAAAGGGATGTATTCATCCTGTAGCTGGGCCAAGTCAGTCGTACATGATTTATTTTGTCCAAAATGATTATGCGAATTTGCAACTTAATGTGTGGCAATTTATGGTAACAAAGTTTTGAAGAAGCCTGTTGTCTTTTTTTCCTTTTTTTAAATCACTCAGTGTTGGATTATTAGGAAAGGAAGTAAATGAGATATGATTAATTGAGAGTGATTTTTTTCTTTATTTATTTACGTTTCAACTGGAAATCAGGAATACTCTACATGAAAGGTGCTTAGTTTCAATAGTGTATGTTTGGAATATATTTGTGGAGATGGTCTGGTCGTGTCGGGTATGCAAGTATTTCAAAGGTCTCAGGCTCGAGTTGGGTTCGGATTTGTTTGGTCAGGTCGGGTTCAGATCGGTTTTTAAATTTAGGCCCGAATAGACCTCTATTCCAGAGCCTTGGGAGCAAAACAGCTAAAAACCCTATCTAAATGCATCCAATATTGTATCTTTCATGAGTCATGTTTGACGACAAGTCTAGGAAAGTTTCATGAGTATCAAACTTTATAGACGTGTCCTCACCTGCTCTTTGAGGAGAAGCGCCATCCGGTCGCAAAGCTGGTTACCGTCAATGGAGGTGAGGGCGATGTAGAGGAAGAGGCCATACAAAACAGGTTTGGGAATCCACTGCAGGGGCACAGGGAGCAGGAACACAGACATGCCCAGCAGGATGTTGGCAGCCAGTGAGGTTAGTCGGGTCTCCTTCACACTGACGATCCTGACAGTGTGGTGGTGAGGGGGCAGAGCAGAGGTTAGGCTGAGGTTAGAAGTGCTGCCTCTCATACAAAGAACTAAGAACTTATCCGGGACAGTTGCTAGGATTGTGTTGCTCAACACGGGCAGCACAGAAAAGAGACTTGATTTCAGAACTGGCAGGAGCAAATAGAGGAATTTTACAGAATGGTGTGCAGTGTGTTTACATCTACTGACTACTGCATGACAAAAAAAATATTATTAATATATTATATTACTAGCACATGGGTGTTTTAAGTTCTATTTCAAAGCTATTGTGAATAGTCTATTTATACCCAGTTCAGGTAGTTATTGCACACCTACACTGTAACTGTACTGTAAGACAGATGACCATTATGCCATGTCTAGAGGTATAATTGCAATAACTGTATTTCTGTATTTCTAACAATCTTTGAATGCTAATCTTTGAATAATGTACACTTTAATAAACGCAGAGGAACACTTACGTCTCATACAGGTGTCCGTTCTCCACTCGCTGTTCCACGAAGGCCAGCTGGCGCACGTGCAGAGTGGAGTGTGGGAAGGCGGCATGCATCCATGGCAACCCCAAGACTGACATCAGAACATTGATGAGCCCTGACAACATCAGGTCCCAGTGATAGGCTGTGCCCTTCAGTAGCCTGCAGTAGAGAACAATTTCAAACAGAGTCAAAATAAGGTTCTGTTCTACAATACTACTATAACCAATACTCCTCTGCCTCATCCTCCTCTTGCTCCTACTACTTCTACTGCTGTATGGTAAAGTATGGAGGCACAAAACAAATGGAAGTATCTATACTGTTGTTTGAAATAAAGCAGTGATCTGTTTGTGGTAGTGTTGATACCAAACTGCATTTGAGAAAGGTTGATATTATATCCGTTACAAAGTTTTACCACAAATTTTCAGAGTCATTTTGCAGTTTTCCCATGCTTTTCCTGTGGTTGTACAATGTGTCTACCACAGTTTACCATGTTGTATAAAATGCTTTACCATACCTCTCCGGACTAAAATGCTCACCCATGGTTTACCATGCTTTCACGATGCTTTTATTACACTTTGCTATGCTTTTGCTATGGGACACTTTTATAAGGGATGCACAGACAGACTCAACAATTTTATTTCATGTACTGTAATATTATTTTCTGCAGGTGCTTTGGCATGACAGCTTTTGTTTAAGTTGTATTAAAATCCCTGTGAAATAATCAATAGCATTCAGCCACCAGGTGGCATGTGAGCAGTTTAAACATCCATCAAAGACACTTCAATCGCAAATATGCATAACATTTACCCAGCACTTTAAACACTCTCAAAAATAAGAAAATAATTCAGTACCTTCAGCCAACTAGCTTCTAGCTCTAGCAGACTTCTATCAAACATTAGATACCCGCTGGATCGTCTCAACTGTGAATCCACGCAAGGTGCCGGCTTTTTAATTTTGACTTGCCGTAATGAAAGCTCAGGTCACATTTCTTGAATAGCAAATACTAAACAAATACACAATTGGTCCAAATTGATTCTCAAAGCTATTTCCTCACCACAATTTCTACCAAAGCAGAAATAAACAACTTGATGTAATAATTGTGAATTTCCTGCAGATTCCTGATAGATACGATTCTGTGGCTGAGTAGCGTAGTGCAGTAGCAGTCTAAAAGCACCTCCCCATCAGCGGTGTCCCTGAGCCATTGGTTCCTACCTGTTCTCTGGCGCGTTGGTCAGTGACATCACGATGTTCTGGTCAATGAAGATGAGCACCGCCAGGAGGAATCCCAGCCCCATGGCGCTCACAACGTTCATTGGGGAGAGCAGGCGGAACGGAGCCACGTTGAACATACTACCCGTATGGAAAGTGAAGATTGGAACTGCAGGACGAGGCAGACAAGCTTTATTCAGGGGCTGCGTTTTTATTTATGTGAAATTGTTTTCTAAAACATGACAAAATTTAGTATAGTACCCCAGTGGTTTTCAACCCTGGTTCTCGGGGACCCCTGTGTCTTTCATTCAAACTGAGCTCTCAATTACTGTACTAAGCCCTTAATTGAACTAATAGTTTACTTAATTGTACCTTTTTAATAGTTCTCAGCTACTTAAAAGTGTTTAGTTAAGTAACTGAGAGCTCAGTTGGAATGAAAACCAGAAGACACAGGGGTCCCCGTGGACCGGGGTTAAAAACCACTGTAGTACACCATCAATGTGGGCAGATGGTCAGTAAATCTGTGGCACAAGTACAGCAAATATCAATGTACAGACTGTAGTCCACAAACAGTGCTAAGAGCTGGCTCACTTGATATAAGAGCAGGATTGTTCATAGACAGAGGCACTTTCCCTCTTTGTTTTCATCAGTGTTCTTGAGGATCAGCAAGGCATTTTAAGGTGGTATGGAAAAATGAGTCAAACCTTTACCACATCAAAAAATGTCTATGCAAAATGTCATTAAATTCCTTCAAGCACCTCCCAAGCTTAAATTAGCCCAACCGTTCCCACATTTATGCATTACCATGATCTAGATTATGATTCCTTCAAGAGCTTGTGCTAAGCAATGGCCAAACCCAATTCCATCACAAATATGAGCAGTTTCAACATACAGATTCTGTGCAACACCAGTTACTTGATGCAGGTGACATTTTTAAGCAATTTTCACCATTAAAATAGTTTAACACACAATACCTGAACAATCTTGATTTTAGCCACTTAACATTAACAGTTGCATGAAAAGTTGCCAGAAAAATTTGCATCTGGTGAAGCACTCCATACTAAAAGAGACGCTGCTCTCGTGCTTGGGCTCAAGGTGCAATACTCACGGTGTATATCTAAGAACAGGTAGGATCCCACGAAGGAGCACATCAGGACGGAGATGGGCAGGGCACAGTCTGACAGGACTTCTCGCACTTTGGCGTGGAGGAAGGGGCTGAAATGCAAGGGCAAGGGAAGTTCTTAGTCAATACATTCCACTGAGACTGAACCATTAAACAGTGCAGGTCCATCACACAAGGAATGTAATAATAAATTAAACTGTTTCAGGCCGAGCGGTTGCCAGAAGGATTTTCTAAACTGCTGCCATAAGATGTTAAAGAGTTCCAAAAAATATAGCGTTACATGTCCCCACTTGTGGCAACAACTGTTTAAATAACATACCTGTAATTTTTCTTTTCATTGTTGCATCCTGACAACTTTTTACACTTATAACTTTAAAGTATTGTAGTGATCTGGCTATTCATGTTGTGTTGTATTGTTTTGTGTCTATGTTCCGTGTTTTGTCTGTCCTGAGTGCCTGTGCATGGGAGTTAGTGCAGCTGTGGAGGGGTGTGTGTGATCGGGTCGTGGCTCCAGTGTGCTTGTGAATGTTGTTCAATAGCATGTCTTGTTCTGTTTAAATGTTACATGTTTTCGTTGGGTTTTGGGATATAAAGTCTCAGCTTGCACGCTGCTGTGGGCTGTGTTGTGGTGTGCTGATCTGGTGAATAAAGAATGTGATCTTGCTGCTGTTGTCTGGTTCCCGTTTCTTCCCGCCGGACGTTACAGTCTGTTTCAAAGCTCTTTTCAAAATGTCAGCTCTAGTGCACTGGGGTTTGAGATCTGTCCTCTAAATCTCTAAGTCACTGCAGGAAGAGCGATTAAAAAAAAAAAAACATAACAAGTGCTCTGGCTTTTCTGTATCGCACCAAATCATGGAGTGTTACTGCTGTGTTACCTGTTTGACAATGTGCGCTTTTCATTGTTAACATCCTGACAATTTATTACACTTATAATTTTAAAGTCTGATTGAAAGCTTTTCAAAATGTCCGCTCTAGTGCAGTGATAGTGTAAGGATTAATTATAGGTACATTATTTAAACAGTTGCAGCAACACATGGGGACGTGTAACACTAATTAAAAGCAAAATACACTTGAAAAATATTTGAGCACAGAAACGCCATTGCCATGTATTGTGTTATCTCTTTAAGGTACCCAAGGAATTGGGCGGTTATTCAGATGGTTTCTTCTGATTCAAGTATAATGAGGAAATGGACTATTTGGATGACCAGAGTCAACCTGTCAGTACATTTTTAAAAATAAGAAAATTCATTTTTTGTGGAATATATATGCCCTTTGTATCATAAAGGGTTTAAACATGATTTATAATAAGCTAATATGTACAGCTGATCCTGTCTCCTATGGTATAGAAGTGGTCCTCTTGTCCACCCGAAGTTCTCACCAGAAAACATGCTTTTAACGGCACATAAGAGTCACCTGTACATATTAATTTATAATATTAGGTTACCGTAGAATTGATCTTGACTTGAAATGCCCAGCCACTCTTCTGACTAACCTAGAGCTGAAACTGCTCTATAGTATTACATGTTAGCGTTCCTTCACCTTCTCTTGAACTGGTAGAGTGTGTATCCGAGCCACAAGGTCCCCAGCATCAGCAGCAGACTGAGGACAGCGCTCTCCCGTCCGCACAGCACTGTGTCCAGGATCCTAGAAGAGGCATTACCGCTGTACCCAGAGAAGCGTTTATCTTTCGTCACGTGCTCCGTGGTGCCATTCTCAAACTGTGGATTGTGGTAATAGTTGTGGAAAACTGAAAAAAAAGACATTAAAAAATATTACAAATGCATTTTAAGTTATGAATAACAGAATATAGGTATTTTTTGTTGTTAAATGTTCTTAGGAAATTAAGGTTGTGGAATGAACTCTTAGATGCCATTGTTTTCAGATCAGACCTACATCTCCCCTGCCCCCACCAGATTAGTTGCTTGTCCATCCTGCATCTAGACCTATTTGTTTGCTTAATTTAATTTATGACTTGTATCACAGATCTAGATTAGCACTAACCATGAACTACCAAAAGTTAAGTACACTTTAAATCCTTTAACGAGGATCCATTGGAGGGCAAGTCTGGTGCCAGCAGCCGCAGTAATTCCAGCTCCAATAGCGTATATTAAAGTTGCTGCAGTTTAAAGCTCTAGGTGAGGTTATCCAAGATTAGTAATTATCAGGGTTTATGAAACCAGCCAGTAATGTTTTATATGTTCTTCTGTTTTAAATTGGCCAGCATAAAATGCAAATGTTTTAAGAACTGTTGTATGCAAATTATGGCTAAACCAATTTTCTTTAGTGGGTGTCTCATTTCTGAATTTCAAATATCTAACTAACATCAGCATCTAACATCATTTATGGTGATGTTGACCCAAAGAGTTCTTCATTTTGTAAAGTAAATTGAACTGTTTGGTTTGTTTTTAACCACTACATGGTAGATGCAAAAGCTAAAAGCTCTGGCACAGTACCAAGGATGTTCAGTTTACTATAACCACATTTAAGCATGAAACATGAACTTGAGACATGCAACTGTGTCTGGGCTAAAGCTTTGACGGAATTTGGCTGTTTGATTGTATTTAGCCAATCATGTTCTCTCCCCATCTGGAACCTATAATTAAAAAACAGAAAGCAGCCTTACTTACTTTTAACAGTCCCTTTGACTGCATCCCCCACAAATGCAATGGAAATAAAAAGTGCAATTACTTCTTCTGTGGACCTGAAAACAACAACAACAACAACAGAAACACAGCAATCTGTAAATAACAGGACATAAAAAAGCAGTTCCAACACAAGCTTCTTTTGGGTTTCTAACAAATAGCTCAGTGGTGGAGCACTTTACAGACTGTATTGCTTCATCATTAATATCCATCCTCAGTGAGCATTCCTGCTCCTAGATAACTGACTGCTCAGCAGTCACTGCAAATGTCTTGAGTCAAAGTCAAAGGGCACTTTAAAAGGCAAGGTCAATAATCTACCCCCCTACTTCCACTGCAGATTTTATAATGGACTAACTGTGAAGGGTAAAGGGGTGGGTTCAAATCAGGCCTAGGTGACATATGTCAGCTATAGTCTCTACAATTGGGTACATGTTGCACCAGGCTCGGATGACACAGAGACCAAAATGCTTCCTTACTCTCCGAAGGCAAACTTAAGACAAGATTGTGGGGAAATATAAGCTCATACAGTCACAGTCTGCAATATCTTGTGGGATGATTTGTTTTACAAGGAAGTGAATGGTGCTGACCATGACTAGTTTCTGGGACTAGAAGACTCTGGCTGTATCTTTTGAATGTCTGCACTGACCTTACCACTCAAGGCCAGTGCTAAAGCAAATATGATGCATTTATTAATATCTCATCAGAACAAAGCTGACCAAGTTTTGTGAGGTTGTATGAAGACATATTGATCTTTATAATCTGTAGAAAGTGTCCCTTTTCTGGCAGCCATGCAACAAGTTTAATCAATCTTTGAAGTAATTCAATTGGGTGCTGTCTCTGGTGCTGAAGCCCAGTCATTCATAGTGGTTAGGTCCTGCACACAAAGTTGCATACAGAGCTGACATATACCTTTATATGCTCTATGCATAACACTTTACTGTGTCATGGCCCATTCATGTCTGTGTCACAACCAATGTAACCAAATAAAAGCAAGTCAGTACCAAAGGGTCTAATAGGGAAGCAACAGGTACGTCACAATGATTCAACACTTTCCTAGCTCCTGAATCAGGTTCCTGTGTTAAACCCTAAATTAAACAGCTGAATTTGTAGAATGACTTTCCTTAGATCAAGCTCTGCATCTGAATAGTGAGATTCGCAGGGTCATTCTGTTGTTGGATTTGAAAAATTTCAAGATACAATAGATTTCAAAATGAGATCTGGTTAAAAAAAATGCAGGTAGATCTCACTGCTTGCTGTGTAAGTACAGTTTATATGTAGCATGACTGACCGTTTGAAGAGCTTCATCACCAGGCTGACATTGAAAACAGCCCCAAGAATGAGAAAGAAGCTGTTCCACAGACCGATGCAAGCGTAGAAAGCTGGGAAGTTTATATCGTAGTCATCACAGATTCCTCGGATCACTGAAAGAGAACACCGTGGTTTACAGTCTCCATTCACCAACTTTCTCAGACCTTGTTTTACCTGCTGATTGACCATTGCTTGTTTCCTGATCGTGTGCCTGTGTACAAACCACACACACGCACGCACAAATGATAATTACCAGTGATAAACAGAGCGAGAGGAGCTGTCGTTAAGGGAATAACCAAAGGTGATCCAGCAAATAGGGAGTAGATAATTCCGCCAATGCCTTGCCCAATGATTGTCTTCTGCACGTCTGTATAGAAAATAAAAACAAAATATCATTTGGTGAACCCTCACATGATTTTTCTGTTAAACGGCAAGAGTGGGGGTGGGGGTCCTGACAGTAAAGCTACAGGAATGCACCACTATATCGTTACATCACAAGGTGTCACAAATTAATTAGATTGCTGAATTAGGCAATGAATCACCCATACTTTAAAAACAGATCAAAGAAAGCAGCTTCTCACTGGCTTTAAAATGTAGTTTATTAATATCTGAGCTGCAGACATTCATGTTAGATAAGTGCTTTCTGATCTCACTGCGCCAAGCCAATATACAGTATATATATTTGTTTACATTGCAAAACTATCAAAATAAACACGATCACATTCATTAATAAACTTTTGTTCTCATGCCAAAATTATATAAGACTAAATTCTCTCCGCTTTAAAAAGCTCTGCATAACTAAAAGCATTGCATGAGTAAAGGAAGGAGGTACAAAGATTTTAGAATTAAATCGAGATTTGTACAGAATGTTCGCACCAATTTCTCCCCGTGTGCTCTCGTCGTTCAGCGAACCAAAGGCTATTGCTGGCAGAAGGATGGCAATGTAGAGGAAGATGGCTGTTGTGATGAACTTCACGATTGTCTTGTTGTTCCCAATAATTCCTAATGGACACAACATTCAAGATCACTGATAAGATGGAACCCCATTACTGGACACTTTAAATGAAGCAAAATGTCTTGCTTTTCCTGGAGTAGATGGGCCATTCCATGAATGGTACATTTGCCACACTGATAATCAGTAATAATCAATACAAGACAAGCCTGTGTTTTTTTGTGGCAATTGGGCTATCCTATTAAACAGAGGTTTGATTAATTATCTTAAAGTCTTAGGCTTGCCAGTAGGCTGATATTGATGCAATCGAGCATCCAGCATTAGCACTGTAAGTTCTCCCATGCTTTTCACATGGTTATAATTTTAATTTACCATAGTTTGCCATGTTTTTTTAAATATGTTTTGCTATGTCGCTCTGGGCTTTACAATACTTACCTATACTTTACCATGCTTTCACTGTGTTTTATTACACGTCGCTATGCATTTATTATGGGGAAGCATTTTAACAGAATCCATCTCCCTTCTTTATCCCAGAAGGAAACATAATGGAAGCTTGCTGAGATTCAGTGGCTCTTTAAACTGATAAATACCTTCTTGTTCCTAATAAAGTGTCCACGTTCAGTTTTAAAGAATAAAGAAACTGGTTTCACCCACCGTCTGTGAAGTCTGAAGGGTAAAGAGGCAGCCGGCGACACAGGTCATCGTAAATCCCTCTCCCAGCCCTTAGGAAGTCTTGGCACTAAAAACAGAGCAACAGAGTTTATCAATACATAAAAATCCTGTTCATTCTAGTTGCAAGATGCTGAAATGGGGGGAGAAGATGTGTCTCACAATAAATTACTATTATTTCAAGATATTTATGCCACCCTTTTTTTTGCATGCCAATAATTTAAGTGAATGTTTTAATTTCCACTGAATAGCAACGTTCACACAGGTTCACAGATCTTGTTTCCAAGGCTGGTATGTGCCAATCAATAGGGATTTGTGAAGAGATTTCTTATTTTTCATTTGACAGTGCAGCTGGACTAATCCAAAACACCAAAGGTAACACCCCCACAAAGTAGTGCAACTGCTGCATAATGTTTAAGACTAAAAGACTAAGTAGCAGGGTTCTGAAAAATATACTGTTTATACAACCCCACATGTTGCTACAACTGTTTAAATAATGTACTTGTAATTTTTCTTTTCATTGTTAACATCTTGACAACATTTTACACTTATAACTTTAAAATCTGTTTCAAAGCTCTTTTCAAAATGGCCGCTCTAGTGCACTGGGATTTGAGATCTATCTAAATCACTGCAGGAAGAGCGATAAAAAAAAAAAAAAAACACAATTGCTCTGGCTTTTTTGTTTCATACCACATCATGGATCGTTATTGCTGTGTTACCTGTTTGACAATGTGGGCAATAATCCTTACACTATCAGTACACTAGAGCGGCCATTTTGAAAAGAGCTTTGAAACACAGTTTAAAGTTATGAGTCAGGATGTTAACAATGAAAAGAAAAATGACAGGCACGTTATTTAAACAGCTGTAGCAACACGTGGGGATGTGTAATGCTATATTTGTTGGAACCCCGCTAGCCAGCTAGTCAGTACCAATTCCTACAGCACAGATGGTGGTCTGGCGCCATGAAAAACTGCACTTGTTTTACCATTGTTTTAGTTTTTTTCACTCATGTCACCTGAAATCAATTCACTTGGTCCCCTGAATAGATTCTCACCCAGTTCTGAAAGTCAAGACCAGTATCCTACAATAGCTCCACTGTGCTACCCAGCTGTTATAAATGAAATACAAACATCATGTTCAATCCTAATATATAAAGTAAATTAGGTCATGCCAGCTAAAATGTTTCCTCCACCTGTGGATGATGATGATGATACACTAACTGAAAGTGTTCCACAGTAAGGTAGGTGTTGTGTGCATTCAAAAGAGGGACTGTGTAACTCACGCTCACAAGATTGTCAGAATCACTTTTTCAAACACATTTCAAGGGCTTTCTAAAAAACATTAATTAAATTGAGCAAGCCACCCCTTGGTCCACTGGACCAGAAATTACCCCACTGTGGTTTGGTGCCCTAGGTGTGCTAGCAGCTGTATGATCTGTGCCTGGGGTCCTACCCTGAGCGGCTTGTCACTGTGTGATCTGTGCCTGGGGTCCTACCCTGAGGGGCTTGTCACTGTGTGGGTCTGTGCCCGGGCTCCTACCCTGAGGGGCTTGTCACTGTGTGATCTGTGCCTGGGGTCCTACCCTGAGCGGCTTGTCACTGTGTGATCTGTGCCTGGGCTCCTACCCTGAGGGGCTTGTCACTGTGTGATCTGTGCCTGGGGTCCTACCCTGAGGGGCTTGTCACTGTGTGATCTGTGCCTGGGCTCCTACCCTGAGGGGCTTGTCACTGTGTGATCTGTGCCTGGGGTCCTACCCTGAGCGGCTTGTCACTGTGTGATCTGTGCCTGGGCTCCTACCCTGAGGGGCTTGTCACGGTGTGATCTGTGCCTGGGGTCCTACCCTGAGGGGCTTGTCACTGTGTGATCTGTGCCCGGGCTCCTACCCTGAGGGGCTTGTCACGGTGTGATCTGTGCCTGGGGTCCTACCCTGAGGGGCTTGTCACTGTGTGATCTGTGCCCGGGCTCCTACCCTGAGGGGCTTGTCACTGTGTGATCTGTGCCTGGGCTCCTACCCTGAGCGGCTTGTCACTGTGTGATCTGTGCCTGGGCTCCTACCCTGAGGGGCTTGTCACTGTGTGATCTGTGCCTGGGCTCCTACCCTGAGGGGCTTGTCACTGTGTGGGTCTGTGCCCTCTGTCTTGGTGGCAGGACCCTGGTGAGTGGCGGTGAGCTGCTGCCTCTGGTTGACCAGGGCCTCTTTGAACTCCTCATCAGTTTTGGTCTCCAGCAGTTTCTGCCGGAAGGTGATGTCAGAGAACATGGTGGCGAACGTGCGGGCCAGCTCTATTGCAGTCTTGGTGCTTTTCTGAAATAGAGAGAGGTTTGAGGGTGTGGTTAAACAAGAGAACAGAAGCTACAGTGTGGCCTCATGATACCCTCGAGGAAACTTTTCAATGGACTTTCTCTCATATATAGAGCTTCCAAAGGTTCTTTTTAGGATATAAAAAACAACCAAAAGAGGTTTCCTTTGTATGTAAATGCAGGTCTATGGACATAACATTTCCCTTATAATGTTATACCCTGTAACAGTAATAACATGAAGCTTCCAGGTTCATACTATTATAATTAAAGCTACATCAAAGTAGCTAGAGTTGTAAAACAAATGTTTTGACAAAAAGTGTATCCATACCTTAGATAAAGCTGTCACTTATCTGTGTTGTATCTGTCTATCACTGGGCCTTAATAAACTTCATACAACGACTGTAGCACAGTAACAAAATGCTGCCTTGTTTCTGTATCAGAATACATAAGAATGCACCATTTGGTTTTCATAAAACCCTACAACTTAAGTGGCTCTTGGACCCTAGACCTCCCTTTATTATTTGCCGACTTCATCAATACAACTGCCTACGATTTCTCTTACCCCACTGACCTGAAACCTTTCCACCCTGTATCTGTCTCTTTATCTGAACCTAACTAATGCAGTTATTTTACAAATATTCATTTAACATGCCTGTACATTTCTTATTGCACCTTGCACTCCATGAACAGGTGTGCAATGGCCCTCTCTGTTCTAAAGCCTCTTATGCGTGTGGGCATACTGTTACCATTTTGTGTGGTGCCAGGACCAGTATGACGTATCTGACTTCACAGCAGTTCTCCCCCCAGTTCTGAGGCCGCTCAAGTCGGGAGATGCAGACATGTCGCCTCGCAAGGTTCTTGGCGTTGCAGCTGTGGAGTGGAGCGATACAAAGCAGTAGTGACTACAGTGAACAGGACTAAACTGGACAGTGAGCTGAGTCTGCTATATTCAGTAAACACTAAAATTGATGGATTGCTGTAACCCCACTCAGTTCTAAATACAATAGCTTGCATATATTGGAAACCCATCAAGATTAGCGGATTGAACACCATGGGCCCAAAAATTATCTTTGTTATCACTGCCTTTATTTTACCAAAGTGCAATTTGCACCCATTTTTGTAAAAGAAAAATACAAAAAATAGCTCAGGCGTCAGTGCAGGAATAAAAAATAAGTGTTTCTGAAGATACATCCCCAGCTGGGCAATCGACTAATTGCTCAGCTGCAGTTTTACTTACACAATGCAGAGCCAGGACTGCTGGTACTGAATCCCTGTGGCTGTAGCTGTCACGCCTTGAATGGTTTCTGACAGGAGATGGACTGTTGGAAAAAGATTCATAAATAAAGAGAAGGTCATATCAGCTCACTATTAGGTTAACCATGGGGCAGGCAACCTGTAGATTGGTAGACGTTTCAGAATTTATTTTAATAGCCAAATGTGGCTTTTAGGCATACAACAAAAAAAAATAAACCAGAGAGGCAAACATAGCAGAAATTAGTCCATAGGATGTGCATTGAGCCTGTCTGGAATAATGGGCCATTTTCAGTTCCATTATCATACAGTAATTAACCTGGGGCTGTCCATTTGATCAGTGGAAATGTACTAAGTGTCTTCTATAGCACTGATTAAAACACGTGGGTATTTTCACCCATGTCTCCCTCTGGCAGAAACCAACATTCTCAGCTATAACTGGTGCCTTTATTCCACAAGTCTGTCAATGCTGTATTTGGTCAATCCAATGGTCATCAAGAATTACTTATTATAAGTACCTGCAGCTCAATCTTCTGTATGATTTTTAACAATGTGAAAAAGTGGAAAAGTGAAACCTTGATTTGTCACCTTACTTAGGTTAATGTATGAATTGCAGTATGAAATCCCATACAAGCTTGTCTCTTTTCAAAAGGTTGCTGTTTCCTGGATGAAATCCCTGAATGAAATCAAACCACTGAAAACATTCTCTGAACCCCTACGTGCCGGATCACTAATTTCGGTGGACCTTGCACTGGCTTCTTCCCCTTCTTCCGGGGATGACCACTCCTCCCTTTCTTCTTCTTCAGCGCCAGTGGCATAAGGGACCCATGCACGATGTTGCACATGGTGGAGTGCCCGTTCCTGCCACAGGCGAAGCACCACTCTTCCCCTCTTTGGAAGGTGTCCTGGTCTGCCTGTGGCAATGGTGCAGCCTTCAGGCAGATCCACTCCACCATGGTCTCCACCTCACCCCGATCAAAGGCCTTTACAAAAAGGGAGTCTTCATAGGGGCACAAGCAAGGCACAATGGAGTCCCTTCGCCTTTCAGCTGCGCTGGTGGTCATGCCACCACTCCATGTACTCCCCCACTTTCATTTTCTCCATTTCAAAAAAACACACAAAAAATGTTTTTTAAAAAAATCGCAATACTTCTCCTGGCCTAAGTCTATGGAGGCGCTGTTATCCCACGTTCTGACACTATGAACACCCCCAACCTCGTTCAGCCAAACCTGCAGGTTTTTATACATGTTACTGTCTCCAGATTAGTAATAAATTAATCATCTTTAAACAGTCACATTCTGCACGGGTTTAGCTGGATGGGGAATTTTAACCTCATTCATGCTGTAAAACAACAATTACAAAACATTGTGTAAAACACAAAACCATACATTTACATAATAATAGTACAAAATAATACAAAATAAACAAAATACACACAGGGGCAGGGTGTACCCCATCACATCCCTAGATGCCAGTTTTGATGATACACTTAAAAAACGCATACCCAGTAAACGCGTCTACCAGCGCATATTTTGAAGTGGCGAGGACAAGATCGAGAGGAGGCTTGTACTTGACAGTAAGTAGACCACACGACATCACTTATTTATTTGTTTGCTTGCTTACAGTGGTGGCCACATTTATTGCATCACCCCATCATCTTTACGATTACTGCTTTATGATCACCATATAGTTCGTTTTCTATAGACCTTTTTTATTGTTAAGTTGGTATTCGTGGTTATATTGACTTCTATAACTTTTGTATGTAGATATGATTTTCTCTTCATAATGCTAAATTATTGAAAGTCAGGAAATATACTGCCAAAATGAAAATCATTTATTTAATTATTTGCTTTACAGTGCTAGACACATTTATTGCAGTATCCCAATATAGTTTGCTTTGTCACCATTTATGGTTCATTTTTCTATATACATGTACATTTTTGTTGTTGTTATAGTTAGTTTTTCTATAGACTTTTTTCATTTTATTTGCTATTCGTGGTTTTATTTAATTTTATAATGTTTATAATATAAATATGATTTTTCTCTTCAGAATGAAAATTATTGAATAATTAATAAAAGCAACTGCATTTTTTACTTGTATTTATGCATATATTTTAAGGTTAAAAGTTTTTCCATACGATTTGGCAATGTACTTTATGATACTTTGCTTAGTCTGGACTACTTCCATAAAACAGCTGAAATTAGGGCTGTTTTAAGGCATTTTGTCATACAGACGTTGACTCGGACAAAATCTTGTAGACCCTCAATGGTAGAAGATATTTAAAATCCGATTTTTTATTTGAAATCCTCAGAAAATTTTGCAGCTGTAACAGCCTATATTTTTTCTATACGTAACTTAGAAAGGGGTCAAAATTGGCAGTTTTTAAAAATATTATTTATTATTATACATTTCGTTATGAATTTTTTGGGGGGCTCGGCTTAAAATATAAAATAAATATATAATACATACCACAACAAAATGCATTATATCATTGGAAACTGCTACGCAAGGCCTTTCTGTGGATATACTGAGTTTTAATTTCTGATTTGAGGTTGCCAAACTACAAGCGCTAAACCACAAAGTAGTCATGTTCATGCCCATATATGGTCATTCTGTTTAGGCAGGAAAGGGTTAAAATGAAGGCTTCACACCTGTGGTAAAAAAAAATGTGAACACCATATATGCTTTCCAAGAAGATCATTTGTACCATGAGGGTCTATACTGAACTGATCTCAATGACGGCAGATCTAAAACACTTTTCAAATCTTGAAACAGGAGCCACCCCATTCACAAGAACAGACAGACAGACTGAAGAAAATCACATGCACTGCCAGCTGAGGTTGTTATTTTTAACCTTGATACACAAAGGGCCTGACTATAAGGACATACCCTAGATCAGTCAAATACACCCCAAAGTCTGGATTATGCCACCTTTGGTCACTGCATTAATAACTAAGATATGTTTTGTCTCTGTTATACTTTATCATGCAGTACATGTATGTTTTGTATTGTCAGGGCAACTTTTCATACAGAAGCTGGAATTGCCCACAATTCCAGCAGGCTCACCATTGCCCTCTTGTGGCCTCCCTGCATCTGTGAACAGCATGCTCATGACGCTGTCAAAGTTGCAGTCGGGTTCGTTGCTGTCCTGGGCCACGTGCTGCAGCATCTCCCTGAGCATATCGTCCAGCGAGGCGGCTGTCTCGTCCAGGAGGATACTGGCTCGGGCCAGGAAGCCGTCCAGGTCGCGATGAGCGCGGATCTCCTCCTCGAAGTTCATGAGCTTCACATACTGTACAGGGGAGACACGAGGCAAGGCCAACCTCTCATCACTCAAAATGTGAGATTCACACCATTTGGTCTTAAAAGGAAAGCAGGTTCAACTGACATTTTCTTAGTTTTTTTTTCTGTCTCCTTACCTTTTTATGATGTTTGCCAGTATTCTGAGTAACAAGCTCTGATAGTAGTCAAGTTGCATTGAACACAGAAAAGGCACATGTGTGCATTTAGAAAACCATACAATTGAAGAGACAACCTTGAAGAATGCAAGACAACGGAGTGGAACTTTATAAGACATTGTTATGCAAGACCAATGTATATTAAGTAGCATGTAGTATTAACTAGCATATATGACGCTCCTTTTTTATTTCACTGTCAGACTCAAGTTCAGGAAGGCTGTGGATTGGGAAAAGAACCCTAAACAGTATGTGGCATGAAGAATTTCTCCATTACAGATTATCTTAAAGAAACACTTCAGCTAGTGCCTTATTGTTTCAAATGAAACAATAGTTGTTTTGTATAATATTTACTTGTTTTTGTATAATATTTCCCTTAAAGTCCATGTTTACAGGCAGTATCTGAAACATTTGTCTGCTTGAGTTTTAAGATTGATCTTGCATGTAGAATATAAAGTCAACACGACTTAACTAAGTTATCGAAACTGGTGGATCATAAAGCTATGAAAGCACAAATTGAATTGAATTGGTGTCTGCTTTCATAACCTAAATGGCAATGGATCTTGCATGTAGTTTATAAGGAGTTCAATATCCACAAATTGAACAGCTGGAAGTATTGTAATCACAAGTTAGATGCCATGGATACTGAGAAGAAAAGTGTTGGTACTGGTCTATAGAACGGATAAACAGGAATTAAACCAGAGCTGAACGTTTTGGAACAGGACATTTAGAATGACCTCAGTCGCTATCTGTGTACCTTTCAAATAGTTTGTTACAAGGATGCTGTGAACTGATGGATGAGAATAGAGGGAGGGTGGAAAGACTTGCTGTCAAATTGTAAAGATTTTCTTCCAGTTTATGTTAATAAATTAAATATCTGCAACAGCAAGCTGTAAAAGAAAGCACTATTGAGGCACTAGAACATCTTCAAAATGATAAAGCAGTTACCTTTTTTGATGTATGCAGTAACACGCAACCTGCATCATCAGTATCTGCTGGAAAAAACACAACAGAGACACGAGTCAATGATACAGTTTCACCAACACTGCACACAATCAGTTTGTGGGATTTTAATAACAGTTCTACACTAAGGTGGATTCAAGCTCTGATTAGACCTGACTGTGCTAATGCTAAAAACATAATGTGCATAATAACATAAATGTCACCTGTATGTTTTTTTTTTTTGTAACTGATAAGGGATGAATTGAAAAACATAAAGAAATGTTAAAAATAAGCACATGAATCTATGTAAATGTAACCCGGAGACTTTGTACACAGCAAGTGAGAGTCTTAACCACAATACAATAGGACAGGGCCCGTCTGCATTCGTGGTTCTAGAGCTTTTAACCTCATCTTATCCTATCGACAGAGGTCTGGATAGAATCCGTAATGGCAGTGTATCACACAACACTACATAAAGTATTCCATTCTGCCATATGTAAAAAAAAATCTGTGGTTTCCGACAACCCCCACAGCGTGCGTGAATGGAGAATGATTGTGTTGTATTGATTGTGATTGACATTAATGTCAATGCAGGATACAGTTTCAACGTACTGGTACTAGGTAGCACATGAAAACTTGTGGGAGGTGGGTGCAAAGCAGTGAACCTCAGCACATGGAAAGGGATTATAAAAACTGGGCGGTTTGCGTGTCACCTCAAAAACCTCACACATATTCAGCTGCAGGAACGGCAACTGAAGTTTAGGAGATTAGGAGAGTATAATGTAATTTATCAAAATTACAGTGTAACCCTTTATACAGCCAGTAGTGGATCACATTTGCCCCACAATGCCATTCCACTTCTCTCATTCTCTTTATAAGGCGGAACACAAATAGTACGGTCTGGTAACTATGGCTCCTGAATATAGCGTTTTAAAGGACAGCACTGTAAAGCAGTTAGAGCACTGAAAATGTTTTTAATTAACACTCACTGCGCTTTCACTTTTTTCATGAAAGTAAATGTTAATAACCCTAGATAAATTGACATGGTAGAAGGGATTCTTGGAATACTATTGCTAACAATGGAAAAATTTGTTACCAAAGCTCTGTATCCAGGAAATCCCTCATACCTCTAATCCTCCCTGTTATTAACTCTCTAGAACACAATCAGCCTGCCTGCTTGTCCTTGCAGCAGAGGAAACCCTTTGAAAAGCCAGGTCCCGTGAGCTGAAACCCAAAGCACTATAATAAGAGGCTGTCAGATGTTGAGCGAGGGTCAGCATTGAGCCGGCAGACATTTAGAAGAAAGGCAGTGTTGACATGAGGAAGCCGAGCCCCATTGTGTGGCGACTGATCCCCATTCCACCCCAGGGACCACATATTGCTGGATTCATACTGGGAGCCCCCGGACCCAGCGACAGTCAACCCCCTCACATAGTCCTGGCACAGCACAGCCAGACAGCCCAGAATAGATTGCCTTTTGCTTTTAAAGACTGCGGGAGAAAGTGCTGGAGAGCCATAAAATTGAGTGTTTTTGTTTTTCATTATGAAGGTGCAATATTGTATGATGACCCTCCCAGCAAGTTAACATAATTTTATTTTTGTGGGACACATATGATTCTTGTACCTTAAAGAGTTGTGTAATTCCGTCTTTAAAAATAAGTTAAACAATTTACTATTGAAACGGTGGAGGTATTCAGATCTGTCCGTGTTTAGATCAATTGAATAGAATCCATAGTCTGCTTTTTCAAGTATTCTGACATTTGGGGAGTTTCCATGTGTGGTTATTTACACATGAAGTGGAGATGTGCGTGTACGTTTGGTAGAACAGCTCGAGAGGATCAGGTTTGTGGCCAAAAATAACAGCCACAGAGAGGGATAGGGTAAATCTCATTTACTCGTGAGCATGACTTAAAACACGGGAAATCCACACCCATTTTCACATGGAAAAATTGGAGAAACCCACAATTCATGTGAAAACGTCCACTGCTCCCAATCCAGACAGCCTTGGGAGCATACAAAGGTGTATTGCACAGATCTCTATAATCCTACGTCTCTGCCGGTTTTCAGCCATGGTGATCTGCAGTAGCTGGGTTGGACAGTTTCATTATATACCTCTGGGTTAATTATTTTCTTTTTTATTTAATTAATAAGTCGTGTGATAAATTAGTTGTAATATTATTCACTACTAACAATATGCCACCCCACCAATGGACATTTGAAAAACTATTTGGGCAAGAGCAGCAAAACACATTTTTCGGTAGGTACCATCTTTGTTCGGACCAATTGGTTTGCACAATGTAAGAGCTATACTATATACACACACACTTGCTTGTTGACTCACCAGTGCCCCCTTGCTTGGCTTCGACGTTGATGAAGAAGCGGACGTTGTCCTCGGTGGCAATGGGTGTATCCGGACCTTCCTCTCGGCTCTCACAGACATTGTCTGGGTCGCCCTCCTGTAACGCTGTAAAGAACCGCGGTAAAACACACAGTGATGAGAGACACAGAAATAAGACACACAAACAGCTACGCATATACAGCCTTAGCCTTGAATGCAACATTAACACACAGGAAAGTATGCATAACTTCAAAAGCTCAATCAACTATTACAAACTAACAGCTGGTTTCATAGCCCCCGATTAGAACAATGTTAACTTTGGTAAGGTAGTCCAAGATTCGTGAAACCAGCTATAAGTCAAGTAGACAAATGTTTCAGCTAGTGCTTTTTTCAGGGAACACTTTTCAAAAACATTATTGCAAACTGAAGAAGGCACTTACAGAAACCTGTGTCTGCTTGATGCCATTTCTTATAATTTTACCTTAACACACAGTAATCTGCAGATACATGTTTTTTATTCACATTTAAAGCCTGCAAACTTATTTTATAGGTTAATAAAAAAAGACATGCAAACAGGTTTTGGAATAGTTGCATATATCCAGCTGATTTGTTTAAGGGTTGTCATTTAACACTGCAGATCTTGACAAATATGTAAACTGCAAAAAATACAAGATTATAAACTATCAAATATGTCAACACCTGACATCCATTCCCACCATGTCTCTTAGGTTTTTCATTGGGGATGAGCCTTGCTCTGCTGTAACCCTAAACATATTTCTACTTCTTCTTGTATACTGCAAAATTGTCACTTTCTTTTCACTACTGAGCACTGAAAATGTGATTCACATTGTGTATTTTAGTTTTTAAATAAAAGGTTATGTCTTTATCTGGTTAAAAATAATCTTAGTAATGACATTCAATATGTTAATTAGTGTGTTTTTCACAGTATACAGGACAGTCCTGCTATATATATATATATATATATATATATATATATATATATATAAAAATATACTGTATATATATATGTAGTTTTTAAATGATTGTGTTGGATTTTTACACATTTTTAGTGCTGTGGCTGGTTTCACCATATGCAACATATAAAACTACTTAAAACAACAGGGATTATTTCCCTGTGCAGTATTACATTATTGGTAACACTTTACATTGAGTTTCTAATTACTCTATTTACATGATAGTTACTTTGTAAATATATGTGTACTTACACATAATTACAATGTTATTATGCATAGTTACAATGTACTAAATGTGTCATTTCTTTTGCATTATATAACCCTCATCCTAACCCTTTTCTGATACAATTGTGTACTTACATATGTCGTGCAAAACAATGTACACATAAGTACATTGTAATTATGTGTAAGTATACATGTAATTAGAGACACAAAAATGTTACTAAATTATTTGTGTATTAAAAATGTACATAACACAAGATGATCACATTAAAGTGAATTCACCTGTCACATCCAAAATATCCCCTGTGGTCCCTTACAGTACATGCATACCCATGTTAAGTTGCCTATCTGAGCTATACTTTATTATACATATGTTTTTATGATTTGCAATGATTTCTGAATATTTCTGATTCAAAATATCGATATGTTGAAGAATCTCGATGCCCCAGTGTACTGTTAATGCCAATACTGTACAAGGCTATAAAGACTAAGATTATTCAAAGTTTACTTACCCATCTCTTGGAAAAGGTATCCATTCTTGGACATACCTGAAGGAGAAACTTCTGAAATAAAATAAATAAATAAAACAAGAAAACAAATTAGACAAAAATCTGATCAAGCAACTTAGTAGACAGCGTCTGCTTTATAAACTTGGCAGATCTACAGTGCACTGCTCACGGAATGACAGACACACGCATTCATTTTATAAAACAATGAAAATACATTAAATAAACAATTGCCGGCACTAATGGACAAAAGATGTTTATTGTGGGATTTCACTCACGGCTCCCACGCCCCGTTCCAAACCGTAATGAAATACTGTTTTAGTTTTTTCAGATTTCTGGCCAAAATCAAAGTGGCTACTGGGACTAAAATAGAGCTCTGGCCACCAGCTACCAGGTAAATGAGTTTAAAAATACCTCTATATATTTTGAATCACTATCCAGCACATTCCAAGATTTTCTGACCAGTGTTGTAATGCCAGCAAAGGCTTGTAGGCAATAATATGCAATAATGTTTCGTTGTGTTTTATCTCTAAAACTGCAAAACGGCAGCTAGCGGACTTGAATGCTATATATCCTCCAGTGATTAGTTACACAAGACCACCCTCTGTACAGTACTCACACTTGAATTCCTTAAGCAGGCATGTATTACAGAATGAAGAGAAACGCCCTGGGGATGGTCATATCAAAGCTGGCACAGTGCCTGATTTTCTTTTTTTTTTCAGGAGTCCCTGGGCAAGAGGTTGAAGTAGAGAGAGCAAGGATCAGGACCAGAGGACACAGTTGGAAATTAAGTGGAGGTAGACTTAGGACAGAGGGGAGGAGACCCTTCTTCACACAAAGAGTGGTGAGGGTATGGAATGAGCTACCGATAATTTAAGACCCAACCTGACAAAGTTTTGAGATCAAACAGCTACTAGGAACCGAGTGGGCTTAGATGGGCTGGATGTTCTCACGATCAGGGCTGTTCTCTGATTGGATTTGCTCTGCTGGTAGTGTTTGTTGGGTTGCTGTGGCCATCATTCTAGCAGCCTTGCATTCCAGCTAGCTTTACAATACTTCAAAGGGTCTTACAATTTGCTTCATTCCAGGTTACCGCAATGCTTTCATTGTACACAACATAATACACAATAGCGCCACACACTCCAGAATTAGTTGCAACTATTTGTGGTACTACAGCAGCTGGTTTCAAAATGTTAGCTCTAGTCTGCGGTTCAAGGGGACTGTACGGAATGGTTTCTAGCCATGTTGTTGATGCTGAATTTAATGCTGAAGAACTGTCTACCATAAAAATCCTACCAGGTAGCAAGCAATTCACGAGGTACTGGGTTTGTTTTCTGTACATTGTAATCTATAAATTGTAATTAATTTATAGCATTGGTTAATCACAACTTTAAACATCAAAACAGTGTTACCTGAAGCCACATTGATGTGCCCCACTCTACCTGTCCAACCTGAAGCTACTCTGGTGACAGAAACAGCTAAACCACATGAACCAGACACCCTAGCCACTCGGCCTGTTGTTTCCATGGGATCGAGATCGTAGAGACCATGCAATCTCTTCTATCTGAGTACTCCAAGGTTCTGGTAACAGACATAGACATATACACCCCCCTCCCCAGCCTGGCTGCTAGGAGATTAAAGGCAGGACATCTACTCAAAACAATATGCCTGTTGTGTCTTGTGCAGACAAACACACAGTAGCCTTGAAACATTAGCACTTAGCTTATATAAATTCAATGTTTCAATGCTGCAGTACTGCGTTACAAATTACAAATGTATTTATTTAACTAGGATAACCCTTGTTATGTACATCTCATTTCCAAAGGTGTCCCGGCAGAGTCTGAGAGTGAATACTATCTACTGTACTTTAACTAGAGCTCCAATTGGGGCTGTACCGTATTTTAGAAGCTTTAGTAGTACTTGGAAAATCTTGTATTCAACTAAATCAAAGGATTTTGTTTAGTCAATCAATACACAGTGTAGTGCTCCAATTAACCTTAATCCATGACTAACAGAATACTGTGTGTTGCGTTTAGCAGGGCATTTGAGAAGGAATGTTGAGGACCCAAAGACAGATAAAGTTTGAAATAATAGACTAAATAAGCTTAAAAAAGGGTTAGAAATTTTACAATCCACATTTTTTTATATAGTTTAGCTTCATTGCTGTTAAGGCCAACATATTTAATACAGTAATGTATTTATTACAAGTGACCTTTTAAAATGCTTTTGGGGTCTATTTGTGTTGTGTTTACTGAATTTACATCACTCACACAGAGAGCTAACCAGTAGGATTCATATTGAGTTAAAGAGCAGATGAGTTTAGATCTGTTCTGTCTAGATCATTAATACCGATTCCTGCATGTTTATTATTCAGAAAATTCTATTAATATCTGGCATCGTGAAATCCATTTAAAAATATGTTTATACAATCAACCTGTAATTTATTAATTAGGTCTACTGTTATGCAATCAATAAAAACCACTCACAATGATTGTAAGGGAACATGTGACTGTTATTTAAAGCTATTTTTTTAACAGAGAATAAACACCTGTTAATTGATTTCAATTAGAACCAAACAATTAATTAAATTCAAGATGCCCTATTTCGAATTGTAACAGTATAAAACTAGCATGGAAAATCTTGTAATGGAAGAAACAAGCAGTTCAATTACTTTTCAGAGTCATTGTTTATTTTAAAACCAATAAAATAAATGTATTCTTCTGGAAATGTGTTTTGTTCACAGTTTTAACCCCTCACGGTCCACAAGGAATTGAGCGGTTGTTCAAACCAGGGGTGTCACTTGACAAAAGACTTGGGGGGATGCATTTAGGGGCCCCCTCTCCATATTAATAAAACTCTGCAACAAACCTTTAAAAAACAAGCCTCTGGCATTGCATGAATAGACCTAGTGAAGCAGCGGGTATCGTCTAGGTTTCATTTTTGCAAAGATATCAACCAGGACATCAAAATCAAGTTTTTTTTTTTTTTTACCAATGATCTTTCAGTTGCCATTACAAACAGATCACTCAGACAAAGATTGGTCATGTAAGTTCGTGAACAGGTTTTAACCAAACTTAAAACAGAACAGACGCTCCTTGTTGCAGTGATTACTGGAAGAGTGATGACTACCTTGATGATTTTTAGTAATATAGAAATATAAGTAATAGCAAGTATCCTTTTAGAATTGTACCAGCTCAAAAAGAGAATAAAAACTACCAGTGGTGTGAGTTTAGGATTTCGTTCCCCTCTTCAACTCAGTAACTTCATCAGTAGTCCCTCGCTAAACTGGACATGTCTGGAGACATGAGTTGTCTGATATAAAAAAATAATAATAATAATAATAATTGTAATAAATCTGTACAGTAGGCCTATACACAAATCAAATGAATACCTGTAGTGCACTTTCTTTTTACTTTAGCCTATCGGTAACACACAATAAATCACGCTGCTGCATTTTACACATTACTGCAAGCTGGAAAAAAGAAAAGAAAAAAGGGGAGATCTGAAAAGTTTCACTGCACTGCATGCATACAGTTTAGTTTAGTTTAGTTTAGTGAAAATGAAATGTTTCAGTGCTAAAGGCTGCTTTACTCATATTTCCAATTTTATTTCTGTCTGTGTGTGGGGTCCTCCTCTGGCGCTGGGGCCCCGGGCGCTTACCCGTGTTGCCTGGGTGCTGACGCCAGCTCTGGCTATTATTTTGCTATTTGCTTACTTGCTGTGATGTGATAGATCTTATAAGCTAAGCACTTTTACTGACAAGTTCCGAAAACACATCTTAAACACTTGAACAGAATTATTAGTAAAATGCACCTTTCTCTTTTGCTTTTTGTAACAAAACATACACAACAGCTGCTATCATTCAGTTTGAATTTCAGCAAATGCAAATTATCACAATACTTTGGGAGAGGCTGTTGCTATAGCATTTGTTTAGGCAGAACAGTTTTAAAACATAGTAGCATTGCAGCTTTTGGCAAGAAAAAAGAGAATGTTTCATTAAAAATGTTACATTACTAGTCCCTGCACCTTCAATGTCCCGAAGCAACACTTTCCTTTAAGCCTTTTAACTTCTCACAGAAACTACCATTTGGGGGGCCCCTGGCAAGCTTGGGAGAGGCAGCCACCCCTGTCGGCACACCCACCCCCACCCCAAAAGACACCCCTGGTTCAAATGGTTTCTTCTGAAAATCCATTTGAGAATGACTCAAGTATCACAAGGTAACTGACCATTTGAAGGACCAGATGCAATCTGTCAGTAAGTTTTAAACCCTGTTTCGTGCACCTCATTGCAAAAATAAGAAATGATCATTTAATTTGTGGAAATGTCTCTTGTATCTTAAAGGGTTAAGCACTCTCCATGTGTTTGTGCTCTTGTTTAGTAGAATGTGAATGTGAAATCGGAGTGAATTATAGACTGGAATAAATGTTTGTTAAATATGCCCAGTTGTTTTTCTGTAATGTTTCGGTTTGGTCTGAAAGCCTACCAGTCACTTGGCAATTTTGATTTTTAAGGAATTTAAATAATGAACAAGTCAATGATGTCACCTACGGGAGATGTATTTTTTTCCCCCTGGTGTTCCAAATACAATAAACAATTGAGTGTCTGTTTATAAATGTGTGGTGGCTACTCTAATCAAGTTGACTGTGTATTTCTTGCGCACTCTTTGCAAAGAGTGCAAGTGAAAATGCACACTCAACATAATTAAAAGTAACCACCAAACACTTATAAACATATTACAAATCATTAAATCTACTTAAAAAAATATAAAAAGCTGATATTAACATGTTATCTGTATATATAGAACCTATTGTGGTTTTAAATCATTTGGAATTTGAGATGCTGAGTGTGAAATTATGCATACTGTACTTTCCGCTGTATGTATTAAGTGTACAGTAATTGCTGCTAATAGGTTCCAATGGGGGCATGACATAATGTTCACTTAAGAGATCTGGAAAATATGTTCCAGTCTAATATAGAAAAATAATTTGATTTAAAAAGTTTTCTTGAATGACTTAAGGGAGATTCATATCAGCTGTCACATGATGTGTTTGGATAAGGGCGTCTGCTAAGAAAGAAAGAAATAATAATAATAATAATAATAATAATAATAATAATAATAATAATAATAATAATAATAATAATAATCTAAAGACTTAAGACCTGCTCCAATGAAGTTGCAATTACATAGAATTAATACAGGATATTTGTTATGATTTAATATTGATGAATTGTATTTCAACATAAAACAGCTTCAGAATTCAGGGAACACCTTGGGGAAATAATCCTGTTGTCTCTTTCCTGGCCCCCTGTGAGAATTAGGTTAAACATCCCTCCTCATTCTTACTAGCTGCAGATCCAGGTGTGAAAGGGTGAGGAGAGGTGGCAAAGGAAGGTAATTTACAAAGCATGTGAAGAGAGCTATGGATGATGTACTTACAGTATATAAGATATGCTGTAGTCCACTACTGGGAACTACAGTACTGTGCACTGCATACTTTTACTCTCTTTTCAACTGAGTGGCAATAGCTACATTCAGTAAATAAGCAGCATTTATTGCTCATTCCCATATATAAGTAGTAATTAAACATCAGCCACCAGCATTGTAGCTATTTATAGAAAGTGTATTGCAGCTAAAATTTAAGCTAACCCTGCGTATTTTGTTTGTCACTGTAATAATAAAGTGCAGATGCAGCCATGTTTTGTTATCAAGCCTTATCAGTTTTTCAGGAAATGTGTAGTATTGTACAGTATGTACACAAGGTCAGCTGCTGGCAGCATGGATTCAGGTTCTCTCGCATGATGAGCACTGAAATTGGGACACCTTCCCAGAACTTTAAAAGCTGCTTACTGTAACTGAGTAAGAAACCACTTTACCAACACATTTTAAAGGGGTGCTAATTAATTTGCTTTACCATACCTCTCTGTGCCTTACAATGCTTTATTACACTTTGCTATGCTTTTACTATGGAAAACATTTATAAGAGTAACTGCAATGGTGGATTAGCAATCAAACAACGTGGCCTACAAAGTTAATCTATACGTAACAATTAAAAAAAAAAAAGGAAAGGAAAAAAGAAAGTGAAGAAATAAAAGATTCTCACCACAATTAAAGCTAATTAGAGGTTAGAAAATGGAGTTTGAAGCATTGTTTAGCAATTGTAGCAAAGATGCTTTGCAACATGAGATGCTAAATTTCAGCTTAGCATGCTATATGACGCACAGCGTTTTGATCATTTTCAGCCCGTTCCTATGTGAACTTTCTTTAGCAATTACTGTTTTATATTGTGTGCAAACAGATTAGTGTAACAACAGATTATACATAAACACCGAGGGCATTTTTTATAACCCACAGAGATCTTCTACTGTAAATCAAATGTGAGCACATTTCCCTTAGTTCTTTCACAGCAACGCAAATACATAAAAGGGCTTTGTGTCACAGATCTACAGTGTAACTAATCATTGCGTTGTAGATAAGTGTAGTGATGAGCTACAAGGGACTGGAGTTCTGAGAAACATAGAAGCAAGAAGCAGGATATGAAATGAAAGCCACTTGAAGAGCTATTACAGTTTTTTGTGGAAAAGCAGAAGATAAGTGAGAATGATACTGTAGATCTCAAGGAGCTATCCCTGAGGACAAAGTAGGCCCTTATATTACTGAAAAATATGGTTTCAAAAATATCCTACATTAAAGTGCTGTATGTGGCACGAAATATCCTACATTAAGGTACTGTATGTGGCACGAAATATCCTACATTAAGGTACTGTATGTGGCACGAAATATCCTACATTAAGGTACTGTATGTGGCACGAAATATCCTACATTAAGGTACTGTATGTGGCACGAAATATCCTACATTAAAGTACTGTATGTGGCACGAAATATCCTACATTAAGGTACTGTATGTGGCACGAAATATCCTGCATTAAGGTACTGTATGTGGCAGGAAATATCCTACATTAAGGTACTGTATGTGGCACTAGAAGCAAGATATTAAAGCATGTGTATTGCAGCATACAAGGTATTTTAGGCACTCCTGTGTCTTGTAGAAGTTAAAGTCAGAGGATGATGCCTCCAGTGTAAAACTTCCCCTTTTCTCTCTCTGCGAAACTGATACTTGCATGTTATAGTCCTGAATTAATCTTTAATTTGGGACTTGCTCATTTCTTGGGACACACACACACATGCACGCATGCATGCACGCACACACGCACGCACACATACACACACACACACACACACACACACAAACATCCACCCAAAGATAACACCCATATAATTTATTTTTTCTTTTTGTTTTTAAAATCTTACTAAACAATCTGGAACAATCAATGAGAATGTACAGTTTATTCCAGCAACTGCAGCTGCCCCTTCCCCTCCCTTTGATGCAATACCAAGCTTCGCCTTAAAAGTCGCCATTAACTGAAACAGATTTCTAACTAAATAACTGTTATACATTATGAAACCACATTTGTCTTGTCAAAATTAACCGCATTATTTTTTTTAACCAGCATTATTTAAAAATCTACTAGCATTCACGTAAATGCACCCCTTTCTAATCTGTGATGATTCGACTGCTTGTTTCAATGCACAGTAAAAAAAAAAACAGAAATGTAATCTGGCTGTCCCAACCTTTTCGCTCTGCATAAACGTAGCACATTGCATTGAATATTCCTAACTCTGTTGGAATGACTAAATTAAAACAAAAAAACATTAAAACCATAGCTTTAGTACTTTTCATTTTCAACAATATAATATGTGTGCTACAGTGTTGCCAGGGATAGGAATACCCCTATTACAGTATCTAGTAATAGAAGTGAAACAAAAAGAGGCTGTATTTCTAGCTTGACTTGTGAACTGTACCGTAGTGTGAATGATCTACTACAGCTCCATGTTATTACATGGGTTTATTCAACCAGGTTTAATATCTCACAAGACTATATGCCAAAAGGAAATTCTCTTAACACTACTTCTGGAAACACTCTCCAATCATTTTTTAATTTTTCAAATTGCTTCCCTCCCACTTTGCATTCCGATGTACATCGAGCGATGTTGCATTAGAAATGTTGCGGGGACCAGCACTGGTATTTACATTTACTGGATCCGAAGACAACCCAAAGCCCCAGTGCATTATTTGTCAGAAGTTTTTGTCATACGACTCTTAAACCATCATTTATCTACAAAACATTCACAATGTGAAAAAATAACCTTTTTAAACAAAAGAAATGGGAACTTTGCCTTCAGCAACTTTCAATGAGCAAAATGACAACATTGCTTGATGAACTGACAGCAAAGATTCAAGCCCAGGAATCTCATTAAGTTATGTACATGATATAAATACTTTACTTTCTATCTGCACTTATACATATAAGCCTACAAATTAGTTTCAAATTAGTTTCTGTGGGAAAAATCCAAACACCAAGGTTGGGAACCACTGCTCTAGAGACTTTAATACCCAACATCGCAAAGCATGTAATAATTGAATAAACAGCTGGCTGTCTTTAGTAACCCAGTATAGAAAGAAATAGGTTTCTGCCTCTCTGTTGTCTTTCTATGGGTAGGTTAATCAACAGCATGATGGCTCTAGAGGATCTGTGATGACCCACTTTATGCAAAGCAGGAAACCTTTTCAGAACAGCTTGTATTTACCAACTATTAAAAGCAATATTAAGAGAGATGAGCTCTTATGCTTCCTATTATTAAACTGGTGGACTTTTTTCTTGGTTGGCGGAAAATTATGCTACCAGAATAAACTGCTGTAGATGAAACAAGACAAGACTGCTTGAATCAAAGTCCCAGAATGATAAATAAATGCTTTACAATAAGTACTCCTACAAGTTTGTTCAATGGAAATAATTTGGCAGCAAACAAATATCCCACATCTGCTTTCTACCCCTGAAGACCAGAGCTATTTTCATAGGCAAGTGATACATCTGGTCTACTTCCCCCTTTTTTAACATGATGCATATGGCAAAAGCTAAATGTGTGCTGTGCATATGGCTCGGGTTAAGTAGGAGATCCACTGGCACACATGTTACAGGCTGTACTGTGATAGAGCTCTGACGCTATACAATATAATGTAATGTTCTTACCGGAGGGCTCAAAGTGAAGAACTGTTGTGGATTCCATGGTGCAGGTGTGGGGACCTCTCAGTCAACCCATCATCATCATCATACTTATCCTCCTCTTTCAAAGCAACATTGCCACCTGCACTTCCATCGCTCCCTGTCACTGTAAGATCTCTCTCAGTGCCAAAATGAAACTATCTGCCTTTGTAACTCAATGCAAAGTGAGCCAGTCAGACAGGCAGGCAGGCAGGCAGACAGGCAGGCAGGCAGGGAAGGAGCAGGGGAGGGAGGGGTAGAGAAGACTCTCCTCTGGGTCCCAGTGCCTACACAGCTTCAGATCTGGGTAAGTAGGAGCTACGCAAGTCTGCTTTCAATTGTTGTTGCTGTTGTTTCCCATCTGCCCTTATGGAATCTCTAGTATTGTTTATTATACAGAATTTCTAACTGGATCTACTTCTATTAGAGAATGCATGGGACATAAATTAAGTTTTGTTCTAAATTTGGGAACATGTGAAATTACTATGACAAGGTGATGACTTCTGAGAATAGAGAATCATTTCTGTAGTAGTTTTTAATTCTTACACAGAAGTTATACAGGGCTTCCCAAGCAATCTTACTGTACACTCTTTCTTACAGTACCCTGAAACAAACAGCTTTCCCCATATTATTAAAACATGCAGTGCAGCATGCTACAAAATGAACAATAGCAATATTACCTTTCAATGACATGTGCTTTTTTAAAGACATTAAAGAGTAAGTAGCGGAGTTCCGAAAAATATACCGTTTATACGTCCCCACGTGTTGCTTCAACTGTTTAAATAATGTACCTGTAATTTTTCTTTTCATTGTTAACATCCTGACAACTATTTACACTTAGAACTTTAAAGTCTGTTTCAAAGGAGGCTGTGTGGTCCAGTGGTTAAAGAAAAGGGCTTGTAACCCAGAGGTCCCCGGTTCAAATCCCACCTCAGCCACTGACTCATTGTGTGACCCTGAGCAAGTCACTTAACCTCCTTGTGCTCCGTCTTTCGGGTGAGACGTAGTTGTAAGTGACTCTGCAGCTGGTGCATAGTTCACACACTCTAGTCTCTGTAAGTCGCCTTGGATAAAGGCGTCTGCTAAATAAACAAATAAAAAAGCTCTTTTCAAAATGGCCACTGATAGTGTAAGGATTATTGCCCACATTGTCAAACAGGTAACACAGCAATAACAATCCATAATGTGATTCGGAACAGAAAAGAACTTGTTATGTTTGTTTGTTTTTTTAATCGCTCTTCCTGCAGTGATTTAGAGGAGAGATCTCAAACCCCAGTGCACTAGAGTGGACATTTTGAAATGAGCCTATGTTTATTGCAAGTTAAAGGTTAAACTCTGATTGTTCTTTAGTAATGTGCGGCCAGCTATAAACATTAGGTTAAATGGGTTTTCTGGATATCCGGCCCATGATAAAAGTTTGGTTGCGCACCTGCCTAGAAAATATTAAACCATAATTAACTGACAGCATTGTTAATTACCTCTCTGAAACAGGTTGTAGCAGGGCAGGGGCCCTGCAAGTGAAACAATGTTTGTTTTGTGGCAGGGAAAGGGTGAAAAGCCTCCCTGCCAAGCTAATTGTTTTTGTTTAATTTAATTGTTTAATTGATTTAATAGTATTATTATTTGATTTAATTATTTGTTAATTGTTATTGTTTTGGCAGGTATAAAAGGAGAGCAGCCAGTCTGCTCAAGGCTGCTGCTGTGTGAAGAGCCCGACTGTGTGTTGTATTCCTTGAAAAAGGTACCGTGTGAAGGTTAAACCTATGTTTGGTTTATGTGAGTTTGTGTAAAAGTGTTTATAGTTTCTGTATGTCAGGTAAACAGCTTAGCTGTCCTGCATGTTAGTCAGGGACCTGCATACGTTTAGTTAGTGCTCGGAAGAGCTAGGTGTTATTTTTGTTTTGTTTGATTTATGTATTATAATAAAAGCGTGCAAAGAAAGCTCTGAAAAATCAAATTAAGTCTCTGGGTAACGTTTTTATAGGGGCATGAACCCAAAATACGACCAGCTCTGTCACAAGGGGTTTAATCAAGCCCTTTGTCCACAAACTACGAACACCAGAGTACTACAGTACAAAGGCCTAGGCAGGTTCCACGCATTGTGTAGTGCTGATGAACACAAGCAGTCAACTTTAATAATAGCTACTGTACTTCTATTCTTCTAATAAAAAATGTAATACATCTCCAGGAAGCACTGCTGACACCACAAGGACAAGCTGAATTTTATCGGACTGAATAGTGTCTAAGAGGCCATCGATTAATGTTTCAACAAGTATAATGCGTGGCAATCGCCATGAAATAATAACTCAACTGAGGTCAACTAACACTTGCTTTCAGAACAATAAACCCCTTGAAGAGTTTTAAATTACAAAAAAACCGAATCACCCCCCCAGGAGCTGTTTACAGTAACATTACTGTATCGGCCAAAACAAAGGTCATTTCCCCCCCAGAGAAATGCTTGATGTCTTGCCTATAATATGCTTGTTAGCCTGCCATCATTTATAGTTAGGCAATACCCTTTACCGTGTACCCGTTACCATAGTAAAATCATAACAAAGTATACTGCATCAGTGAAAACATGTCAGACCATGGTAAACTACAGTAAATAGTATGGCATAGTATAACCATAAAAAAGCATGGGAAAACTGCACAATTACTATGCACATTTACCTTTTATAAGGGTAATACATAACATGGAGGGAAATGACTAACATTTAGGTAATCCTGCTACAGTAATTCAAGGGGCTATTATTGTTATTTTGGGTTCGGACATGTGCAGTATACATGTATACTTTAATATCTTGTATATTACTGGATAGACCCACATGAAATTGGATAAAAGTATCTGCCAAATAAACTAATAGAAGGTTCTATTGGTTGATGTGTTTCATGTTTTGACCTGTGAATGTTATTTACATTTTAAAGTTAATACAATCATAAAAGCTTATTTTTCGTATGCTGTGTATTCTCTCTCTGGGCATATATATATATACAGGTAGTGAGCAAAAAAATGGAAACACCTGGGTAACTGAGGGACACCAAGTATATTAAAAGCAAGGGCTTCCACACAGGTGTGGCTGCACAGGCCTGGTTACCTATAATTATGGCTAGCATGGCTGCAAGAGGAGACCTCAGTGACTGGATAGGCACGTTAGCGCGTTAGTAGGATATATATATATATATATATATATATATATATATATATATACTGTATATATATATATATATATACAGTATATTGTTCTCATTGTGGTGCGATGGAGTAGAACATCCAGTTTCTGGTTCCTCATGATGACAAGAATTAAGGATTGTAGGTTGTATATATATATATATATATATATATATATATATATATATATATATATATATATATATATATATACAGTACTGTGCAAAAGTTTTAGTCAGGTGTGAAAAATGCTGTAAAGTAAGAATGCTTTCAAAAATAGACATGTTAATAGATTATATTTATCAATTAACTAAATGCAAAGTGAGTGAACAGAAGAAAAATCTAAATCAAATCCATATTTGGTGTGACCACCCTTTGCCTTCAAAACAGCATCAATTCTTCTAGGTACACTTGCACAAAGTCAGGGATTTTGTAGGCATATAGTCAGGTGTATGATTAAACAATTATACCAAACAGGTGCTAATGATCATCAATTCAATATGTAGGTTGAAACACAATCATTAACTGAAACAGAAACAGCTGTGAAGGAGGAATAAAACTGGGTGAGGAACAGCCAAACTCAGCTAACAAGGTGAGGTTGCTGAAGACAGTTTACTGTCAAAAGTCATACACCATGGCAAGACTGAGCACAGCAACAAGACACAAGGTAGTTATACTGCATCAGCAAGGTCTCTCCCAGGCAGAAATTTCAAGGCAGACAGGGGTTTCCAGATGTGCTGTCCAAGCTCTTTGAAGAAGCACAAAGAAACGGGCAACGTTGAGGACCGTGAGACGCAGTGGTCGGCCAAGGAAACTTACTGCAGCAGTTGAAAGACACATCATGCTTACTTCCCTTCGCAATCGGAAGATGTCCAGCAGTGCCATCAGCTCAGAACTGGCAGAAAACAGTGGGACCCTGGTACACCCATCTACTGTCCGGAGAAGTCTGGTCAGAAGTGGCCTTCATGGAAGACTTGCGGCCAAAAGCCATACCTCCGACGTGGAAACAAGGCCAAGCGACTCAACTATGCACGAAAACACAGGAACTGGGGTGCAGAAAAATGGCAGCAGGTGCTCTGGACTGATGAGTCAAAATTTGAAATATTTGGCTGTAGCAGAAGGCAGTTTGTTCGCCGAAGGGCTGGAGAGCGGTACACGAATGAGTGTCTGCAGGCAACAGTGAAGCATGGTGGAGGTTCCTTGCAAGTTTGGGGTTGCATTTCTGCAAATGGAGTTGGGGATTTGGTCAGAATTAATGGTCTCCTCAATGCTGAGAAGTACAGGCCGATACTTATCCATCATGCAATACCATCAGGGAGGCATCTGATTGGCCCCAAATTTATTCTGCAGCATGACAATGACTCCAAACATACAGCGAAAGTCATTAAGAACTATCTTCAGCGTAAAGAAGAACAAGGAGTCCTGGAAGTGATGGTATGGCCCCACAGAACCCTGATCTCAACATCATCGAGTCTGTCTGGGATTACATGAAGAGAGAGAAGCAACTGAGGCTGCCTAAATCCACAGAAGAACTGTGGTTAGTTCTCCAAGATGTTTGGGCCAACCTACCTGCCGAAGTTCCTTCAAAACTGTGTGCAAGTGTACCTAGAAGAATTTATGCTGTTTTGAAGGCAAAGGGTGGTCACACCAAATATTGATTTGATGTAGATTTTTCTTCTGTTCACTCACTTTGCATTATGTTAATTGATAAATATAAACTATTAACATGTCTATTTTTGAAAGCATTCTTACTTTACAGCATTTTTTCACACCTGCCTAAAACTTTTGCACAGTACTGTATATATATATATACTGTATATATATAATGCTTGGATGTATATACATTTTTCGGAATTATTTTGTTGTTGCATTGTTATTATAATTTATTGAGTATTTAGGTCTCCCTTTGCATTAGTGCTTGCACTATTGAGATGTACCTGTGCTAGCCCTGTGGGCACAAAGTAAATAAACTGAACTAAACTAAGCTACCACCCAAATACTGTATACTTATTTTTTTTTCTTATTTGTATTGCAATTATAGAAACAAACCCTACAGACAGATTTATTCCAGTAAATAAAATAAATAAATAAAAAAAAAAACTGTTATTGCAGCAGTTTTAAAATATATATTACAAAAATCCTACTGTACCACCCTACCCAACTTCAGTTGGGTTGCAGCAAACCATCATACCATTAAGAGTGGCACGCTATGGGATAAATGCTCAAGTGGGTGTTTAGTTCAAATTTGGATTACGGTGCACTGGTCTGATTTTATCAGTTCCTTATACAGCATATAGTTAATTACCACAGTGGATTCTTAAATATTCATTGGTACCGTAGGTGTGCAACTAAGTCAAAGGTACTCAGGGTAAAGATTTATTTCCGGTACCGACTCTAGAATTCCAGCATTCTGGCTTATCAAACATTTTGTCTAAAGTCCAAATATTTTCCATAATGTGCTGCACTACTGACATTAGAGTCTGGTCTTGAGGCATTATGGCTTGCACCGGCACCAGTTATTAACAGATATTTTTTTCTAGTGCAAGTCGTAAAATCTCCAAAAGATTCAAAACAAGTGTTGGCCAACCCTCCTTTGTAACTTTGGTAGGGCAAAGTAAAGAGGGTTAAAAAAAGGTATAAGAAAGCATTTATTTTTTTACTTATTGTATTTTAGAAGAGGGGTGAGTTAGCTTATTAGCCACTTGTGCCACCCCCATATGACACAACGTTTATAAGTTTGTTCTTGGGTTTTGATAATACATTTTTTTATTTTGTTTTGTTTTTTGAGGCCATTATTTATAACCTGATTTGACCCCTTTATTCTTTTGAACACAAACGAAAATGAATAGTTTTTAATGATGAAATCCGTTAAAAAAACAACACAAATTGTAAATTTTCCTAGCATTACTTAATTAAAACCCCCTGGAGGATGGGCTTCTATGTGTGTGTGAGCCTTAGGTTCCACTCTTCTGTTGTAAAAGGTTTGTATAGTGCCTGATAAGCCCACGTTGAAAATACTTGATCTTGTTTCATTTATTGTCAGTTTTTCAGACCAAGAAAGGATATCCCCTTTTTAATTTCAGTTTCAATTTCTGAGTTGAGTTACCTGTTTAACCCCTGTTTGGCTCACGGTTCCTGCATCCCCTAAATTAAACTGAACTGGACTTGTTTTCTCCTATTGTGCACATCTTGTGTTCCACATACTGTACACCATATGCATGAATGGGGTTATACTGTGTGTTAATATGGATGATCAATCAGTAAATCTTGTGAATTTATTCTGCATATATTTTTGGGTAACACTTTACATTAAGTGTCTCTAATTACTATGTATAGTAGTTACTTTGTAAATGCATGTGTACGTACATAAAATGACAATGTTATTATGCATTGTTACAATGTACTTAATGTACAGTATATATATATATATATATATATATATATGATATATATATATATATATATATATATATATATATATATATATATTTGCATGATATATGTAAGTACACAATTGTATCAGAAAACGGTTGGGCTTAGGGTTAGGTTTAGAGTTAGGATTAGGGGGTTTGGTTTAGAATTAGGTTTAGGGTTAGGGTTATGCAAAAAGATATACACATTATGGGGCTGATGTAAGGATAGGCAAAATCCAAATTGCCTAGTGGCCAGGCAATTATTTTGAACTGCGGGCTATGTAAGCATAGAGCAATGTAAATTACTCAACACACACAAATACTGAGCTGGCCCAGAAGTGAGGTGAGTTAGGAGTACTGAGAGCAATAGGTACTGTATGAGATTTGTGGAGTGCAAAAATCAAACCCAACAAAAAAATATGTCAGAGGAAGGGCATCAAAGTCCTCTTGGCACACAGAAAAGAAAATACAACTTTTCTGTGGAGGAGCTGAGAGTCCTTACTGCTGAGGTCACTCAGCATGAAATTTAGTTACTTGGAAAATGCTCAGCCAACATCACTTTTGCTACAGAGTCCACATGGTCCTATGTAGTGGAGAAAGTCAATGCCATCAGTGTTACCAGGAGGACAGTCAACCAGGTGATGAAAAGGGAAAATTCAGATATTAGGTCAAGGATGACTTGCGGAGCGAGACGAAAATGCCTTACCACCACATCATCCAGCATCCCAAACAAAGTGACCCTTGGTTTGAATATGCAGGGTCTTCTCTGTCGTGCCCTTCTCCTCCGAAGGTTTTCCTGCCTGTCCTCAACAAGAGCCAAGCATCGCCGAATCAGGAAGTGTACCACAGCAGCCTTCCTGATGCCAATGACAGGTCTCTGAAGATGTGTGGTTTTATACAGCTCTTAATTACTCGCTTATATAAGAACATAAGAAAGTTTACAAACAAGAGGAGGCCATTCGGCCCATCTTGCTCATTTGGTTGTTAGTAGCTTATTGATCCCAGAATATCATCAAGCAGCTTCTTGAAGGATCCCAGAGTGTCAGCTTCAACAACATTATTGGGGTGTTGGTTCCAGACCCTCACAATTCTCTGTGTAAAAAAGTGCCTCCTATTTTCTGTTCTGAATGCACCTTTATCTAATCTCCATTTGTGACTCCTCGTCCTTGTTTCTTTTTTCAGGTCAAAAAAGTCCCCTGGGTCGACATTGTCTATACCTTTTAGGATTTTGAATGCTTGAATCAGATCACCGCGTAGTCTTCTTTGTTCAAGACTGAATAGATTTTATTATTTTAGCCTGTCTGCATACAACATGCCTTTTAAACCCAGGATAATTCTGGTTGCTCTTCTTTGCACTCTTTCTAGAGCAGCAATATCCTTTTTGTAACGAGGTGATCAGAACTGAACACAATATTTTAGGTGAGGTCTTACTAATGCATTGTAAAGTTCTAACATTACTTCCCTTGATTTAAATTCAACACTTCTCACAATATATCCGAGCATCTTGTTGGTCTTTATTTATAGCTTCCCCACATTGTCTAGATTAAGACATTTCTGAGTCAACTTAAACACCTAGGTCTTTTTCATAGATTCCTTCTTCAATTTCAGTATCTCCCATATGATATTTATAATGCACATTTTTATTGCCTGCGTGCAGTACCTTACACTTTTCCCTATTACGTGTATTTTGCCATGTGTCTGCTCAGATCTGAATGCTGTCTAGATAATTTTGGATGACATTTGCTGCTGCAACAGTGTTTTCCACTCTTAGTTTTGTGTCGTCTGCAAATTTAACAAGTTTGCTTACTATACCAGAAGTCTAAGTAATTAATGTAGATTAGGAATAGCAGAGGTCCTAATACTGATCCCTGTGGTACACCACTGGTTACCTCGCTCCATTTTGAGGTTTCTCCTCTAATCAGTACTTTCTGTTTTCTACATGTTAACCACTCCTTAATCCATGTGCATGCATTTCCTTGAAACCCTACTGCGTTCAGTTTGAGAATTATTCTTTTATGTGGGACATTGTCAAGAGCTTTCTGGAAATCTAAATAAACCACGTCATATGCTTTGCAATTATCCATTGTCGATGTTACAACCTCAGAAAAAAAATCAAGCAGGTTAGTTAGACACAATCTCCCTTTCCATGCTGGATGTCTCCCAGGATACTGTTACCATATACTGTAGGTAATTTTCCATTTTGGATCTTATTATAGTTTCCATAAGTTTACATATAATAGAAGTCAGGCTTATTGGTCTGTAGTTACCTATAATGGTTTGCACCTTGTAAGAGGAGGTGCGATGTTTTTGGATGGTCAGCAATTGCCCAATTGCAGGGCAAAATCCTTACATCTCATTATAATGTTTGCACCAGCTTAGTATTCCAGATACTCGCCCATTTCCATGCTCTTTTCTTCATTTGAATACATTTCAGTAACATTTAAATTGATTAATGGTGGCAAAGTGCTAATTTGATAGCAGTTGCAGAATGCCAGGCGAAAACCATTTTTTACATACGTTGCATTTTTAAACACGGTTTGCGCATGCAAAACACCAATTTTGGCCACAAATATGGGTGCTTTGCAACTGCAAATCAATTTGCAAGTATCCTTACATCAGTCCCTAAGTACATTGTAACTAATTGCCCCAACACAAAAAGGAGACAAATTTTGTTTCTTAAACCAGCCAAAAGCAACCAAAAAACAGCACTTACATGTAAGATAAGAATCTATGCACTACTCAGTGTGCCCGCAAACAGCCAAGTAAGATCAATTTTTGCCCGTATGCCCGTGTCCAAATTACTTTGAGGACCACTTATTTAAGACTTGAATATATATATATATATATATATATATATATATATATATATATATATATATATATATACAGTGCCTATGGAAAGTCTACACCCCCTTTCAAAATGTTCACCTTTTGCTGCCTTACAGCCTGGAATTATAATGCATTAAAATAGTTTTTTTTTCATTTATCTACACAACCTACCCCACAACTTCCAAGTGAAAAAAATATTCTAGAAATCTGTAGAAAATTAATTAAAAATAAAAACTGAAATAGCTTGGTTGGATAAGTGTCCACCCCACTTGTAATAGCAATCCTAAATTAGCTCAGGTGTAACCAATCGCCTTCAAAATCACACACCAAGTTAAGTAGCCGCCACCTGTGTTAAATTGTAGCAATTTACATGATTTCAGGATAAATTCAGCAGTTCCTGTAGGTTCCCTCTGCTGGGTAGTGCATTTCAAAGCAAAGACTCAACCATGAGCACCAAGGTGCTTTCAAAAGAACTTGGGACAAAGTTGTTGAAAGGCACAGATCAAGGGATGGGTATAAAAAAATATCAAAGGCCTTGAATATCCCTTGGAGCACGGTCAAGACGATTATTAAGAAGTGGAAGGTGCATGGCACCACCAAGACCCTGCCTAGATCAGGCCGTCCCTCCAAACTGGATGACCGAGCAAGCAGGAGACTGATCGAAGAGGCTACCAAGAGGCCAAAGGCAACTTTGCAAGAGCTACAGGCTTTTATGGCCAAGACTGGTCAAAGTGTGCATATGACAACAATATCCCAATCGAAAATTTGTGGCATTACTTGAAAATTGCTGTCCATCAACGCCCCCCAAGGAACTTGACAGAGCTTTAACAGTTTTGTAAAGAAGAATGGTCACATATTGCCAAATCTAGGTGTGCAAAGTTGGTAGAGACCTATCCCAACAGATTCACAGCTGTAATTGCTGCCAAAGGTGCTTCCACCAAGTATTAACTCAGGGGGATGGAGACTTATCCAATTATGATCTTTCAGTTTTGTATTTTTAATATATAATCTCTTTCTCAATAAAAACTTTTTCCCCCTTAACAGTGTGGAGTATGGTGTGTAGATTAATATAAACTGGAGCTTCCTCTCCGCGGTTCGTTGCCCCTTTAAAAGCAGACGCAGACACTGAACTTGAGTTTGAAGCGCTTATGCGCTATTTTTAATAAACAAAATGAAAACAAAACCTAACTCCGTTTTGGAGAGCTGACTAAACACAAGTCAAGAGCCTAACTATCGCCGGACAGCTGCGCTGTTTACCGGCTACAAAACAAAACAAACAAAAACACACAGATTTTAACAAGTCACACAAAAAGACTTCACAAAATACCTTTTCTCATAGAATTTAACACTCATTCAATTGGGCTCCTTCACACAGCAGCCCAGAACAGACTGGCTGCTTTCTTGAAATACCCTGCACCTGGCTCTAATTTACAATGATAGCCAGATGCAGGGGATAATTACTAATAAAACAATTAACAAATGTAATTAAACAATAAAACAATTAAAGAAATTAAGGCTTTTCAGCCTGGGACCTTCTGGGAGGTGTAGTCCTTTGCTCCCCAGGACTCTTGTAATATATATATATATTGCTTGTTTTTTTTTTTCTCACAATTTACAGTACAAGCACCGCTGTTTCTTATCTGATAAGATCAAATGTGGTAGGTTCAGGAAAATAAAAAAAAATATTCAGAATGCATTATAAAAAAATGTAATTCTTCAGAACTGTTGGTGGATTTTGGATTTTATTTTTGTTAAATTGTTTTGATGGTTTATTGAAATGTGTTTTCTGTAATTAAATGGTGATATATAAATAAATTGAAAAACAATTCAAATTGTACGAACGATGGTGTGAACGATGAAATATTGTACAGTAATGAAGCATGATAACTCGTTTACAGTTACTGTACTGTGCAGTATCTATTGGCTGTTGGATCCTTGAAAAACGAATAAACCATGTCAAATGCACATACAGGCATCAACAGAGCGCCAACCCCCGCCTTTCTTTTAATTGTGTTCCCTTTTACTTTTGTGCCAGTACCAAAATTCAGTGTCCTACATTCTCTAGATAAGCCACAGCTGCATGAATGGATGTACCACAATCACCTTTATGTCAGCCCTGCACCACAGCCAATAAGAAAATTCCTTTCTGATGCATGCTACAGAAGATATATATATTTAAAAAATCATGCATCTGCATCCTTATCTCAGCCAGAGTGGGAGTGTTTCAAAAGTGCAACCTGGAGGAGGGAGGAGGGGGTAGGGAAGGTGGGCTGGGGCAGGAAACTGTCAGGAGTTCTCAAAGAGAAACGCACTGTCAGGATCCTATTGTTTTTATTGCAAAGGAGTGAAGAGCAACCTTTGACCCTCCACTGTTAGACAAAGGTAATCCTGGCAATACATACACTTTGAGTGAGATATGTTAAAAAACAAGAGCTCCAATCTGTCTTTCTTATGCAAAACTCTTAGGTAAATATTTAGCTGTGAAGGAGACAGTCCGCTCTGAACCTAGCCTTGAGACTACTGGAAATAGAAAACTAAGCAAAATATTTGCATTGTGCATCTCTATAACAAGTTGTTGACACGGGCCTAATCTTTTATTGCAATGTCTGTAAGGGCAATTTATCAGGAGAACAACCAACCCAGGACTTTTGTTTCATTACTCAGCCCTTGAAACAACCATCTACTTGACCAGTACATAAAATACAGTGCCCCTTCTTCATAATTCTCTCCCCAAGCTGTCTCAGACCCCAGCACCTTGAGCCCCTCCAAATCCTACTCATCCTAAACATTTGACCTATAAAGCCAATGTCAGAAGTCAAGCAGACAAACCTTTCGGCTATGCCTTTTTGTACAGCCATCTGGTGCACAGGTATTATTATTGTTATTTATTGATCTATTTATTTTTTAAAAGGACATTTTTACATGGCTGGCATAACACATCTGTGCACGAGAAGGCTCTGGCTCTTGCACATCTCCACACATTTTTTGCAGATTTTTGCAGACCCCAGGCACTTTTATCCACGCATTTGTTTATTACAAAGGATTCCGAAAGTGGCAAAGAATACACCACTTTGCCACACTGCAAAAAAAACCCCAAAAAACACCATGCAAAAATGCAGTGGTAAACTTTTATAAAGGTTAACAGGAAGTGCTGTCTGTGGTATACTGTCAGGTCCTACATCTAGCTGTATAATACCCCACCACACACACAATTTTGCTTTGTGTTTGATTAACCGCAAATCCATCTTTAAACAGGAAATGTTTATTGACTTTAGATTTGCCTTGTGAAATGCTTATGAGAGATGCCTTGTGAAATGCTTATGAGAGATAAAACGCTGGCAGTTCAAACCCAAATGCATAAGCAAGAGAGAAAAGGAAGGCAAGCAGCCAGTAGCCTCAAAGCAGTCGCCTAAATGAAGGCACCGTCTCGTGCTCTTAAATGTATCTCCTTTACAAACACATTATGCAATAATAGTGCAATATAAAATAGAGGCATTAGGACCCTGGGGTTGAGGAATCAATACTCCATCTTAGTGAAGGAACTGGTGGAACCAGCAGCCATATTGCTAAAGGCCTTACAAAATGGGTTAATGGCGTATATAATTGATTGGGTAATGAAGGGCACCTGTGAGACATAGATAAAACAAGCACATGGAAGAAACAAAGAGAAGACACCAAACGCTGAGGTAACAAAGTAGCTTCAAACTGAATGTTGAGTTTGTTTCAGGATAAGCAAATTTAGCCTGCCCCTGTTTAGTTTGGAGGAAAAAATAAGTGTTTAGTTTAGGACCCAAGAAAGGGTTATGTTTTGTTTGTTTATTTGATTTTGTTTTCAAAAATAAATACAACCCACGGAGGGTAACTATACTACTGTTGTCGGTGTTTGTTATTTAAACATACTTGGTAGTGTGTGAACGACTATACAATACAGTCATAGTGGCAAACAGAAGCAATAATTCTTTACTATATATATATATATATATATATATATATATATATATATATTAGCTCAAAGAGCCAGCTGCCCAACGTTTCGATATGTTGCACATATATACAGTATATATATATATATATATATATATATATATATATATATAATATCGACAGGAAGGGTAGTTCCTCACACCAAGTTACAGCGAAGCAAAAGGTATTGGCGCAGCAAAAGTAAATCAGCCAGAAGCACCATTTCACTTGTAATTTGTAGTTCCCAACACTCTTTCGTGAGATGTAGGATAAAAGTAAATACATGTCATACAGTAAGAGAAATAAGTCGGCAAAGGAAGGTAAAAATGTCCATCTCCTCCACTTTCTTTTTCTCCACACATTTTTTGCAGATTTTTGCAGACCCCAGTAACTTTTATCCACGCATATGTATGTTACAGGACATCCGATTTTAATGACAGTTAACTTGCTTTTCAACATGGAAATATACTAGGGGATGCACTTACTGTGGAACATGGAACATTTGCCTGCAAAAAAAATGATTGCTAGATTACTATTTCTAGCTTGGCTTGTGTATTTCTAGGCACAGTAAAAGCAGATCAAATGCATGAAAAACACAAGCCAAGTCAGTAGAAACAATGGGGCAACCTTAGCCCCCACCGGTTTTACAGTTGTGCCTATTTGCTTTGTGCAATATACATATATATACATATATATATATATATATATATATATATATATATATACACTGTATATATATATATATATATATATATATATATATATATATATACACACTGTATATATATACTGTATATATATATATATATATATATATATATATATATATATATATATATATATATAATTGTAAACCGGCCGGCACTCACAGTCGTTCGTTGCCCCTTTAAAAGCAGACCCAGAAGTGGAGTTTTAAGCGCGCTGACGCACTATTTTTAATAAACCAAACAAACAAAAACAAAATAAACAAAACAAACACCTAGCTCTTTTTTTGAGCAATAACTAACACACAGGACGGGAACCTAACTATAAAACAGGACAGCTAAGCTGTTTCCCTGTAACACAAACCAAAACAAAATAAACACAGTTTTAACACAAACACACTAACAGGTTTCACACTACCTTTCTTTCTTTGTACGCCTGCACGCACTCGCAAGCAGGGTCTTCACAGCAGCCCGCAACAGACTGGCTACTCTCTTTAAATACCCTGCACAATTAACAAATAATTAAACAATTAATTGAAATGTGCATACGCACATGTTTTCTGCAGGGAGGATTTTAACCCCCCTCCCTGCTGTGTTACACATCCCCCCCCCCCAAACTGTGCAACACTGATCGGCCATTCCAAGGCCACTTCCTCCACCTTTAAAAGACCACCCACCCTCAAGTCCGATTACTCTAATCTTTGCCCTCTTCCAATGGCGGACTTGAGGGTGGGTCGGTCCCTCCGGCACTTCCAGGGAGGGACCGCGACCCGGCGACACGGGACCCCACTGGGATGACAGGGGCGACTGAAGCGACGGTCGGGGAACAGGAGGATGCAGCAGCGGGCAGAGGTCTTCACCTGGGGACCAGCGCAGCGATGTCCGATCACCCTGGGTGAGCGAAGCAGCGAACAGGGGGAGCACCAGCGACGTCTGGCAGCAGCCCAGCAACGTCTGGGTGCTCGGGGAGAGCGGAGTAGGGAACCAGGGGAGAGCTGTGGCTGATGGTGCAGGCTCCTGGGTTCCAGGGAGGTATAGGCAGACCGGCAGGGTGTCCAGGAACAAGGGGCAAGGGACCGTACCCGGCAGCACCGGACTGGACCGCAGGGGTGGTTGTTGTTGTTGTGGTGGTGGTGGGCTCTCCACCTCCTTCCCCTTGTCTGTAGCCGGCGGTGGTACCTGTTGCTCCCTCGGCTGCGCTTCTTCCTGCTCAGTACATAGCACCATCTCCTCTGGTGCAGGAGACCATGGGGCTTCTCTCGCCGGGGCTACAGACAGCCGTGCCTCTCCTGCTTGCTCCCATTTTTGGAGCAGCAGCTCCAGCTCTGTTGGCTCCCATTCCTTGTTTTCTGAGCAGCGGTATTTTGATTGATCCTGTCAATCAACTCTTTCAGCTCCATTTTTCTCTGGCTCATAGGGGCACCCACACACGCTGCCACCACATGTAAACCGGCCGGCACTCACGGTCGTTTGTTGCCCCTTTAAAAGCAGACCCAGACACAAGAAGTGGAGTTTTAAGCACGCCGACGCGCTATTTTTAATAAACCAAACAAACAAAAACAAAATACAGGTTTCACACTACCTTTCTTTCATATATATATATATTATAAATAATATTGTGGATTGCACGATACATTCTGAAATCCATTCCACAAGCGGGCAGAGTGTCTACAGTCCCCACGAGCAGGCTTACTAGTCACTGACCTTGAGTGAGTGAATATCAACTTGCCTTACACAGCACCCTATCTTTTTTATAACACATATAATGAAATAATAATAGTTGAACTGTATTGCTAATATTGATGTAACATCATTTCCATCTGCTACAAATGAGAAGGCAGTAACATCACAAAGGTTAACTGCTCAATGCAGGAGCCACAGCTAGAGGCAACAGAGGCCCACCTGACATGCAGCTGACCCCACTACCACTAAACAGTCACCTTGATCTCTTCACAACCCTTTTTCTGTAATCCATGTAGGCTTGTAACAACACAATACTGTCACGATACAACATGTATCATGATATGCAGCTCTATGTACGATGTGTATCACAGTACATGTGATGGTCCTGATGAGCTACATGCATAATAAGATGAAATGATCAATTTATGAAAAACAAAGTCAGAGTATGTATTCATATCAACTATGAAACACACTTATTCTACATTCAGGAACCACTTTGTGAACTACAATGAGCTATGTTGTGCTTTTGGTGTTGTATCACGATAAAAATGATACACACCTCTGTTACAATACGATATATCATGTACAGAAAGTATCAAGATTCATGATCGATACACAGTGAACTGTTATACCCCTAAATGCATGTAGTTTATATTTCCTAATTCCGCTGCTGAGGTTGCTGACATTATGTTGCTAGCTTTCAAAGGACTGATCACAGAAGAAGCAGAAATGCTGTGTGCACATGTCTCAAGCTTGACCCTACACCAGCATTTAATTAAACACGAGAGAGGTGCCAGCCCTTCTTGAACACACTGTGTACCACATTCCGTCACATTTACACCCCATGAGACAGATATTATACTGTGGTGATGATCTCCCTGTTGAAAATGCCCTTATAAAAATTCCCCATAGTAAAAGCATTGCAAAGTGTACTAAAGCACAGTGAAAGCATGATAAAGTATAGGTAAGCATTGTAAAGAACAGCAAGGTATGGTCAAGTTTATTAATGTATAGGAGGCTGTGTGATCCAGTGTTTAAAGAAAAGGGCTTGTAACAAGGAGGTCTCCGGTTCAAATCCAACCACAGCCACTGACTCATTGTGTGACCCTGAGCAAGTCGCTTAACCTCCTTGTGCTCCGTCTTTCGGGTGAGACGTAATTGTAAGTGACTCTGCAGCTGATGCATAGTTCACACACCCTATTCTCTGTAAGTCGCCTTGGATAAAGGCGTCTGCTAAATAAACAAATAATAATTAATAAACCAGGGTAAACAATGGTAAACGCATAGTATAACCATGGAAAAACCATGGTAAAAATGAAAAGAAATACCATACAAATATACAGTGATAAACTTTTAAAAGGGTGTCTCTGGATAGCTGGAGGAAAACCCACAACAACAAAAGTATTGCAAGCAGCGTTCAGTTTATTTTCTTGCCAGCCTTTAGGTGTGGTTGTGGAGTTTTAGCCTCATCTCACTGGCAGGGTATTGCACGACACTGCCCGTTATAATTTGTTGTGTTTTGTTTTCAGGTGTTGCTACCAAAAAAGCTCTTTCTAAAACACTGCAGCCAGGCTAATGTTTGCTTATGGGATTTCCTCAGGAGATCATTTTTATTAAAAAGCATTCTGCACATGTAGAACTACCCTTGTTTACAAGTGCCGGCAATCAGGCCCCGGTTAAATCTACTCTGAACTGATCACACTTCTCATTGCAGCATGAATATGTTTAAGAATAACTGAATGAATATGTTCTATTAGGAGTTGTTCAAGAAGCTACAGTATGTGGAAGGAACACATTATTTAACAGGGGTCTTGTTGCACAAACTCCTGTCACCTTATCATTTCAGTAATATAGTTGAGGGTAGTTCTGAAAACCATGACTGGGTGTAGGATTAGTGAGTGTCTAAGTGTGATTAAGATACCTAAATTACCTAGAACATAAGGCGTAATATGGACGTAATATGACAGATGTTTATTTTCACATCTGTTGTTCCAATGTAAAAGCTTATCACATCAAACGTACTACTGTATGCACATGCTGTACTTTCATCATTACCACTGTTGTCTTTTATCACTTTACCTTGGAATACACTTTAGGCCCGCTTTATCAAGAAATTTGCTTCAAAATGCAATTTGTATGAAAGGAGAATCTAACAGCTAACGTTACAAAACTAGTAACGAACAGAGAGGGGGTTGTGGGATATCCACTGACAGACCAAGATTACATTTACAACATTTAAAGCAATTGCAGGTACAGTAGCCGTCACTAGGGTACCAGCAATGGTAACTCCTAGGACAGGGTCGAACAGGTGACTCGATGCCATGTGACTTTACCAGCACTATACCAGGTATAGTGCACAGGCACATATACACAGGTCGAGTGTAAACTAAAATAAAAACCAAAATGCTAAATAAAACAATAATGAAACAAAAGTTGCCTATCAGCACCCAAGCGCTGCTCCAACTAAATTAGGACGTCCCATCACAGGTACCATCTGTACTGACACAGCCGTGCTGTACTTTCGCTGGTATTTAAAATCCCCTAGTTTCCTAAACTATTCCTATCCTTTGTCCCTAAAAGTAAGACCACAGCTCCACACACGGTGGTCTAGTGGTTCATTGTATTTCTCACAGTACTGTTTATGGCAGTTCCCGTCGCACAGGCTGACATTCACTGGCTCATCAGCCCCAAAGGTGTGTCAGTGGCACCCTTTTATAGCAAGATGCTGTCTGTAAACAAACTCAGTCAGCAGCTCCTCTCTCCTGCAGACCCACACATGCACCTGAGAATCCAGTGACAGTACCTTAGCGCTGTTACAGTAACATTAATAGTTTTATTTTCACAAAATATTTTGTGAATTAGACATATTAGATTTAAACATTTAAACATATCTTGTAACCAAAGAAGCCCTTCATTAGAGGTCTGTTACTTTTTCATGATTATTATTATTATTATTTATTTCTTCGCAGATGCCTTTATCCAGGGCGACTTACAATTGTTACAAAATATCACATTATTTCACATTATACAGATATCACATTATTTTTTACATACCCATTTATACAGTTGGGTTTTTACTGGAGCAATCTAGGTGAAGTACCTTGTTCAAGGGTACAGCAGCAGTGTTCCTAAAATCACTAAAATTGTTTAAACATAAAATAAACCAAAGGGGATAGTGCCTCTCAGGACAATCCAAATCAAGCACTGAATCCATCTCAGAGGAGTTTGGTGGTCTCCCAGCTCGGTCTGCAATAGAATCTACATGCTCTACATAGCCTGTGAAACTGTGCCTCGCCTCTACAAGCACCTTCACAAGCATCAAAATATAAAAAAGAGAGAAAAGCTTAATGTCACGTAATGTAGTAACTATCCAATCCCCAAACAGAACCACTTTTTGTTTCAAAAATCTGTGTAACAATTTCAATGCACAGGCACCAGAGACTGATACGCAAGTTCAACCAATTGTCATTGATTGGAGAACATTACACTGAATTGACATTTTCAACAACTATACAGGAAATTCTGCTATACAAATGACTCAGCACTGGTCACAAAATATTTCATAAATAATATGACCTGGGGAGGAGGGGTCAAGATTTTTGTGTGAGCCCCTTTTCTGCCAGCTTCAATAATTTGTAGAATCCTTTTTCCCACCCCCCTGCTATGACAATATACATGACCACCCCCTCGTGCCATTACAGGAGTGCTAATTAATTTGTAATGCATTGCAGACCACTCACACCATATCAGCTACTGAACTATACAGAACACACGCATCAGAAACAGATGCTAAATTAAGAGGAAAAAAAGGGGACAACCACAATAACAACATTCTGTTCAAGTACAAATAAAAAAGTGGTCTGAAAAAAGAATTCTAAAACTCCACAAAGACAATATATATACGTATATATATATATAAACTTTTAACATTTAACATTTGTAAGTGTGGTAGATCCCAGGCAATA